>JAWPHD010002378.1:0-260309 GCA_037043455.1 Cyrtodaria siliqua
GTTTTATCAATTCTTACACATATATGTTGCAACCCCCCCTGTCTCTCACACCCTCCCCACCCTCCCCCCGACTTGAATTTTTTTTTTTTTTTTTTTTTTACATATTTCTTTGTTGTTTTAGTCAATTCTTACACATATATGTTGCCCTCCCCCCCCCCCCCCCCCACCCACCCCAAACCCACTCCCGCCTCTCACCCCCGCTCCACCCCCACACCCCACCCCCACTTGAAAATTTAATTTTTTTTTTATTTTTTTTTACCTATTTCTGTGTTGTTTTAATCAATTCTTACACATATATGTTGCAACCTTATCCGCCCCCACCCCCAGCCCGCCGCCTCTCCCCCCCTTCCCCCCACACTTGAAACTTTTTTTTAAAATTTATTTTTTTACATATTTCTTTGTTGTTTTAGTCAATTCTTACACATATATGTTGCCCCCTCTCCCCCTCCCCACCCCCTCCCCCCTCCCCCAACCCCCTCCCGCCTTGAAACTTTTTTCTTTTTTTTTACATATTTCTTTGTTGTTTTAATCAATTCTTACACATATATGTTGCACCCTACCACCCGCCCCCAACCCACTCCCGCCTCTCCCCCCGCTCCCCCCAACCCACCCCCACTTGAAACTATTTTTTTTTTTTTTTACATATATCTGTGTTGCTCTTGTCAATTCTTACACATATATGTTGCCCCCTCCCAGCCCCACACCCACCACCACCCCCGCCTCTCACCCACCCCCTACACTTTTTTTTTTTTTTTTACATATTTCTTTGTTGTTTTAGTCAATTCTTACACATATATGTTTCTTCATTCACCACCCCCACTCCCCCCACCATCCACCCCCACCTCACTCCCATACCCACCCTGCACACCACTCAAAACTCGAATTTTTAGTTATTTTTTTATTTTTTATTTCTGTGTAGTTTTGGTCAATTCTTACACATAGTTATGTTGTGCTCCCAACCCCACCCCACATTGTTGTAGCCTTGTTTTCTGATGGTATATACTAGCTATAAATTTATTATTCTCTGAAAAATCGAATAGTCGAGCTGCGCTGTTCTCCGACAGCTCTTGTTATGTTCATGTTCATTAAAGGTCTTCATCATGCTCCCTGCATTGTTTCAGGTGCTATCTCGCTCGCATCAAAAGAGCAGAGGCAGAAAAACAATAACGTGGCTCCAGCGTAAATGGAGTTTCCACGATAGAATTTGCAGCAACTCTGCAGTTCAGGGTGGGAAGGTTCTAGGCCCATTTTCCATATTTATGGCTCCCCCACACAAAGTGTGGTAGGGGAGCCATATTGATGTTGTGCTTTCTGTCTGTAGGTCTGTCTGTAGGTCTGTGTCACAAACGATGTCCGATCAATAACTAGAGAATGGTTGGACCTAGGGTCCTCAAACTTGGAAGGGTGGTTGGTCATGACAAGTAGATGACCCCTATTGATTTTGGGTTCACTAGGTCAAAGGTCAAGGCTGTAGGTCTGTCTGTGTCACAAACGATGTCCGATCAATAACTAGAGAGTGGTTGGACCTAGGGTCCTCAAACTTTGAAGGATGGTTGGTCATGACCAGTAGATGACCCCTATTGATTTATTTATTTTTGATTTTTTTAAAAAAAAAGTTTTTTTAAATTTTTGCATAAAAGGTTTTGGGGTTGGCCCCTTTAAAAAATAGGGTCGGTCGGGTTACCTGAACCACACATATTTTTTTATGTGGCCTTACTGATACAGATAGTAGATACAGTCACAGGGATATTGAGGGTCGGTCGGGTTACCTGAACCACACATTTTTTTTTATGTGGCCTTACTGATACAGATAGTAGATACAGTCACAGGGATATTGAATATCAAAACGATCTCAGATCAATAGAGAACGGTTGGACCTAGAGTCGTCAATTATGCCTGTTCGGGCGAGTGGGGGAGCCATACGTTTTTGTCCCATGGACAATAACAATTTCTAGTTTATCTCGATGTACATGGAAGATGAGCCTGCATGTTCATGCCTGTTAGGCGCCATATAACCTTTTCATCTGTTGGTGCGCCTTAAAACCCAATTCAGTTAAATTCGATTAAAGCCAAAGTTTGCCACAACCTTTATATCTATGAAATTTCCGATGAGCTTGAAGGCCAGCCGGATCTGATCATATTTTTCTGAAATATGGAGCCCCGTTTGGTTCCCGGGCAAAGAATAGGGCCACTGCAGCTCCCGTATGAGGGGTGGGCAGAGGGGTAGAACCACCCCAAATTCATTTTATCATTTTATCATTTTTTGTTCATGCTCATTAAAGGTTTTCAACCTGACCCCTGCATTGTTTCAGGTGCCATCTCGCTCAAATCACTATAAAAACAATAAACCTGGCTCCAGCATAAATGGAGTGTCTACAATAAAATTTGCAGAACTCTTTTTAGGCCCATTCTCCATATTTTATCTCGATGTAAATGGAGGATGAGTGGCAAGTTCATTCCTGTTAGGCTCCATATAACCTTTCATGTGGTGGTGCGCCTTAAAACCCAATTCAGTTAAATTCTGAAGTATGGCCCATGAATTATTGTAAAAATGTTATAATTTTAGTATCATGGACGTTCCAGCTCATTTTGTTCTTTCACTTGGTTAGGATAAGTATGACCATCAGGCCATGAGCTATTTCTAAAACTGGCTTTTTCAACCTCGGAGGGAATGTTGACATATTTTCTGACACGCTTCATTGTCGAGCTGCTTTAACAAAATAGCACAGCCGGGACAATGACGTATGTCCGTACGTACATTCATCTGTTACTTAAAATGTTAAACATTTGTTTATTCTTTATCTTTATAACTGTAAGTGATACAACTTTCAACGTATTAATTTAGTACATACCTTTATACTGTACACATCCGTCTAAATGTTTAACTTTTTTTTTCTGCCATCAATATCTGTAGATCTGTAATTGATACAACTTTCCCATTTGGTCATGGGCTGTTTTGGGACATATGATATACATATAAAACACCCACATATGCACACGACCTTGACATTTAACTTTAAAGGAACAGAAAAATAACTTAGAAAAAAAAAATGAAATAAATGTTTAACCATTTGACTAAGGCCCGTTTGAAACACGTAACGTATTATGGTATGGCGTTGTCCGTCTGTCCTTTGCCAATTGGACTTCCACTTGATACAGTATCTCATGAAGTATTGCACACACAGAAACTTCATACATAGACTGCCCATGGGACAAGGATGATCCCTAGTGTTTTGAGGCCCCTAGGTCGAAGGTCATGGTCTCGGTGACCCGACATAGAAAACCGGCGTATGTCTATAACTCTGGTACCGTTCAACCTAGGATCATGCAACTTCATAGATTGACTGCCTATGTGACAAGGATAATCCCAATTTTTGAAGGTCACTAGGTCAACGGTAAATGTCACTGTGACCCAACATTGAAAAACGGCTTCGACGCTATAACTATAGCATCTTTCGACATAGGATCATAGACTTCCCGTGGGAAATGGATGATACATAATTATTTCTTTTGAGATCACTAGGCCAAAAGGACGCGATCGCGGTGTACCCACATAGAGCAATGGATCTGGCGCTATAGCTCGAATATCTTTCAGCCTAGGATCATGCAACTTCATAGATAGGCTTTCCATGGGACTATTTTTTAGGTCAAAGGTCAAGGTAACGGTGACCTGGTATAGAAAAACGGTTTCTGAACTATAGCTCGGGTACCTTTCAACCTAAGATCACGGAACTTCGTAGACAGTCTACCCAAGGATGATCCCTATTGTTTTTGAGGTCGCTGTCAAAGGACAAGGTCGCGGTGACCCGCCAACTATAAGAGATACAAATGTCAAATTTTCAGTGGGTTTATTAGGACATACGATACATTTAACACCGCTATATATCTCCATGACCTTGACATTTAGGTTTAAGGGCTGAAAAAAACCCACATTTGATTATAAATAGTTCGATTTCGGTCAACGTTGCTCATTTTACCTTTTCGACTTAATTTTCTGCAACAAATTGGTTTCCGCTCAATAACTTTTGAAAGGGTCCATGTTTGTAATTAATGTTTGGTGTGTAGCTGTGTAATTATAAAATACAGGTCAAGTTCGATTTTGGGCAACGTTGCTTATTTTATGCAGGAGTTGTGGCCCCTTTTCGACTTAATTTTCTGCAACAAATTGGTTTCCGCTCAATAACTTTTGAAAGGGTTCATGTTTGTAATTACTATCTGGTGTGTAGCTGTGTAATTATAAAATACAGGCCAAGTTTGATTTAGGTCAGCATCGGTCAATTTCTTAAGGAGTTATGGCCCCTTTTCCGCTCAATAACATTTGAAACGGTCCATGTTTTGAATTCATATTTTTTTTTGGCGAATTCATAGTTCTAGTAACTTATACCGGGGGCATCCGTGTCCTATGGACACATTTCTAGTTTTATATTGTATCTACCATAGACAGATTATAGGTACCTAATACAAGCTATGATTCTCATTTTATATTGCATCTACCGTAGGCAGAATATATGTACCTAATACAAGCTATGATTCTCATTTTATATTGCATCTACCGTAGGCAGAATATATGTACCTAATACAAGCTATGATTCTCATTTTATATTGCATCTACCGTAGGCAGAATATATGTACCTAATACAAGCTATGATTCTCATTTTATATTGCATCTACCGTAGGCAGAATATATGTACCTAATACAAGCTATGATTCTCATTTTATATTGCATCTACCGTAGGCAGAATATATGTACCTAATACAAGCTATGATTCTCATTTTATATTGCATCTACCGTAGGCAGAATATATGTACCTAATACAAGCTATGATTCTCATTTTATATTGTATCTACCGTAGACAGAATATATGTACCTAATACAAGCTATGATTCTCATTTTATATTGTATATACCGTAGACAGAATATAGGTACCTAATATAAGCTATGATTCTCATTTTATAATGTATCTACCGTAGACAGAATATAGGTACCTAATATAAGCTATGATTCTCATTTTATATTGTATATACCGTAGACAGAATATAGGTACCTAATATAAGCTATGATTCTCACTTATATTTTATCTACCGTAGACAGATTATAGGTACCTTATACAAGCTGTGATTCTCATTTTATATTGTATCTACCGTAGACAGATTATAGGTACCTACTAAGAGTTGTGATTCTCACAGCTATGTCCGACTCGGAAGCTGAAAATACGCAAGCAGATTAATATGAAATATACTAAAGTTTGCTAAGCACCAATATTTCAATTCAACATTTTACGGTGGCTGATTTTACCAACAGCATACAACAACAATTAGTTTTGTTTTACGATTCATTTATGTGAAATTCATTATTTTAGTGTCTGAAATTTTATTAGAAAACAAATTTCGTGTGTATATTTGGATGTCACCCTACAAAATACAGTTTCTTCATCTGGGTTCAAAATTAAGGCAAACAAAGATTTGGTGCTTAGCAAGCTCTGAGTAGTATATTTAGACGATCCGAATGTTTTACAAACATAATGGAACGTGCAGTTTACCCAAACAAGCGAAATGCAACAGCATAAACCACTATTTAAACCACCGAATAACATTCCGTAAATTACGATATCACCAAAACAGTTGTCGGCAAATGTTATCTGCCCAATTTTACATTTGTTTACTCGTACGTTAGTGTGCTGTACTGGTTTGAAAGTCTGCACCAGAGATTTAAGAACTAGTTTATTGCGTCTCAGACTGCAATTAGATCGTATTTTTGAAAACTGTATTGATTAAAACGTATTATAAAGCAATGAAAGATTTAATATGTATGGAATATTGCGTGGATCACAGCAACGGCGTAAGGTGCATATTTTAGTGGTGTTTCCTCGTTCCGACGGCCTTTCTAATACTAGCGTCCTGGAACAATTTAGTGGTGTGTCCGGTTTCCGACGTCCTAGAATGGTCGAGTACTCGAACATTTTAGTGGTGTGCCCGTTGTCCGAAAGCGGGTTCTAAGTAAAAATTCGACCCGGAGAGCAAAGCTACTTGCGATTTGTGCAAGAGATACATGGTTTCACCAAGGACAGTCTTTTTTGGGATTACACGCACTACCAAAAGGACGTTTAGACACGAAACAAGGACATCTTCAGTATTGAAAATTAAATAATGCCAACGAACATTTGAAAGAATTCTTCATTCAGATTAAAACTTCACAATTTCGTTAAATGGCACGAGCTGCATATATTATGAGACGTGTTAAAATACACAGGTGTGCTTGTTTACCGCATTCCTCGTATTTTGTTTATCGCGGGAAACATCTATTGATTCATAAGCCATTGCTAATAAAACCTAATTTAAGCATCAAAGAATTTGTACGGCTTTCATCAGCACTAACAGCTAATAGTCACCACTTGAAACAACAAAAATAGTACTTGCTGAGAGAACCTTGCTCGTCCAGTTTTCGGACAATGTAACAATGAAGTCTCTGGTATGCTGTGAGAAATACTTAAAATGGGTATGGAATGTATGGTGTACGCATCATGCTGATGAATCGAGACCTAATAACACACAGATTGGAAACGTCATATTGGAACCAATGAAGAAGCCAAAACATCACCTATTGCCTTCTAACTTCTGTCTCCAAAATTCATTGATTTTGACGAGAATTCATTCAAAAGATTCATAGTGAATAGCAAAATGGGATTCTACTGATTTATTTTTATTTTCAAAATAAGAGATTGTATAAAAGTTCGTTTAAAGTTAAAAATACCATAATTGGTTCCCGTAATGAAACAAGCAGTTGACGTAGTAAAACTTTCCTTCAAACTCCTTGTTTGCTAAAAATATTTAAAAAAAAACAACATCATTAGAAAGAGAAATACATTTGTGATGGGTTTTAACAATAAATGAAACGTATATGCACAAAACTCTTCATCATATTTGCGTTTAAAGTCGAGCAATACTTTGTGAAATTTCCGCACTGCGCCACCTGAAATTTAGATTATATTTTGACACAGTTTATCTATTTGTTATTAGGTCTGTGGTAAAATAATACGGAATTTGTGTTGACAATTTAGGGCATCGATTTAATTGATACTCATTTGCATTGGTATGCTAACAAACATTTACCCTATCGTGAGCGTGAATATATGACCCTCATCCCTAGATAAATGATTTCTTTAGATGCACACGGGCTGTATGGGAAGTTTTGAGACATATCCATTCATTAACCAAACTTGTGTTGGTTTGTGTGGTGTTTAACGCCATAGGCTATATGACTGTCGATTTGTTTGTGGTAGTAGGCTGACCACCCCATTTTTCCTGGGTAGAATCAGAGCTATATGCGTCCTGCCATTCGTAGGAATCGACACGTTAAATTTATTCCTTTTTTAAAATATTACAAAACTCGAAATCTAAGGATCATCTTTTAAATACAAAAAGTTTTTTTCATGCTAAAATGAGCAACTTGTATCATTTCTATTTCAAACGTAGTGTTAAATCATGGACATATATTCCCCATGAATATATGTCCATTCTCCATGTATATATGTCCATGGACATATATTCTCCATGTACATAATATGTCCATTCTCCATGTATGCATGTCCATGGACATTTATTCTCTATTTATATATGTCCATTCTCCATGTATATATGTCCGTCATGGACATATATTCTCCATGTATATATGTCCTCATGGACATATATTCTCCATGTGTATATGTCCATTCTCCATGTCTATATGTCCATAATGGACATATATTCTCCATGTATATATGTCCATGGACATATATTCTCCATGTTTATATGTCCATTCTCCATGTTTATATATGTCCATGGTTTAATCAAGATATAGGCTCTTTTTACATGCTGTTGCTTCTTCTTTGAGAGAAAAAAACTGTTGCTAAAATCATTTCAATTTATTATGGAGGTACACTTCTTGCTGTCTCAATTGTAAATCGTGCTGTGACACATGGCAATGTATTTATGTTATTTGGACTCGTAAATCGCTACATTCTGCTTTAATATAAGTTTAACCTTATTAAAACACATATTTTCATAAACAATAACTTCACTACTAAGTACCCCTCACCGCTGTGGGTTCGATCCCTCTTGGGCCTAGGCATTTTTATTTGAGGTAGATATCCAGTTACCCTTGTGGAACGTCGGTTGTTCTACCCAGGTGCCCGTTCGTGCACGAAAATTGTCCGAAGGGATACCTGTGGTCTTTCTGCACCAATGGAAGCTGGAAAGTCGCCGTATAACCTTAGCTGTTAGTGCGACTTTAAAATCCAATTCATTTCAATTCAATTCACTACTAAGTGCTTTGATGTCAGCAGAAGCACACTCTTTAGCTCAGTGGATGTCCGCAGAAGCGCACTATTTAGCTCAGTGGATGTCAGCAGAAGCGCACTATTTAGCTCAATGGATGTTAGCAGAACCGCACTATTTAGATCAGTGGATGTCAGCAGAAGCGCACTATTTAGATCAGTGGATGTCAGCAGAAGCGCACTATTTAGATCAGTGGATGTCAGCAGAACCGCACTATTTAGATCAGTGGATGTCAGCAGAAGCGCACTATTTAGCTCAGTGGATAAAGCGTTTGCTTTAGCGTTACAGACGTCTGTTCCGCATGTGTTCGCTCCCTGATGGAGGCATGTCTGATAGGAAACTTCATACTTCATCTCATCTCCCACGGAGATTGTTGTCTCAATATTACCTAATATAGTTTATTAACTGGCCGTTCGTTCGTTCGTTCGTGCATGCGTTCGTTCGTTCGTTCGTTCGTTCGTTCGATCGATCGATCGATCAATCCAATCAATCAATCAATCAATCATTCATTCATTCATTCATTCATTCATTCATTCATTCATTCATTCATTCAATATGAGCAGTGTTGTTTACATTCTTCGCGTTTTGTAGTTTATGTTATAATTATTTATTTTTTTCTGAAATCTACGGTAACCACTTGTACTGTACTTGAAATATTGGTTAGGCATGCTATTGATGAAGCTCGGCATCTTGACGGTGGACTATTAATGATCCACCATAAGAACATCAAATGTTCTACGTTCATTATAACAAGAACTGTTATCGTTTATTATGAATATATCGAACTTAACCATTTTCTGGAGATGTTACCAAAACGCCGCATGTTGTAACAATATCTAAAATCGTTTTGTTTCTTTTCAAATATTTCAGGAACGACGTTAATGCACACACTTGAACGCTGATCAGAGTATGGGGATGATTGTTATCGAGGAGACTTAACTTGCTGTCTATATTATTAGATGGGCCTTGTGTAGTATTAGGTCTGGTTCAACGAACTGAGTTGTTTGCTAACATTTTGAACGTGACTTAAATGCACCCTGTAATATATGTCAACTTGTTTTATAACCAACACCACGATAGTGCTTGGGGTATGATGTTGTGTTGTCATTGCCCGTTCACACGTTTGCATCACTACTTTGTGTTTTTCACTAGTCCCTTTTCTTAGTCACTGATAGCGCTATGAGTACTACACACTTTGCCCAAAAGTAGGTCACGTTTTACACTTCAGTGATTCTTGTAAAGTGTTTCATTTACTCATCGATGGACTCTTTAAATTGAATTGAATTGAATTGGGGTTTTAAGGCGCACCAACACATGAAAAGGTTATATGGCGCCTAACAGGCATGAACATGCCAGGCTCATCTTCCATGTACATCGAGATAAAATATGGAAAATGGGCCTAGAACCTTCTCACCCTGAACTGCAGAGTTGTTGCAAATTCTATCGTAGAAACTCCATTTACGCTGGAGCCACGTTATTGTTTTTCTGCCACTGCTCTTTTGATGCGAGCGAGATGGCACCTGAAACAATGCAGGGATCATGATGAAGACCTTTAATGAACATGAACAAAAAATGATAAAATGAACATGAATTTGGGGGGATTCTACCCCTCTGCCTACCCCTCCAAAGGGATCTGCAGTGGCCCTATTCTTTGCCCCGTGACCAAACGGGCCCCCGAGAACCACACGGGGCTCTTTAAACATTATACACAGAATATTCAATTGATTATTAATTATTTGTAACTCTGCAAAATGTAGCAGTAGGTATAATAGGCGAACTGGAAATCTAGCAATCACAGAAAACAAGCACCAACTACAAGGATAAACAGAAAACAAGCACCAACTACAAGGATAAACAGAAAACAAGCACCAACTACAAGGATAAACAGAACAAAGTATTCTACAAAACAAGATTTAAAACAAGCGTTATTATTACCATCCCATTCAGAATTTATTGCTTGGGGCGCTTGTTTCAGCCAATGTTTTTTCTGCAGTAACTCCAGCAATTTAAATAATACGTACATCAGTTATATATCATTAGAACTGGCATTTTTAGAGGTAAATAAAACTACTTTACTTTTGAAAATCGGTAGAGAAATAAATATTTTACAGCAAAATTATTTTTTGATGGGGCTTTTCCTGTATAAATTCCTTGTTGGTTCCAGCAGAAAATTAAGAAATTTCAAACAACTTCAGTAATACTTCATATTTTGCTAGTGTCTTTTTTTTTCTAATATCCAACAATTTAAAACCATGTTTGGATAAACATTCTAAAAAAAAAAAATTTCATGCAGCTGAATTTTGCCATGAAAATGACCCATCAAAAACAACTTTCGCAGATGAAATTTTTATTTCTCAACCGATTCTGAAAAGTAAGGTATTTTTATTTACCACTAAACATTTCTGTTTCACTGCTATACAACTTATTTAGGTACGAATTGTATTATGTCTGAAAAGTAAAAAAAATATCTTTGGCTGAAACGAGCGCCCCAAACAATAGGTAAAAGCCATCATAGGGACCACACTCTGTCGGGTCATCGCACAATCGAAGATGAAACCATAGTGGTGAACTGAAGATGAAACCATAGTGATGAACTGTACGTGGGTCAACAGATAAAACATGCAGCGCGTTGCAAAACGACAGGGTCATGTCCTCGTTTGATAAAAATTCCGAACACGTTTAACACAGATTATATGCAAGTGAGAATGACCAAGGATCTTACGAGGTTTGTAAATCACATCACCAAAGAAGTCAGGTTTTGATAGTCCATGTCGCAGGACAGTAGCTAAGTTTTACAGAAATCAAGATTCGTCTGTGTTCCTTTGATATTTGAAATAGTTACTTATGGAAAAAATGAAAATTACCTTGATTTGCCTGAAAGAGTACCGTTAAGGATAACGGAGATTTGGTGAATCTAATAAAACACATACACGCTGTTATGTTTAATGTAAATATAAATACAAAAACGAATGGAAATAATGTTCAAGAAACAACAAGCCTTTATATGCCAACAAATATGTATTCTATTGACGCTCGTACACGCATGTGAACATTCTGATCGGTTTGCTCCCACAACAACACCAAGGCTTGCCAAATATAGCTATTGAGTTGCCCATACCGTGGAGCCATAGTGTCTTGCTTAAAAATAGAAACAAATCAAAACATAAATCAAAACGACACAAATGTCGATACTGTGAAAATCGTTACGTATTCCATGTGCCAGTCACGCAATATTTTTCACACCATGGCAAGGGTATCTAACGACTTAGCAAGGTCTTGTCTTAATGGTATGCGACATGAAACGGTAACTGTTTATCGTGGTTTTAGCTATATCGTGTTACCTTTTGGTGTAATTTTATGAATGAAAAGTTAGAGTTCAAATAGAAGACACGCGACTAGTAGAGACAATGCCAAAAAGTATGCTTACCCTTTGTCGGTCTACTTGTTATGTCCACAGTGTCCCTGTTTACTTGTTTTCGCAATGGTATTTTTTTTGTCTTTGCGTTTAAACATTGCTGGTTAATTTTCCCTTTGCTTGATGTTCTCTCTAAATGCGCCATATAGTTGCGTTTTTCTTTTCTTTTTTTTTTATTTAAAATAAGGTTGTCACACTCGCTTTTGAGCTGTCGCAGTGTTCGACTTTTCTGTAGTTCAATGTTGTGCTGTGATGCACATATTTTAATATGCTTTTTTTTTAACCGGTTGTTTTCGCCTTGATTTTGTTATACTTTTGTACGTAACGAATAAATTCAGTAAGAATTGCAAAGTGCATGCGTCTTGGAAGCGGACATGTTGGCTATTTACACGTTTCATTGCATGCCGGTCTGCGTGTGGTTCTTCTCTTTGTCTGTTTTCAGGAGACCCTTTGTCTATTTTCAGGAGACCATGCACGTTAGCAAGACGGTGGTTAATAAGGTCGTTTGTTGCATTTAAGATTAACTGATTATACTAATAAGTATACGCATACATGCAGCGTTGCAATTCACTGATAATTGGCCATTATGCTTGTTTTAACTATTAAAATGACTTATTGTAGAGAAAACAAATGATATTCTATCTTATGTTAATTTAATACTTGCACAATTGTCTGAGTGCACAATTTTGCTAATATAACATGTTTTTTTTCTAATATATCATAATAATGTATATGTTTGTAAATATTTCAAACTTAAGATACACAAACTTTGATCGCGTATGAACACTCCATTAGCGGTGCATGGCGCCTAACGAAATCATTCGCTTGACATTGGGTAATAATCTTGTAATTAACTAATGATCTGGAAAAACGTTGATTTTACCTGCCTAATTAATTAAGCCAATTACACGCGACTTGTCTTTCTGTATGTCCATGTAAACCTTACATTTCACCCCACGGCGAGATGTTGGAATCCAATCGGATATATACACAGTGTGGGGTAGTAAGCTTGGCGGCCACCACAGAGGGACGACAATAAACACAGACAATGAATAACCTATTGTGGGTGCATTGACTTTATCAAAGAATATACGAGGTTGTGTTTTGTTAATGAGTGCACGGGACATTCCTCTTGGACACAACGAGCTGTGCTATCTGATAACGGGGTTAAAGTTAAATAAACCCACTTTCCTTTCATTAAACATACCTTATTGTAGGATAGTGGCATATAATTATTAATGAATGATCAATCTATGTTTAAGTAACCCCCACGCAACCCATAGTAGGTAATTGATGTGTGTATATTAAAGGGGCACACGGAAATCTTGGTTATATTTTTAATTACATCGTCCCGTTAGGTACATACATTATTTACAAATCATTTTTAGCGTCTACATGGCCGAATGGTTAACGACGTTGCGTTGTAAACCTTCGTCTCTCACCGCTGCGGGTTCGAATCCCACTTGGAGCTCGACTTGTAAGTGAGGAAGTGTCGATTCTTACGGATGGCTTGAGGTGTACAGTACTGGTTCTACCCATGAAAAGTGGGTGGTCTGCCTCCACCACAAAAAAACGACCGTCATATATAACCTTCCATGTGTAGAAAATGACGTAAAACACCATACAAATAAACAAACAAACAAACAAACAAAAAAACAAACAAACAAAAACAAACAAACAAACACATCATTATTAGTAATTAGTTCAATACTTGAAAGCAAATCCTTTCTGCATATTACTAGTTGTTTACTATATTGCACGAATAATACTAAATAATAATACCATGAAAGAATAACGAAAAATTGAAAACTCCCCAATTGCGTTACCTTGTACTAGTACCTAAATGCGTTCTGTACAAACAGGTTTATTTGAAAATAAAGTGATGGTGTATGATACTGGGTTTAATCAATCAATATGCTGCTTCTAATGATTTAAAATGCCTCACGATTGCCGTGTGTCTCTTTAGCACGTGCACGGATGGCTATATGGCTACAAGTAGAGAGTTTTTTTCTTTTTAAGGAAAACTAACGCTAGGTGGATCTTATTGATAACGTTTTCCTAGAAGAAATCAAACATTACAAACAGTCTACTTTAATACAAAAACAAATACAAACCTTCACCGCATTTAAGATTTAAAAAAAATCAAGCATGGTTGTTTATTTCATTTGCACTTCCTCGTGAGTGACTGTGGTATTCAATATCACTAAATTAATTTAGAGTCAAAAGTACCGAGAGCTTCATAGGTATGTAATTTGGTTTTTATATCTTTGTTGGCTGTTATTTATGAATTAGTTCAAGTATTTTCAAACAATCAACGGACAACCCATTTCCCCAAACTGCCATTATTTGTTTATCTTATCGTAACGAATAACCCTATTAAACGCAAGTTTACCTTCCTTTTTACTGCTTTAACCTCCTCGATTACCCCGTCAAGAATGCGGCACATGACAAAGCACTCTAACTTTAGTAAATTTGGATATCCGCAAAATCACCTGGGTTGATGTCGTTATACTTGTACAGGTACATCATTTTGAAGTGAGTGTAGCAAAGTCATCAACGCTGGTATAATACCCTAACACTCGCAACCAACGCTATTTGTAGAGCGTCCGCCTCGCGTGTGGGAGGTGACGAGTTAAAACTCTAGCCATGTATCACCAAACACTTCAGAAAAGTAGTAGCTACCTTTCATATAACTGGTATATTGCTAGGACTTTAAATACTTTAAAGTACTTTGAATTTTGATCCCCACAAACGGTCCAGATTGAGAATGGGATTGGGACTGAGTTTACGAGCTATGAGTCACTAAACCATCGTGCTACCCATGGCACTACGGTACCGCTATCAACATTGCCAAACGACTCCCTCTGTTTCTATCATTTACGATCACTACCGCATAATTTCTTGCAGAAAATGGGAGAAATTATTTCAAACAAAAAATAACAAACCCCAAATTGAATTGTACCAATCGCATTAAAAGCATATCCTTATAACGCTTTGATACTCTCCTCTTCTATCATCTCCTCTCCTATCATCTCCTCTTCTATCATCTCCTCTCCTATCATCTCCTCTCCTATCATCTCCTCTTCTATCATCTCCTCTTATATCATCTCCTCTCCTATCATCTCCTCTCCTATCATCTCCTCTTCTATCATCTCCTCTCCTATCATCTCCTCTCCTATCATCTCCTCTCCTATCATCTCATCTTCTATCATCTCCTCTCCTATCATCTCCTCTTCTATCATCTCCTCTCCTATCATCTCCTCTCCTATCATCTCCTCTTCTATCATATCTTGTTGCGGGGAGTTCTATCTTAGAACGAAGAGAGGCTTTATATTGTCATTTTTACATGGTGTTGAAAATTAACAGAGTTGACCTGTTTGTGTGGCATTGGTCACCCCTTTGACCTTGTATTTAATAACCATTTAACGTATCCAAAATTAAAACCTATGTGATTTTATTTCTCACGGGATTTTATGTGTTTTTTTGGCACTGCTTGTTTATTTGAAGTCCTCGTCTATATCTTTGACACATTTGAATGATTATCGTTTAATATCTCGTGTTAATTAATTGTTACAATCAAGATAACAAGTAAGATAGCATGTGTATCCTTGTTGACATTTAAACTACTATTAAAGATATCGTAATTTACATAACCGATCTTCCACGATAGTACAAGCAGACAGTTTATAGACATATTTCTTTTCAAATCGCGTGCTGCGCCATAGGAGAGGGATTCAACCGACAGTCGGGTAAACTAATACCGAGGTAATGACTTCATACATGGATGTCGTCTATATCAACTGGTGTCTGTTTCCACTCGATACTTATTCGTTACAACCAGCCTTCCTTTACCGGAGGTCAATTTAATAACATATTAAACATTTTTGCGGCATAACGGCAGATAGTGCAGACTACCTGTCAAAAGTTCAATATTTTGGAATTTAAGACATGCACATAAAGGAGATTGTTTTCTGATTGTTTTTTTTTCTCTCGAAGGTTGGTGTTTATCTCGTCGAACGTGGGATACATGATAAAAAGAATATTATGTCAGTGCTATTTGATATCAAGTTTATTAGGCTCGGCACGAAAAGGCAGAATGGCTCGATAGAGCCCCCGCCATTCTTGGTTTTCTAAGCCTCGCCTAATAAACTTAATAGTAAGTGGCGCTGATATAATGTTCTCTATTTGTTGTTGAGGAATAACACATCCCTATCCCTCAACACTTGTTTGAAGAAGTTGCTGGTTGTGGACATTGTGACCAACTAGATGTTTGGAATTCTAAGAAATATCACAAATCCGAATGTTTGTTTTCGGTTAGAACGCTAATTTATCGATCACATTGTGTCTATGTAATTATTTAAAATATAATTATTTTGCAAAATGGTGAATCTATTCCACCAGCCGTATCAATACAGTCATTTAGTGTGTTTGACGCCTGTGAAAAACAGTGTACCAAATCGTCCTGCTATATCACGACGTTTAGTTGGTTTTGTCCATTCGCTTTAGCTAAATCACCAAGAACGGCAACGAAAAAGTGTGCGCGTTTGCCAAGCTAAATCATATATTTAGTTTGTTAGTTGCTCTTGAAAAAAAGTGTGCCTATTCGCCAAGCTTAATCAAAATATCTAGTTTGGTGGACGCAAATGAAAAACAATGTGCCCATTCGCCAAGCTACAGATTTAATTTGGTGGTCGGCATAGAAAAAACAATCTGCCCATTCGCCAAGCTACATATTTAATTTGGTGGTCGGCATAGAAAAAACAATCTGCCCATTCGCCAAGCTAATTCAAAATATATAATTTGGTGGTCGGCATAGAAAAAAACAGTGTGCCCATTCGCCAAGCCAAGCTATATCAATATATTTAGTTTTGTTGCCGGCATAAAAAAAAAGACAGTATTCGCGACGAGCTAAGTAAAAAGATTTAGCTCGGTGGTCGGCATAAAAAAAACATAGCGTGTCCCTTCGCCAAGCTAAATACTAAGCTAAATGGACCATCGACCATCGCATGTTACCATCGACCATCGCATGTTACCATCTTACCATCGCATGTAACCATCGACCATCGCATCTATCGGTCGATGGTAAGATGCGATGGTAAGTTGGCCCTAACAGGACACCGTAATAAATATATCTGTCCGCAGTTATTAAACTTTAAAACCGAAGAACACACTACTACTTTTTATGGCGCAAGACTTACCCTACCGTGGGTTAGACTGTTGCACTGCGCATGTCCGTTTTTCAAACAGATCAATTTTAATTGTCCGGCTATGGAGCAGTCTAACCGTGGGTTTCAGTGGAGCTAAATGTGTAGTGAGACCCATATCACGTTTGGTGGTCGGCATTGAATAGTATACACATTCGCAAATTTCTCTCTAGAAACTAGTTTGGTGTCAGTTTCAGTTTAAAACCTAGAACACTGGTTTATTAAAGAGCTCATTGATACCATTTGTAGTGTATTAATGTACTTATCACTTGTAGTGTATTAATGTACTTATCACTTGTAGTGTATTAATGTACTTATCACTTGTATTGCATTAATGTACTTATCACTTGTAGTGTATTAATGTACTTATCACGTAGTGTATTAATGTACTTATCATTTGTAGTGTATTAATGTACTTATCACTTTTTCCAGTGAATGAACATAGATTCGCCTTATTTAACGCTCTCTAAAAACAACATAATTTCCTAACCAACATTTAAATAGCATACGCTTCTTTTGGTGTCGTTTTCCATGTCTTGGGGGATTATGTGGGTGGGTGGAGGGATGTATTATATTGAAACCTTTACAAATTAAATCTCTTTGAGCCGAAGAAAAGCGAAGTAGTCAAGTGAAACACTGATGTCGTTAAATACATTACTGATTGTACAAGATGTTTATTTCCATTACTCTGTCATAACTCTGTCATTACATCTTTAAATCTACTGAAATGGAAAAATTCAACGGGCAAATTGCTGGCAAACCGTTTAGATGTTATACCAATGACATTTCGTATGAACAGAAAGCTGTTGCCATAGGAGACTATCTAAAACCCAGACTATGTCGCTAACTGTCTATACCGTTTTGATTTCCTAACCAACACCGTCTTTAAAATAAAAAGAGTGTTCACTTTCTCTTTCTCAAACAATCATTGCTAATAACCTTGAACCTCAATGATATAACCCCTCCAATTGCTAATTATGCCCAACATGCAATAGTACAATCAATCACACAACTAATTAATCAGTCTGCATATATTTGTTTACTTAAAAGTCATTAGTCTGGATTCGTAATGTTTAAGAACAAAAGAACTTAGTGAAAACTTGTGCAATCCAGGGGGTGAACATAATATCCTTGTCCAGGAAACATACACGTCTTTCTATGAGCTTATTTTTAACTAAACGGTATTTTCTAAGAACTTAGGACAATTATATTTAGTTGACCAATCGCAATGTTAAGAATTCTAAGCAGCCGTTGGTCGGACGTTCATATTTGCCAACATTAAGTGCTGATACCTTAACGATGAGTAAATATAATTTGCAGGCTTTGTATTAAAGTGCTGTTTGAAGTCT
This sequence comes from Cyrtodaria siliqua, assembly GCA_037043455.1. NCBI lineage: Eukaryota > Metazoa > Mollusca > Bivalvia > Adapedonta > Hiatellidae > Cyrtodaria > Cyrtodaria siliqua. The sequence continues at coordinate 18,282 of JAWPHD010002378.1, forward strand.
TAACGATGAGTAAATATAATTTGCAGGCTTTGTACTCTAGCCCCGTGTGGTTCCGGGGGCGCCGTTTGGTTACTGGGCAAAGAATAGGGCCACCGCAGATCCCGTTGGAGGGGAAGGCCCCTCCAAATTCATGTTCATTTTATCATTTTTTGTTCATGCTTATTAAAGGTCTTCATCATGACCCATGCATTGTTTTAGGTGCCATCTTGCTCATATCACTAGAGCGGTGGCAGAAACACTATAACGTGGCTCCAGCGTAAATGGAGTGTCTACAATAGAATTTGCAGCAACTCAGCAGTTCAGGGTGAGAAGGTTCTAGGTCTGTTCTCCATATTTTATATGGAGGATGAGCCTGGCATGTCATTCCTGTTAGGCACCATATAACCTTTCATGTGTTGGTGCGTCTTAAAACCCACATTCAATTCAATTCAATTACATGTACTTCGGAACTTGGGAAATGCCTTTTCTGCGACCTTGAGTTATGCAAAAGTCCAAAGTCAGCTTTTAATTTTGATTAAAAAAAATATGGACCGTGCTAAATTCTAACCTGAGATAAATTTAACAGTGCATATACATTTGAATTGGAACCTGTCACGCAGTTTTGACTGATATGATTACATCTTCTTTGGGTGGGTTGACATATAGCAAATAATGTAATATAAACTAACACGTTTGTTGAACATGTTTTTTTCAAATGTATCTCATAAATTTTTTATGCGATATTATAGGCTATAGAAATCAATTTAAACGCAATCAAACCACTCCTATCAATCAATACATGCTGAATTCTTTAACGTTTATCAGCATTCTTTAATGTTTATCTGCATTCTTTAATGTTTTAAAATGTTTTAAAATGTTTATGTGTCTATTATTTTACATTTAGTACGATTAGTAGTGACACTCATGTTTGATATTTGTTTGTTCTGCATAGAACTCTGCAAGACAAATCTAGTATCTTAAAACTGGTTGCCAAACTGTATTGAATGGTAAGTGTTTTTCGACCCATTTTAACAAGCCACAGGGGTAGCGATATATTGCTACAAATTGGTATTTCATTTGAGTAGTCGTGACCTTGTTCTTTGACCCTAGTAATGGAACTTTCTCCCACGATGGTGTCTGATTACGAGGTATCTACATACGCCCACATGGAACACGTGGGATATATGGGAGTACAAATCCGGCGTGGGATAAATGGGCGTAGTTTTGAATACAAGCCACGCCCCTAGTCACAGACCTAATAACAAATAGAAAAGTATCTAAATTTCACGTGGCACAGTGCGAAAATTTTACAAAATATTTCCAAACTTTAAACACCCATTTCATGAAGAGTTTTATAGATACAAGTTTCATTCATGCCAAATCCCATTACAAATTTAATTTTCTTTCTAATGATAGTATTTTGTTTTCTCTTACATGTAAAGCAAAAAAGGAGTTTGACGGAAACTTTGACTATGTCAAAACCTTGATTTTTAAGAGAAAAGCGAAAAATGATGACATTTTTAACTTTAAACATCATTTCGTACAATTTCTTATTTTGAAAATAAACATGACTTATTATAATCCCATTTTGCTATTCACTAGGAATCTTTTGAATGTATTCTCATCAAAATCAGTGAATAACTGAGAGAGAAGATAGAAGGAAAAGTTAAGGTGCCACGTGATATTTTGGTTACTTCATTGGTTAAGATAGGAAGTTTCCTATCTGTTTATTAATATGTCTGTGCCCTAGTGCTCTAACAAGTTGATTGATATAGTTAAGTTCACGCAATGAGTTATACTGTAAAAAAATGATTATATATTTCATTTGGTATACTGTGTGTAATCACAATACAAATTAGAAACCAAAGCACGTTTTATTGGCTATAGTCATATTCTGACCGATAGTATGACTCAGTATTACACATTTTGAAATCACACCTATTTGTTATCCGAATATTCCATTCTCGGACATTTCCGGTGTATTTTTGGAAAATTAGTTTCCATTTTAGCTAATTTGTATTTACTTTTAGCCGACCTATCTCGCTCATTACTGATCAAAGGGCATCAGCTGTAATCCGACCTTCGGACATTTAGTGCATATAGGTTGAACGCTCGTAAGGAATGATAAAAGTCGAAATTTGATTCCGGTCGAAGCTGACGTTTTGATAAACATTTATAAGCTTTGTGGTTATGCATATATATTTCGTATAAACTATAAAAATTACTGAGTATTAACACGCTTTATGTTTTTGAGTTTTGTGGATTTTTGGTTTATCATTCAATACTGAAAATGGGATCCTTGGGAGCAGCGAGCACAAACATGAGAAAAAATAGCAGACTCGGATTTATTTATTATACTTCTCATAAAACGCCCATGCTAAATCCACATAGACAACAATGTGTAATTACTTACTATCTCACGCGAGGGTGATAGTACAGGGTGATAGTAAATCGCAGGGTGATAGTAAAAAATTATTACATGCGCAGCTTTGATACGCGTTGGAGTGCGTACTGTTTCGGTGACGTCATCGGCTCAGTATGGTGAAATGCTACTTTTAATTCATGTTCATCATAACTTCAAAAGTACTTTACCGATTTTAAAAAACTATCACTCATTTTCTTAGATACGTTATTTACAAGCCAACGCTATAACTTTCATAGACACATTTTGAAAAAAAGTTGTTTTTGCAAGAAAAAGAAATAAGAAAAAAATCCGGCAAACTGAAATCTTTACTGAAAAAATGAACCTTATTTTGGCACGAGCGGATTTCGGTATAATAAAATAAATATCACATTCATGAGAGGGTGATAGTCAGAATGTTAACCCTTTGGATATTGATTATCACCCTCGCCTTCACCTCGGGAGATAATCATATCCTCAGGGTGAACATTCTTACTATCACCCTCTCATGAATTGTGCAACACGTCTCACATATCCTAGCACCATCTTAAGTAGTATTCTACGCGAAAGCCAGGACCATATTGAGACTCGATGATCCCACAGGACCACTACTGATTTGTATTTTGGATCGCCTTTTCCCTATCGCCACATATCACTACACAAACGTTTATAGTGTGAATGTCAATAAATACATACTAAAAAGGGGATCGCCTGGAAGAAATAATCAAATTTTTTCGGATCAACTATTTCTACAACAATACCAACAGATGGAAACGGAAAACGAAGTATATATTAAGGAATTAGGCTAAATGTCAAGGTGCCCCGCCGACGTTAATCGACAGAACTTGAACAAAAGCAAGAAATGCAGTTTTAACACGTTTTTAATCATATATTCAACCATTACACATTTGCCACATTGCTAAGAAAAGGTGTCCACTGACAAAGTATCAGTGGTCTTCAATTATAATACAAATTTTGGGATGGTTTATAGAAATAGCCAGTGAAAAGAGCAGCCATATCTATCTATTCATAGCTCTGCTGGGAAATACTGGGAGATATTTCGCAGTAGCCAGAAATCTGGAACTACTTGTTTTGACCCAATTTGTTATCAAAGCAAAACCCAGAAATCTAAAAACAGATCAACAGTAACTACAACAACCACATTTAAATACCAAACAATAAATACAATTAAATTTTAAACAAAATACTCCAGTATTGCATGGCATATACATGATGTCCTCTACCTGTCAGATGTGTGACAGTAAATGTTTTTTTGTTGGACCAGACTTAAGTTATTGCAGGATCCAGTTTTCCGGACGGACTGACGGACGTTTTTTTTTGTGTACTATTTTGTTGCCATAGCAACCACAATTTTGACCATATCAACAAAATTAAATAAAGTACATAAACTCCTTATGCCCCTCTACCATATGTAAACAGTTTCATGAAAATATCTTTTATACTTTTTTAAGTTATCGAAGGATCCAGCTTTCCGGACGGACTGATGCTTTTTTTTTACTATTTTGTTGCCATAGCAACCACAATTTTGGTCATATCAACAAAATTAAATAACTTGCATACTCTCCTTATGCGCCTCTACCAGATGTAAACAGTTTCATGAAAATATCTTTTATACTTTTTTAAGTTATCGCAGGATCCAGCTTTCCGGACGGACTGATGCTTTTTTTAATATTGTGTTGCCATAGAAACCATAATTTTGGTCATATTTGGTATCGCAGGATCAAGTTTTCCGGCGGACTGCCGGACAGACGGGAGGTAAACCTATAGTCCCCTCCGGTGACAAACCGGTAGTGGACAAAACATATATATTGTAATGTATATAAATATATAATAAACATTTATAGTAAGTAAAAAGCGAATAGTTAATGTCCAGTTAAACTTAACCGCCATCTGTCTGTTTACAGATAATTTACTAGACTTTGTCTTTGAGCTGTGTGACGTCATAAACTATGTATCCATACGCACTACTTTAGAGTGAAATTAATAAAAGAAAGAAACTAAACAAAATGCCAGTTTTTTTCTTGTATATCCAGATATCATCACAAAATATGTAATATATAGTTTAATAGCCATTGTTTTTGAAATAGGTTTCAGCAGTCTTTCTTATATCGGAGCAATTTCTCTCCGTCGTGAAATATTTCCCGTATTTCAAAAACACCGGTAATTAAACTCTATATAAATCTATTGTCTAGAGATAACTATCCCACTTACTTGATGGAAATACGAAAAGGAGAAACATAATTATTTCATATATATAGTCCTTAAACCAACAGTTGCATTTGATTGTCTTTTATTAAGCATGATGTGTGCACGCTCAGACACGCTGTCTTGTCCTTTCAGCGTGATCTATTTTATCGAAAACGTTCTTTGGCACGTATTACAGTCATTTGTTTTTTGCACGAGTCATAGTAAGGGTTAGGTTGAGGGTTAGGACAAGGGTTAGTTAGAAAATCTCCAGGTAAGTCCCTCATATGAGAGTTAATCCCTTGACCCTCACGAGTGAACACAATGAATGTATGTACACGTCTCACACCACAATTATTTTTCCATAGGGTCCCATTGTAATGTTTTTGTTCGTGGCATAGAGATAAACAGATTTTACAACATGTATTTATGCTTAAATTCTTCATTGATCCAATATCTGCAATTTAAAACACATTTAACAAATATTTACCAGATTGAACTTTTTTTAATTTCATGTTTGCGTGACACCTATCAACATTTAGACAAAAATACAACCCCGTGGTGATTAGACCCATGATGTGTAAAATGAGGCAGAATTAGCTAGAAATCTTATATCAGCATGCATTTTTCTGTGATCTCTTCCTAAAATGCTGTAGATTTAGAACCTGGTGTATCCTGTAAAATGTAGAAAAGCGAACTTGTTTTTTTATCTGTAGGGCACGAGTATTCAAGGGAGATAATAGTGGTGTGAGTCCTACAGAGACAGAGAACCGTCCTTACGTGTATACATTTACAGAAGCCAGGTTAGTTGGGGTTGATGCACTATTTTCAAACAATGTTTATTTTAAAGGATCTGAAAACCTTGAAAAAATGCTGAATGAATTATCAAAATGCCCTGAAAAATACATGAGATATGACCTATTGAAAATGTGCAAAGAATCCTAAATGGAGGCGACCATTTTGGAACGATGACGTCATCGCGCTTTTTTACCATATATGGCATATTGACAAAATGTATTTTAAAGGAAAGAAAATCACTGCAAATGAAAAATAAGCACACAACTGATACATTTTACGTCTGTATATTTATTTTTAAACCATTTGCAGTGATTTTCTTTGCTTTAAAATGTATTCTGTCAATATGCCATATATGGTAAAAAGGCGCGATGACGTCATTAAAATTATTTTGACATCATGTTTTACTAGCATTACCACTACAAAAGCGTTTGCAAAAGAAATTTTCGAAATATTTAATGTTAACGCTGAATTACAGTTACTTGAATTTCAAACAATATTCATTTTAAAGAGAGATAATTTAACATTATCCATATTTCATTTTTTTTATAGACGGAAAATCTGCGATAAATGCACTGGGTCAAATCTGTATGTTTTTTTTCTATTATTTCATACCAATTTTAAGAATTTTATATCTTTAAGCGATCTTTGACTCATGTTATGTGTTTTATCAGTACATTTCATGTTTTCATATAAAGGGAGGGTAACTCTCAAAAGATGAAACAATTTAAACAAAAAATAAATGTTTTACAAACTATGGGTCAAAACAAAATACTTATCATATATCTATTCTAAAATATATTTAAAATAAGAAAATTAGTTAAGATACAAAAGTTGATACTTAGCAATTTTGTTCAGTGTATATATAACTTTCCTATTTTGACAATCTAAACTCTATAGACACAGTATAAACGGCTTTAACCATCCAGGCCAAACTCCAAAACTGGAGCATCGAATTAAGAGTTGCGAACTCATAATTCATTTTACGCATATTCAATCACGAATATTTTAAGAACCTGTGACAAAATATTTTACTTTTAATCGGCACATATATATTATTATATGACCCGAACACCTGAATAGAGTTTAGATAAACGGTTTTGTAATGTAATGTTGCGGTTATTTTGCGGGTTAGTTTCTTTGAATTAGTCAAATGTATCGCACAACAACAGTCATATATACCGCTTTTAAAATTCATACACAAAACATCTACATAATGACATCGTCTAAAATCCAAAAAAGAAATGCTGAGGCATTTTACTGAATCGCCGATATCCCGGTTTTCTATAGCGCTATATGCAAGTCATTGGCTGTTTTAAAGGCTAAGGTGCGTAGCATTCAAGTTAAACGGATGTACTTATATTGTTAATAATACACCCTGATGTCTGTTAGATACTTAACACCAAAGTTAACGTATCTGTTCTAAATATGTTCAACAAATCAATTACATTTTATCTTTTGTTACAACAAAACGAGGAACATAATCAAACAAATATTTGTTGTTTTATTTCCAAAAATAGATCAAGTGTTACCAAATATAGTAACATGTAGTTAACTTCTTAGTTTGAGAGGTTACGATCATTAACTTGTCTTAATAATCAATTTCAAACAAATCTTAAAAAAGATTTTCCTAGAAAACATTAATCAATATCAAAATACTTTGAATATGTTCAACATTATGAACCTTTGTATGAAAGAGTTAAGTGTTTCTAATTCAGGAAGAGATGACTTTGCTGCTCCTATTTTCAGACTTTAATTATCGCATAAGCTTTATTTTATTGCTTGTAGAAACTTTATAATTAAACGAATTTACAATTTACATAAATAAAAACTGTGTATCATGGTGTTTTCAGTAGAACAACCGATTAACATTGTTAAAACAAATCGTGCAATATCTGATAAGAAGTAGTTACTGCCAGTATATATATGCTGCAGGGAATGCAGGTATATAGTCAAATAGTCGTTATTATTGTGAGTGCTGAAACAACTGAGAAAGGATGAACGAATCAAAATCGGAAGATAATTATTGCACTCTTTTCCAATTTATTTTTAGAGCTCTCAATAATAAAAATTAACCTTATATGTCTACATTCCCGTTAATAGTTTGTTTATGGATTGAACAATTATGTTTAATAATGTTTGGTAGATAAAGAGTAGACTAGTAACCAGGCTAGTAAGCGTGAACAATAAACTTGCTTTGTTAATCAATGTAGTGCTTGGTGATCAATCCCACGTCGTCAGTTCCTGCACAGACCACGTCGCTAACGCGTGCTTGGACGTTCGAGAAGAAATGACACGTAAGCCTAGCACGTGCATGGTGATCAATCCCTCGTCGTCAATTCCTGCATAGACCACGTCGCTAACGCGTGCTTGGACGTTCGAGTAGAAATGACACGTAAGCCTAGCACGTGCATGGTGATCAATCCCTCGTCGTCAATTCCTGCATAGACCACGTCGCTAACGCGCGCTTGGACGTTCGAGAAGAAATGACACGTAAGCCTAGCACGTGCATGGTGATCAATCACTCGTCGTCAATTCCTGCACAGACCACGTCGCTAACGCGCGCTTGGACGTTCGAGAAGAAACGACACGTAAGTCTAGCACGTGCACGGTGATCAATTCCTCGTCGTCAATTCCTGCACAGACCACGTCGCTAACGCGCGCTTGGACGTTCGAGAAGAAACGACACGTAAGCCTAGCACGTGCATGGTGATCAATCCCTCGTCGTCAATTCCTGCAAAGACCACGTCGCTAACGCGTGCTTGGACGTTCGAGAAGAAACGACACATAAGCCTAGCACACTATCTTTACATAGTGAGGTCATACCATGATCATACGGTGTCTTTTTTGTGACAATTCTATACTACGAGCACATGGGAATGGATACAATAGGTGTATGATCCCTTCTAAAAATGTATCAAGAACGAACATTTGCAAATGAACTTGAATCCGAAATCAACATTCATGTGTACCATGTCACACGCGTACACGAAAATGGTCAAAAAAAGAGGTCTCCAGTTGTTTGTGATGTAGTGGACACGTTACTAGACAGTTGAACAGTGACTGCATGGAGATATCATTTCAGAAAGCAAATGCTGACACATCTGTGGTTGCATGGTTGCAGATAATGGATTGAGTTCGTTGAAGTACGTTGAAGTATGATATTATTCAAACATTAAAAAAAAAGATAACGGTGCATATGCATGCGTCGTGCAGTCTAACTTTACTGACGATCACATGCACACTATCCTTGCATTTGGATGATGAAGTATCGATATATATAGACAGAAAGAAATAACGATCTTAACGGTATATGTGTTCATACATTTAGAATGCTTTTGTTCCGTGTATAGACACTATAGCGTGGGAGAATTGTCCACAGTAATTTATCTTGCATGTTGTGTGAGTTTCAATGTAACCAGAATCCGCGAAGAGGTTAGAAAACACACCTTTCTTTGTATCGCATTTGCTTGTCAATTCACGAAGTTTGTATCTGCACTAAAACAGTAGTTCTCTAAATAGCATGATGACATAGAAGTTGCTCAAACTGTGCTTTGAACAGTAATTCCTCAAGGAAAAGTTTTTTCTGGAACATGGGACATTTTGTGATAAAAACTGACAACAGACAACGGTATGGTGGCTGATTTCTACCAGTTGTCTTTTCGTCATTTTGTTATTTCGCCCCCGAAAAGACAACAGAACGACAGAACGAAAAGACGCCATTTTAAGGGCGAAAAGACGCCAGAAGGCCACACGAAATAACGAAAAGACGATTATATCAAATGGCGTCTTTTCGCGGATGGAGTGTCGTCTTTTCGCCCGGCGTTCTGTCGTCTTTTCGCCCTTGAAATGTCGTCTTTTCGTTCTGCCGTTATGTCGTCTTTTCGTTCTGTCGTCTTTTCGCGCTGCATTTGGCGTCTTTTCGTTCTGTCGTTTTTCAAGAATCCGTTAATTAGTCTTTACTTTTAATCGACACATATACATTTTTATATGACCTGATATGACACCTGGATAGAGTTTTGATAAAAGGTTTTGTAGTGTAATTTTGCCGTTATTTGGCGGGATCGCTACTTTAAAGCATGTTCTAGGGTACATCGAACTTCACTCTTACCCTAAGGTCATTCCCAATTAAACGAGACTGTAAATAAGGAAATCCTCGCCAGGCTGTATTTAATACTCCGAAATTAGGCAGCATTAATGGTCGACATATTAAGTAAAACACAAATATGAGCATGTATATATACTAAACCAAATTGCTAAGTATCAACCTAAGAATATGTCAATAATATTCTCATTGTTTTGTGTATTTTGAGATTGATTATAGATACGGTTGAACTGCAAAATAACGAGTGTAAATCGTCTGCTCTGATCGCATGAACATATTTTAAAACATTTAAAACAAGTTTTCCGAGTCTGTTTTCTTAGAAATAAGTCATAACACTTATACAACTGGGTATATAGGATTTTATTAAGTACTTCGAATTAGTGAAGCTTTCGATGTTCCTAATTCTAAAATATGCCAGTTAAAATTATTTTGACATCATGTTTTACTAGCATTACCGCTACAAATGCGTTTGCAAAAGAAATTTTCGAAATATTTAATGTTAACGCTGAATAACAGTTACTTGAATTTCATATTCAATGTAAAGGGAGGTAATTAAGATTATCCATATTTCATTTTTTTATAGACGGAAAATCTGCGATAAATGGGTCAAATTTGTATGTTTTTTTCTATTATTTCATACCAATTTTAAGAATTTTATATCTTTAAGCGATCTTTGACTCATGTTATGTGTTTTATCAGTACATTTCATGTTTTCATATAAAGGGAGGGTAACTCTCAAAAGATGTAATAGTTTAAACAAAAAATAAATGTTTACAAACTATGGGTCAAAACAAAATACTTATCATATATCTATTCTAAAATATATTTAAAATAAGAAAATTAGTTAAGATACAAAAGTTGATACTTAGCAATTTTGTTCAGTGTATGAATATACAAAAAAAATAGTAAAATATAGTGACACAGTAAGAACTCAATGAGTTAGCACAAGCCAGAGCAACAGCAGAATAACCTAGCACAAGCCAGAGCAACAGCAGAATAACCTAGCAAAAGCCAGAGCAACAGCAGAATAACCTAGCACACGCCAGAGCAACAGCAGAATAACCTAGCACAAGCCAGAGCAACAGCAGAATAACCTAGCACAAGCCAGAGCAACAGCAGAATAACCTAGCACAAGCCAGAGCAACAGCAGAATAAACTGGTAATAGTGCGATTAGGCAAGCTTGAAGGCAAGGCTTTTACCATCATATATTTCCCTTTCAAGTTTTCCGAGTCTGCTACTTTTATCTCTTGTTTTGTTTGTTGCTTCCAAAGGATCCCCTTTTCATTATTTATTGTGCCGAGTATCAGCTTTGACAAGGGTCAACGGCACCTTTCTTTCATTGCAACGCAGGCGAACTGCAACTCTTGTTTTTGCCCGTTTCAAAACGTATACATTAGTTACATTTCTACAGCTATAATGTTTACATGTACAAGACCTCTTCACCAGACACTTTTATAACTGCACGCCTCCGTATGTCTTGATTCACTTGCACAATACAGATTTCGGCATGTAGTTTCGTCAAAAGTACATTCAAAGATACCCCACCATTCACATCAATTGAATTGCATTGCATGTTGTTTAACGGCTCATCAACACAGTATAGGTTATATAGAGCCGCCCCAGAGAGAGGGGAAGGATATATAGGAATCCGGGAATCGTGCCCTACTCTTATTATCGAATATATTTCTATGGTTCTTAAACGTGCTCGGAGGATAGACTAATACACGGGACCGCCCGGTTTACGTCCCCATCCGACGGATGAGTCTAATCATTGGTATTTGGTCATCATCATGACATCCGTGTTGTGCCTATGACGCGTGAGTGGTGGCAGGAAACAAATTAATTTTGCTCCAGCCAACAGGTGTTTACAACAGTTCTACAGGAGAGAAAATTAAGCCTATTCTGTATTGTGTATTTCAGTGTAAATATAGGGTAGCCTGGAGTATTTATTCCCGTTTGTGTACCAAAGACTCTTTATTAAACTCGACTAGCGTTGGCGACATATGCCATTTTTGTGTCAATGTGTAGTAAACCCCAATTCTATAGACGTAAATTAAACATGAGATAGCATAATATGAGACCAGTAGAGACCAACGAGGGAATGTCGTTTGGTTTCCGCCATTCAAATGTTGAACACAAAAGTATCTACAATAAACCCAATATGTAGTGATTTTACGTCAGGAACTGTGCTTTTCGATAGACATAAACAGTAAATATCGAAGAGGAAACAAAAGTTTTGACGCAGGACGAGACACTGATACGCATGACAAGTGTTCAGACGTAAATGTCTTTCCATGTTTCTGACGTATTCATTTCCTTTTGGATTTCTTCAATACAAGAACTTCACAATCTTGATATCAATCTTGATATTAAACATGTATATGTCACAAAATGCTTTTCTTTAAAAGAATACATCATGTGTAGAGCAGGTCCGTTGTTATCTAGCTGCAGCCCCACTGTTCACTGTTGCTTTGACCACATATATTTATATATGTTTGTTCCTTTTACATACGCTGTTATATATCTTACATTTCATTAATGTTTATGTATATTAATGTGTTCTTTATATTATATTTGTATATATTTGAAAATGATGACGTTCAAAAATCCGCTTCACCAAAGCCGGGAATTGGACCAGACGGACCTCCTGATTCCAAGTCGATCGCGCCAACCTTTACACCATTCGGTACTATTTAAATATTGACGTCATTAAGCGCTATATGTATATAATATGCCAGTGCCTTACGTTTATTAGGCGAGGCTTAGCAAACGAATAATGGCGAGGCTCTGGAAGACGAACATCTGTTTGAGTCCGATTCAGTGAAGCGTATGAATGGTCTATTGGTAAAATGAGAGATGAAAACCTAGTTCAGTTATAGGACTGTCCCGAAAACATGTAGTAGTTACTACTCAGCTCAAGTTACATGATAATCAGCTTGGTGTCGGCATACCCAGCATGAGGTGAATAAAATGGCAATAAATCACCTAACATGCCAGCTAATGAACCAACTATTTGTCCATGCAGAATTAAATGTTAGAAGTATATATCTCTGCCTTATCTCTACTTGCAGATAGCATTTTGTTACACCAACTTTCTAAATGTGCCTATCTGCTGTCAGATAATAGATGCCCTGCTGTGCGAAAATGGTTATTTTATTGCTCTGGGGTCAGTTAATTACATGGATGAATTATAGAGATTCTCAATAAACAAAGGAATCTCGGGACAGACCTATAACTGAGTTGATACACTGCGATTAAAAAAATAATTATATAGCAAAAAACATACACAAAACACACACACAAACAAAAAACAAAACAAAAAAAACAACAACACAGAAAACAGCAACAACAAAAACGACAACAACAAAACACACACAAACAACAACAACAACAACAAACAAACAAAAAATCCCGCGATCATACAGCTGAAGGTGTTCGCAGTTGTATGGAATATAGCTATTCTGATGCTGGCAATGGTATATCATATAGCAAGTAAACGCTGTCTGTCATACTTGGTGCTGGGAGTGGTATATAATATAGCAAACACAATCATATTAACCCATTATAATGCTTAACTACTAAATCTATAAAATAGTACATTTTCAGTGCTTATCCTTTTTTTTGTTTCTATAGTGCAGTTTCCTGTGCTTTTTTGGACTGTAACTGTATTGACATGTTATTGATATTTTGAAATGCAGCTCACCGTGCTTTTGACAGTTTTAGATACAAATTTCAAAAGTGAAAGTATACTTGAATTGAATGTTGTTTAACGGCTCATCAACACAGTATAGGTTATTTAGAGAGAGGGGAAGGATACATAGGAATCCGGGAACCTGCCCTACTCTTATTATCGAATAGATTCCTATGGTTCTTTAACGTGCTCGGAAGATAGACCGATACATGGGACCGCCCGGTTTACGTCCCCATCCGACGGACGAGGCTAAGGGTAAAGTGAAAGTAGAAATGATATGCAATTGCAAGTGGTCGAAAAGATATTGACTTTTGTCTCAGTGTTGGTATACAACCGGATAACATCTTTTTTTTTTGAAGAAATTCAACCTCTTCTTTGCTGATTGATTTTCAATATAGGACATGTCTGGCTCATTACGTGGTCCGAGTATTAAACTTTCATACCCCATCCAACCCCTTCTCCAAGAAGCGAAAACGGGGTTGGCTGGGATATGAAATAAAACCTTGATTTCGGCTTAACAAGTTCGCATATGGTAAAATTAAAACATTTAATAGGTAATTTTAAACAGGATATCGCATTTTTTCAATAAAACATGATTTTAAGCGTGTTTTATAGTCGAACTATACGTTATAAGATCTTGCTAATATAAGCTTGACCATCGCTTAATGGCATTAATGCAGGACCACGTAATGAAGTTTATGAAAAAAGTTTAATTTCCAAGTATTCGAACGAGGTTTGAGTTTTCTACAGGTCGTTAATATTCCCTTTTACTATATAAAAATACTAATAGAAATGTGTAGGCTTTAATAACCTATAAATTCCCATATGGCTCGTGGCACGATACACCGTTCATAAAATTCGCTATTGTCAAATGAAAGTTATATTTTATTTTATTTAAACAAAACACATTGAAAATAACATTATCTATCGTTTGAAAGAAACTTGAACAAAAGCGGTGTCCGCTCTGATTTAAATCAATTTCCAAAGTGGCTGTACTTGATACGAAAATAGTAACACATTAACAAACGCAAGTTCGTCCTTTGACAATGGTTGAAATAAAATATTTTAATAAAACACGAAATTATTATTTGTGAATAGTCAGACGTAGCCGAGTGCGTGCATACACGAATTCATTGTCTACGCATTAAAAAAGCTCGAAATAACTAGATAGCGGTTGCGAATTCATGACAAATCGATGTCCTTCCTATTTTATTTTCAATTTTTAAATCGGTTTTACGTTGATGCTCTTTAGGTTAGTGATACAATTTGGTTTATAAATAGTAACATCTGGTGTCTTTTACGCCCAAGCGAAGTCGTCTGCGTATATGAAACAAACCCACTATTCATGATTGAATGCTACATATTTTTATCATTTCTTTGTTTTAGTATTCACTTGTTTTTTTACTTATTTAATCACCGCCTACACACTAGTGTCGTCATAGATACTCATACATCATTTGGATATACCTAGCGCGTACGTGTCTATGTCGTTATTCACTTATGCCTACACTTTTGTGTAACACTGAAAAGCACAATGTTTAATACCGTATTACGGAATCCGTACTTTTTGCAATATCGCAATCTCGCAAAATTGAAAACGCGAGATCGCGATGGCCTTAACAGGATTTCGAACCAACTAGTAATAATTACGTTAATCTAAAAACATTAGACTGTTACACTGCGCACGTCCGTTTTTCAAACAGAACAAGAACGTTCAATTTAAATTGTCGTCTGTGGAGCATTCTACTGAAAATATCAGATCTGTGGGAAGTTAGCAAGGAATTCATAGTCCAGTGTTCGAAAATATTTAGGGTTAGAGTTTGGGTTAGTTAAAGAGACACACGGCAATCTTGATTGCAATTCACGGCGTCCCGTCAGTTTTCGTACATAACGCGTTTGTTCAATCATTACTATTAATTAGTAGAATATCAGCAGCAAATTGTTTTTACACAATACCATATTTTAAAAATTTGGTCTCTAGAATAACGAAGACAACTGAAATCTCAATTTTTATTGCAAGCAGTTTTAAAATCAAAATGACACAGCATTTATAAATCCAGGTGTTAATTTAATGATTGTTATAAAACTCAAGATTGCCATGTGTCCCTTTAAGTTGTGTTTGAAATTCGTTAGGTTACCCTAACCCTACTCTTTAAGAAGGATGCAATTTATACTAGCTTTACACACACCTACATTACTGTACAATTAATACACAAAAAAACAAACAATCGAGATGTCACAAATATGCCTGAGAGCTTCTCTGACATATTTAGCCATTCGCAACATCTCGTACACTGCTTCGCAGCATGACTCTGATGTCATTGTGTCCGCCAGGTTCGCTGCGCTTCTGTTGTGACGTAGCCGGTGTTTGTATAGAATGCTCGAATGTAATAGTAGCGTGACGCGCGTCAGATTCCCGCCAAAACGAATTTCCATTCAAAATCAAAGTTATCTTCAACATTTTGCGATGTCATTTAGCCGATTGCTCCATCTATAGTTTATTTACGTGAAAGCAGTGATAAAACCTTTATCTGCATTGTAAAAAACAAACACTCAACTCAAATTACACACCAACACGTGTAGGTAATGGCTGTGTTGTTTACATAGCAACAGTGCACTATTGTCTGTGCCGTTGCCTTCCGGCTAACAGAATGTAAAGCTTTTGAACTTACCGAAGCGCCGTGATACACACGAGGCGGGATCCCGAAGAATGACGGGATTGACCGAGCGTTCACGATTGATATTTAGCAAGAGGCTACCATTTAATTTAAAGGGACACACGGCAATCTCGAAGTATCACCCACTAAAATTAGCATTTCGATTTATTTATCAAGTTTTATTTACAGTTAAATATTGCTTGCCTATATAATTAATTGAAAGGTTACGCAATTGAGTTTTCATTTTTATTTCATTTGGTTTGTGTTAGGATTGTCAATACAGCAAGATGGATGTTACTTACATTTTGTTAATTATTGTTAATTATTGTGTAACCTTGAAAAAGGTGAGTGAATCCCGCTGAAACATTGGATTAAAGAGTAAAAAAGAGAACTGAGAGTTATCAATTGATCCATTGTTTAATTTTGGATTATATTAAACATAACATTTTTATTTCGTTACTCTACCATATGTTTAAATACATGTTGGTGCGATATATGCAATGTATAGAAAAACTAACGAGAAAATAAGGTTCTTAGTAGATTCTTATATACGGAGGACGGGAGGTATACCATACTTGTTCTACCCGGGGAAAAATTGGGGTGATCTACCTCCACCACGAAACAATCGACCGTCATATATAGCCTAAAATGTTCTGAAGATGACGTAAAACACCATTCAGCCAATCAAACAACTTCTTTATACACGTATAAAATCAATTCCAGTGGTCTTTCCAATAGGGAACTTTCCATTTCGTGTTACGTTGTAATGTGGTTATACTTTTAGTGTCACTCATTATAGGCTATAATGGTTTTGATGACTTGCACATTTTATATAGCTTGTCCTCTATCTGACGTGTTATGTGACTGTGTAAATGGAATTAAACTCGGATACAAAACGCAATAAACTGTATACACAAGCAATTGCCTGTTGAATTCCGCAGTAAATTAATACGATATTTATTTCCGTCTCATGTTTAAAGGGACACATGTCAATCTTGAAGTATTTGAAATGGGTGTCTCGATTTATATATCCAGTATCAGTTTTACTTTTACCCTGGTCACATTTAAATAAATCAATTTTTAAGTATTCACTATTTCGTCTTATTATACTATAAGTATTAATATATTATTGGTGCAATAATATCAAAAAATAATAATATGCAAAAACTAGTTGCTTAATACTATTCTTATAATTAATATTAATGATTAAACAAATGCAATTTTTTTTTTAAAAAAGATTGCCGTGTGTCCCTTTAAAGGTCTCACATATCCTATTCAAAGTTTGCCAAGCACTAATATTTCGACATTTTACGGTGGTTGGTTTTACCAGCAGCATAAAACTCAACATTGTTTTACGATTAATTTATGCGAAATTTATTATTTTATAGTCAAAAAATGATTAGAAAACAATTTACATGTGTAAGGCGATAAAGGTTTGGTGCTTAGCAAACTTTGAAGTATGTTATCAAAACTATAAGCATATTCAAATATGTAAACACCTTCTATAAATTATAATCGAGGGAATAAAATGTCAGTGCCGAAACCACTGTTTCTCGAAACATAAAATATATTCGTTAGTTTTCATTTTAATCCATGACCTTAATGTCTGAGATCTGTGAAAATCAGTAATAGAGTTTTACGAGGTTCCTGCTGCGATCCATTATAATTCAAATTATCTTCAAGTGTAAAAATGGATTTGTGGATTTTAGGAGAACTGAATCGTCATGTTGTTTAACGGCTCATAAACAGATTGTATGTTATTTAGAGCCGCCTCAGAGAGAGAGGGGAATGATATATAGGAATCCTACTCTTACTAAATAGAGGATATTTGTTGTTTTGGAGTGAATAACATATTTTATTTCATCGAGAAGTGAGAAAACTTTATATTTTCATGAATGCGAAGCATGAGAGCATTCGTGAAAATATAAAGTTTTCTCACTTCTCGATGAAATAAAATATGTTATTCACTCCAAAACAACAAATTTTCTTTTTATTTTATGATTTTACAAACAATTTTTTAGGGAAACTGTGGTAGAAAAACACGGGAGGCAATTTCAGTACTAAGCTGCTTTACACATTTTTTGCGCGACTACAAAAAAAAAGATTTCCTTTTTTAACTTTAAAATCAATTTCAAATCATTGTTTGAATAGAATGTACAATTCGCAGTGTTTTTCTCTCGGCATGTTTACATTCGCGTAGGAATATCTTGTGAACCATTTTACTGTGCATCTGTGTTGGTTGTACATTTAAAAGTAGTCCCGGCAGCTACTGTGGAAATAAAACTCTATCACTTTTATTTCACTGATAAAATACAGTATTTCATTGCATATCATAAAATAAAGACGGGTATCCATCCATGTGTCCGTATCCGCGTCCGTACTGTCCGTGTCCGTCAAAAATCGCACATTGTGCGATTCGTCGCGGACACGGACACAAACACTGAACTGATCAATGGATGCTTACCAACATTTTCTCTCCATAATAACCGATTTTTCACTGGCACGAATACGGACAAATGGATGCCCGGCTTTACGAATCTTTAACGTGCTCGAAGGCTAGACTTCGGTACACGGGACCGACCCGTTTACGTCCCCATCCGACAGACGAGGTAATGGAACTACACTCAGTGGGCGCCGATGAGGCGTGAACCCGGGTTCTCCGGTATCAAGTACACCATATCCCTTGGGTCACATCAGCCCCGATTTAAGGAGGAAACTATGCAATTAAAATATCCATCAATTACACTTCTTTCAAGATGATAAAAAAACAGTCCTTGAAAGCTAACAAACAAAAAAACACACAAAAAAAGAAAACAATAAAACAACAACCACAAACAAAACAAACAACAACAGCAAAAAAAGAAACTAAAAAAAAAAAGAAAAAAAAGAACAACAACAAACAATGTAGTCGTTTGTTTTATAAACAAACATATATCCGTCATGTTAATTTGACAGTTCTAAAAGCAATAAGCTTGTTGATTTTGGAATTACAATTTCTCTTAATATAATTTTCGCCAGAGACGGCGATAATTTGAAGCTATTTGGGTTATAGTAGGGTTTTGACTTGACATACAAAAAACAAAAACAATGTGATCGTTTGTTTTATAAAATAAATATCCGACATATTAATTTGACAGCTCTAAAAGCAAGGAATTACAAACTATTTTTTATATAATTTGTGTTACTTGGATTGTTCTAATAACAACTACAACACTATTTAAATACTATCTCTAAAGTATTCACCGGAATCCGTCAATCATGGCAAGGAAATGGAAAATAATTGCATGATGTGTTTAATGTTTAACTATATTTTTCCACAAACGGTGATAATGGCTGTCTGGTAATAAACGTCCACACTTAAGTTTTATTGTCTATGTTTACGCAATTCTAATTTAACTTCCGTAAAGATGAACGACAAGCTGTTCAAAAGTTACTGGTTGGGGGAGGATAATACTGTGTGGACACATTATTCTCAATTTTTGGGCATCCACATTTGACAATGTGTCTTGTCTTAATTAAAAAAAGAAGATTTTGTCATTTTTAAACATGTCCATGCATGTGTATGTGTGGTGAGGGTGGGATGGTGGTGGTGGTGGTCGTGTGTGTGTGTGTGTGTGTGTGTGTGTGTGTGTGTGTGTGAGAAAGAGAGAGAGAGAGAGAGAGAGAGAGAGAGAGAGAGAGAGAGAGAGACGGGTGGGGTGGGAAGGTAGGGTTGCAGGATTTATATGTGTTAGTGTTATGTTAATTGACTTTCCATATGTGGTCCTAATGCCTGTGGTTCCGTGCACCCCTGTTGTCAGGGAGTTCTGTGTAGACACACATGTTCTCATTAATTTATGTATAACCATTTACATTGTGCCACCACACACACACACACGCACACACGCACACGCACACACACACACACACATTCATCCGCGGTTGAAAAAAAATATGAGGAAATATCATTGCTTTTTATTACTACTTATTAGAATCAGGTACATTCATTGGGACCTACAAAGTTCATTCATAGTAGTAGTGGTCATAATTAGTTATATAATTGAAACAAAAATATCTTCGAAACAACGACACCATTCTTTTTTACAGCGCCCGCACTCACAGCACATTTAACTTACTTCCACGGTATTTGGACTGCCCTAATAAGTACGTTTTCTGTGTTTTAAAGTTCCCTGTCAGATTTGTCTTTTATTGCTTGTTAACTACTAGTCAAATTTCTTTCACCTGTCACGTGGGTGGTTGTGAAGTTTTCCGACACTTTATACTTAACAAATTCAGTAGTTTTGGCAGAACATTCATGTTAGTTTGTTTTATGTGGTTAAATAACAAGATACTGTATATTTCCTTGAAATAATTAATAGAGTAGAAACCAGTAGAATAGAATATACGATACACTTGATTTTACTTTATTGTACAGGTGTAAGACACGGTTCTGATTTTATTTCAATCCACTAGTTGTATAAGTTTACGTCAATGACGTCACGTTCTGATGTCAAATCCTAACTCTCCGCTTCTAGCAACCTAGCGTGATAAAGGGTCTGATTTTAACGAGATTGGTGATAAAACGAATCTCATATTTTTAATTGCACTTGACAAGAATAATATATTTTGACATAATTATACAATTAACGGTAATAGCTTGTCTTCGCGTTCTGTAGTCATTACAATAGTATACACTGACTGGTAATTTCATTTTTGACGTGATCTACTTTGCACAGTTTACATTTTCGTATTTCGAAGACATGTTGCGGGAATCTACTATACTATATAGTACTCCTTTTACCCTAGAAAAATGGGGTGATCTGCCTCATCCACAAAGCCATAACAGGTGCTAAACATTACGTAAAACACCATTCAAACAAACAAAAAGAAAGGAATTATATTTTTACTGGCCGCCATAATACGACTAACCCAAGCATTAACTTCATTAATGAGTGTGTCACACCTATAAGATCACTCAGCTATTATTGTAAAAGACATCCCGAATACATCAAATGCAAGTCTTGTACTAGGCGTTGTGCTTAAGAGTCAAGCATAGTGTGTTTACAGTTCTCTTTGACATTTTCTCGGGGCGTCCGTGGCCGAGTGGTTAGAGTCTCTGACTTGCAATCACTTGCCCCTCACCGCTGTAGGTTCGATCCCTCAGGGGCCTAGGAATCTTTATGTGTGGAAGCTATCCAGCTGGCTTGCGGAAGGTCGGTGGTTCTACCCAGGTGCCCGCCCGTGCACGAAAATTGCGCGGAGGGGCACCTGGGGTTTTCCTCCACCAGTGGAAGCTGGAAAGTCGCCATATGACCTTAGCTGTTGGTGCGACTATAAAATCCAATTCAATTCAATTCAATTCAATTGACATTTTCTCAGAAAGTCCCATTTAAATGTGTAAGCGGAAGGATTTTGTGGTGTCATACATATAAAGCCAGTCTTTTACAAAGAAGAGTACTGAATTGTGACAACAAATGCAAATAACTACATTTTGACACCAAACGAGAAAAATCTGGAAACATATCTCGCCAGGTCGTCCTTTAACGACTTAAAATATCAAACGCTCTAAATTATATCTTTCCGAGGCAAGCAATACGAAAAACAGTTAAAACCACTTTTAAATCAAATTGAAATATTTTTTCGTAGCCAGGAAAAATGCACCGTGAAAAATAAAATGCTATTCAGACAAAAATCTGAGAAACTGAATGTTCACATTATGCCACTTAATGTTAAAGTTACAAACAACGATTTTTATTTTTTATTTTTTAATTGGCTGCATCCCTTTAGTTTTTCTTCAGAAAATGCGTATTTATAATTATTTGCAAGCAAATGTAAAATTAAACTAATTCTGCACTAATAAATCCAGGGGCTAACAAATGCTCAGCATCATCCCTGATTTGACACTCGATGGGAGCAGAAGAGCCGTATCAGCCAGATCTCCATTACAGTTCATCGTCAACGCCGCTGTAATACTGCCACCACTTCATCTAGATTCAACGGAGAAGACCAGCACAGCCAACCTGTAGACGAAAGGTTCGGTATCTCGGTACCTGGCAAGGTGTAATGCATAACTTAGAGTTGGACATATCACCACGGATACCTCTGTGTGGTGTTTGAAGAATGCACCCTAAAGTTGTCTTCCATCCTGGTAGCGGATGTAAAACGAAACATTAGTTTTTGTAGGAGCCAGGACACGTATCAGATCATCGAACTGCCGCAACGAAACTTCTTAGAGAAACAGTATGAATGATTGTTGTTTAACGGCTCATCAACACAGTATATGTTATTTAGAGCCACCCCAGAGAGGGGGAAGGATACATAGGAATCCGGGAACCGTGCCTTACTCTTATTATCGAATAGATTCCTATGGTTCTTTAACGTGCTCGGAGGATAGACCGATACACGGGACAGCCCGGTTTACGTCCCCATCCGACGGACGAGGCTAAGGGAAAATGTCTTGCCCAAGAATACATCGAGGGCATTCAGTGGCACAACGGAGTATTGAACCCGGCGCTTCCGGTTATGGCTACCGACTGCGCCATACCTACACGTCATTAGATTCAATTTTGATTGGATGGGGGGCTTTAAACATACTACAATAAGTTTGCTAAGCACGAATATTTCAATTCGACATTTTACGGTGGCTGGTTTTACTAACAGTATACAACTCAACAATTTATTTTGTTTTACGATTAGTTTATGTGAAATTCATCATTTTATTATCAAAAATTGATTAGAAAACAATTGTCTTGTATACTTTTTTGTCACCCTACAAAATACAGTTTCGGTATTTGCGGGTGAAATTGTGAAGTTGAAATGGCGCTTAGCAAATTTTGAGTAGTATATTAGACATATTAGAACCACACACACACGCGCGTGTGTGATTGATATTTTAAGATATCCACTGCTACGTTTAAAAGCTAGTATTTAATATTTACTACTGATTATCCGTGAGCGCAATGTTAAAGTTAGGGATGTTATTACAAAACATATTTTAAAAAGTCTGCTCCATCGATTTAATGAAATATTCAGTTATCACCAAGACTAAAGGTGACATTTAAACCACGAACGGCTGATTTATTTGAAGACAAAACTAAAACACAATGAGAGTACTTGAAAATAAATACTGAACAGTGGATCCCTTGGAAGCAACAAACACAAACAAGAGATAAAAGTAGCAGACTCGGTTTTATCGAGTCCGTTCAAGATGCAACACCTCTCACGCATCCTAGCACAGGCGTAAGCGATATTCTACTTTAAAGCCACAAAGATTGGATTTGATGATCCCAAAGGACCAGTAAGTAATAACACTACTGATTTGTAGTCGAAGTGACTTTTTACGGCCGCCACGCCGACGCTTGTGTGAAGTTGTGTTTGGTATAATTAGTCGCAATAAAAGTCCCCTGACGAGCTGCTTTACTATTGTCCAACCAAATAATAACAAGGAAGCATCTCGACTTGTCATCTTCAGCCATCAGACATATTCAGGTGTACCGCCCTACGGAAAACTATACCGTATGACGGAATTATTGTGACATTCTGGCGTGTTGATAATAATGGAAAATACAATTAAATGCTCATTAAAAAAGGGTACGCTTGATATTGTTGAAGTAATACTTGAGGAAGAACTGTTTATGCGATGCAAACACATTGCAATGGCTGTCTGTGCTATAATGATATTGTTGAAGTAATACTTGAGGAAGAAACTGTTTATGCGATGCAAACACATTGCAATGGCTGTCTGTGCGCAAATAACCAGACCAATGCAGTATACACATATTATAGTTTCAATAAAATACAACATAATAATAACACTGGACTTCTGTTTTCATCTGACATCAAGATATTTGATAAAAAATGAAAAAAAAATTAAAAAGGTAAAGGTGTATCTATATATACCTGATTAAAACATACTTGTTTAAGCCCTACTTGTGTTGAAATTTCTGGTCATTTGACTTCAAGCAAAAAAAATGCACTGTCCACTCGATAAATATGGTTATCTGCAATGCTCACTTGATAAGTATGGTTATCTGCAATGCCCACTCGATAAGTATGGTTATGAATTTTTAATAACTAATAAGTATGTTGAAATTGAAGAAAACTGGAAACAACAACAACAAAAAAAAAATGGAAAGAAAGAAGAGAAAAGTAAATCGTGTATCTACATTGTTGCACAAAAAGTATGTTTGCCTGGGGGTATCGCATAATGGCGGTCGGTAAATATTTTTCATAAATTCATCACAGTGTCTTCCTGATCTAACTTCTAATAAAGTGTGTTTCTTTGTTTTGTAGGATACCCATCAATATAGAGGTGGTGATATTTAAACTAAGACCCGCCGGACAACACGTGGTTTCTTCTTGACGTCGCCATCCCAGAGGGCGCCGGACATACTGTGGTAGTACTTTGACCTTAGGCATGGGGAATCAAAAGGACTGATAGTTGAGTATGTTTGGATTGTAATTAAAAATGTTTAAATGGCATTTAAAGCATGCTATAAAACGCACCAGAATAAGATATAAAACACAAGAGATAAAACTGCTTAGCGATTTCTTGAATTTCTGTAAGAAATGATGCACCAATAATTCAAAAATTATACAAAATCATTTCATTAAAACGATGTCTCCCTGTATTTTGACTGAAAACGAGGCTGATTATAAAATCAAATGGTTAAATGCGTAATACGAATTTTAGAAAAACTTAACGAAATCTATCGATCGTAATATCTGCGTTTCAAGCGCCCCTTGAGGGCGCCGGACATACTGTGGTAGTACTTTGACCTTAGGCATGGGGAATCAAAAGGACTGATAGTTGAGTATGTTTGGATTGTAATTAAAACTGTTTAAATGGCATTTAAAGCATGCTATAAAACGCACCAGAATAAGATATAAAACACAAGAGATAAAACTGCTTAGCGATTTCTTGAATTTCTGTTAGAAATGATGCACCAATAATTCAAAAATTATACAAAATCATTTCATTAAAACGATGTCTCCCTGTATTTTGACTGAAAACGAGGCTGATTATAAAATCAAATGGTTAAATGCGTAATACGAATTTTAGAAAAATTTAACGAAATTTATCGATCGTAATATCTGCGTTTCAAATGTTTTCACATTGTTCTCGTTTTTAAATCGTTTTGATTAATTATTATTGGCAAATTACATTAAATGTTGCTAAGAAATGAGAAAATACGATGATATATCGGAAAGTTTTGGCATTTTAATTTCGTTTACGGGAAATCGCTAATTTTGTAATGCTTCATTTTGACTGTCAAATGCAGACAAATGTATTGAAAACGAAAGTAGATTTATGAGCGCAGACTCTTTGCATCAAGTTTTTCTTGTATTAAAATGTAAACATTTTCTATATAGAGTATCATCCAAATAAAGCCTGGGCTGGTCATAGTGGACAGCCATGATGTCTGGCCGGGCTGATCTTACACAGCCTGGGCAGGTCATAGTGGCAGCCATGATGTCTGGCCGGACTGCTCTTACACAGCCTGGGCAGGTCATAGTGGACGGCCGTGATGTCTGGCCGGGCTGCTCTTACACAGCCTGGGCAGGTCATAGTGGACGGCCGTGATGTCTGGCCGGGCTGCTCTTACACAGTGATGTCTGGCGGGACTGCTCTTACACAGCCTGGGCTGGTCATAGTGGACAGCCATGATGTCTGGCCGGGCTGCTCTTACACAGTGATGTCTGGCGGGACTGATCTTACACAGCCTGGGCAGGTCATAGTGGACGGCCGTGATGTCTGGCCGAGCTGCTCTTACACAGCCTGGGCAGGTCATAGTGGACAGCCATGATGTCTGGCCGGGCTGCTCTTACACAGTGATGTCTGGCGGGACTGCTCTTACACAGCCTGGGCAGGTCATAGTGGACAGCCATGATGTCTGGCCGGGCTGCTCTTACACAGTGATGTCTGGCGGGACTGCTCTTACACAGCCTGGGCAGGTCATAGTGGACAGCCGTGATGTCTGGCCGGGCTGCTCTTACACAGTGATGTCTGGCGGGACTGCTCTTACACAGCCTGGGCTGGTCATAGTGGACAGCCATGATGTCTGGCCGGGCTGCTCTTACACAGTGATGTCTGGCGGGACTGATCTTACACAGCCTGGGCAGGTCATAGTGGACGGCCGTGATGTCTGGCCGAGCTGCTCTTACACAGCCTGGGCAGGTCATAGTGGACAGCCATGATGTCTGGCCGGGCTGCTCTTACACAGTGATGTCTGGCGGGACTGCTCTTACACAGCCTGGGCAGGTCATAGTGGACAGCCATGATGTTTGGCCGGGCTGCTCTTACACAGTGATGTCTGGCGGGACTGCTCTTACACAGCCTGGGCTGGTCATAGTGGACAGCCATGATGTCTGGCCGGACTGCTCTTACACACAGTGATGTCTGGCCGGACTGCTCTTACACAGCCTGGGCAGGTCATAGTGGACGGCCGTGATGTCTGGCCAGACTGCTCTTACACAGCCTGGGCAGGTCATAGTGGACAGCCATGATGTCTGGCCGGGCTGCTCTTACACAGCCTGGGCAGGTCATAGTGGACAGCCGTGATGTCTGGCCGGACTGCTCTTACACAGCCTGGGCAGGTCATAGTGGACGGCCGTGATGTCTGGCCGGGCTGCTCTTACACAGCCTGGGCAGGTCAAAGTGGACGGCCGTGATGTCTGGCCGGACTGCTCTTACACAGCCTGGGCAGGTCATAGTGGACGGCCGTGATGTCTGGCCGGGCTGCTCTTACACAGCCTGGGCAGGTCATAGTGGACGGCCGTGATGTCTGGCCGGGCTGCTCTTACACAGCCTGGGCAGGTCATAGTGGACAGCCGTGATGTCTGGCCGGGCCGTTTGGAAAATTGTCTGAATGACCTAGTTAATTCAAAATACATTTAACCAAGTCAACATAGCAACGTTTGTTAATATTATGTCCATGACAACTAAATATACCAAGGTTTAGTACTGATGATAAGATAGTTAAAATAACTGATAAACACGTGTACTGTTATTTAATAACGTATGTTTTAATTCTTCAACATTTTGGCGCCGAATTGATGCTTTGCATCAAGTTTTTCTTGTATGTGTCTGTTTTAGTGCAGCTGAGGTCTACATACTTATGATGGATGGCGCGTGTAGTGTAGTAAGTCTTCATTACATTATTATGGCTTGAACCGCATCATAATTACAATGAACATCTCATGCCCATCTCCTTATATAGTACTGATCCAGTCCGCTTTGTAAACTACCTTATTTAGTGTTAAAATGATAACTTCTCTTAAAAGTCATGTTGTCCTTTTTCATACGTATCAAGGATCGGCGTTTTTGCTTTTTCGTGTTTCTTTGACATGGGTTTTACATTTAATTGAAACAATGTACTTATCAGGCATGCGTCAGCCATTTCTCTCGACATTCATACCGCTTCCTCGTTCTTTGGTAAAATATAGTGCAGTACTTAAACATCTGTCAATACTGCTTTTTCTATTGTTTCAACATTTCAAGATTTGAATTTAAAACATGAGGCGGTCAACCAAAATGTCTCGGATTTCTTTCAGAAATCTTTTACATTAGTCTCTCTGCCTACGTCTACGAGTGTTGTGGTAATTTTCGATGATCGTGCATCTTGTCTGTGGTTTACATAAAGGTTAATTTATTGCTTTTCGTTTAACATGTTCAATGTCGTTATAATTAGCTTTGACAACATACTGCTGTGTAGCCATGAGCTATCGACCTTAATATGAATATATCATCTATGTGGTTAATTAAAACGTGCAATCATTTAGTTTTTACTCCACAATGATACCAATGGCAATTTACCATAGAGCTAGCATCATACCAATGTCAATAATGTTGTTAATTTTACCATAGAGCTAGCATCATACCAATGGCAATAATTATGTTAACTTTACCATAGAGCTAGCATCATACCAATGGCAATAATGTTGTTAGCTTTACCATAGAGCTAGCATCATACCAATGTCAATAATTCTGTTTACTTTACCATAGAGCTAGCATCATACCAATGGCAATAATTCTGTTAGCTTTACCATAGAGCTAGCATCATACCAATGGCAATAATTCTGTTTACTTTATCATAGAGCTAGCATCATACCAATGGCAATAATTCTGTTAACTTTACCATAGAGCTAGCATCATACCAATGCCAATAATGTTGTTAGCTTTACCATAGAGCTAGCATCATACCAATGTCAATAATTCTGTTTACTTTACCATAGAGCTAGCATCATACCAATGGCAATAATTCTGTTAATTTTACCATAGAGCTAGCATCATACCAATGTCAATAATGTTGTTAGCTTTACCATAGAGCTAGCATCATACCAATGTCAATAATTCTGTTTACTTTACCATAGAGCTAGCATCATACCAATGGCAATAATTCTGTTTACTTTACCATAGAGCTAGCATCATACCAATGGCAATAATTCTGTTAACTTTACCATAGAGCTAGCATCATACCAATGTCAATAATGTTGTTAGCTAGCATCATACCAACGTCAATAATGTTGTTAATTTTACCACAGAGCTAGCATCATACCAATGACAATAATTCTGTTTACTTTACCATAGAGCTAGCATCATACCAATGGCAATAACTCTGTTAACTTTACCATAGAGCTAGCATCATACCAATGACAATAATTCTGTTTACTTTACCATAGAGCTAGCATCATACCAATGGCAATAACTCTGTTAACTTTACCATAGAGCTAGCATCATACCAATGGCAATAATGTTGTTAATTTTACCATAGAGCTAGCATCATACCAATGTCAATACTGTTGTTAGCTAGCATCATACCAACGTCAATAATGTTGTTAATTTTACCACAGAGCTAGCATCATACCAATGACAATAATTATGTTTACTTTACCATAGAGCTAGCATCATACCAATGGCAATAACTCTGTTAACTTTACCATAGAGCTAGCATCATACCAATGTCAATAATGTTGTTAGTTAGCATCATACCAACGTCAATAATGTTGTTAACTTTACCATAGAGCTAGCATCATACCAATGGCAATACTGCTGTTAACTTTACCATAGAGCTAGCATCATACCAATGGCAATACTGCTGTTAACTTTACCATAGAGCTAGCATCATACCAATGGCAATACTGCTGTTAACTTTACCATAGAGCTAGCATCATACCAATGGCAATACTGCTGTTAACTTTACCATAGAGCTAGCATCATACCAATGGCAATACTGCTGTTAACTTTACCATAGAGCTAGCATCATACCAATGGCAATAATGTTGTTAACTTTACCATAGAGCTAGCATCATACCAATGGCAATAATGTTGTTAACTTTACCATAGAGCTAGCATCATACCAATGGCAATAATGTTGTTAACTTTACCATAGAGCTAGCATCATACCAAAGGCAACAACATTATTATTGAAAGGTGGGAGAAGAGCGTTCGTGTCCTATCCATTGACATTCTTGCTTGCCAGAGTATCATAACGGTACCATTATTTTTGTAAATCGAATTGGTGACCTTTGCTCTAGGCGTCTTTGAACCAGAACACGCATCCGTAAAACAAAACAAATACAATCAATATCAATGCACGTTCTTTCATAGTAAAGGTTTAATTACTCCAACTCGACCGGATGTGTTCGCCTGATGTAATCGAAAGTAGTTCTATATAAAAGAGTGCTAATGTGGTTTTTTTTCTTGAAACCTCAGTTTCCTGTTATTTTTAGACTGTTACTGTATTCTGGACTTGAATGCATCTCGTCATGTTTTTGACAGTTTTAGATATAAATGTCAAAAGTGAAAGTAGACTGGGTATGAATGAATGAGAGGCTTGGAAAATGTTAACAAATGTCCCAGTGTTTGTAAACTTGCCAAACATTATTTATTGTAAGTTACTAAACAACCTTTGTGTGTTGATCTTTAATACCAGACATGTTTGGTTTCGTTAAACAGTACGTTTCATTCATATGAGGTTTGTGTTTTCTACATGTCTTTGAACATGAATTGGAGAATGCGGATTTCGGATGTTCCAAAATCTTATACTTTATCAGAACAACGTTTTTTTATCAAGATAATTAAATACCGAATACATTTGAAACTCCCGAAAATTGTCATATTTCTCTTTTAAACGGTGCATGGCTAATTTATTTTTGGACTCTGTTCCATACCTTTCAGTATAGTCACTTGTAAATAAAGAGAAGAATTATATACCCCTGTTTTTTTGTTGAAAAAACATCAACCCTATTATATTCGATTTAGATATCTACTGTACTTCCTGTACAATAATTGCTGTTCTAACAGGTCACTATACTTCCTGTACAACAATTGCTGTTCTAACAGGTCACTATACTTCCTGTACAACAATTGCTGTTCTAACAGGTCACTATACTTCCTGTACAACAATTACTGTTCTAACAGGTCACTATACTTCCTGTACAACAATTACTGTTCTAACAGGTCACTATACTTCCTGTACAACAATTGCTGTTCTAACAGGTCACTATACTTCCTGTACAACAATTACTGTTCTAACAGGTCACTATACTTCCTGTACAACAATTGCTGTTCTAACAGGTCATACTTACGATCAAGTATGCATTTTGCTAACAATTGAATGTATAACTACATCCAGCACATAGCCCGGTTCGGTTTTCAGAGCATTTTCTTATATAACATTACTTTTTAAAAACATTTTTAATATCATCTCACTTAATTTTCAATGTATTTCTTTTCAGATTTGAAGCAATGGATTCATATTTTATCGAGGCTGAGAATGGAATCGCTCTCTGTCATGACTGTGGGAAAAGCTACAAATCACGACACGGATTGAGGAAACATGTTGCTATTGTCATGTAGTCTTTGTCCAGTAACTCGAACTCATCGGTATCGCGGACATTTCCTTTCAGTTCTGCTGATGCTATCATTAAATCAAAAACTATTTGATTCATATCTTTATTTTGTTGTATTTCTTATGTCCAGCTTCTAATGTTTACTGTATGTATTTGCCAAAGGACAGCATTTCATTGGAACCAAATCGAAGTTCTTTGAAATAAATACATGTTTACCTTCTTTTTTTCCATTCAACGTTCTTGTTCTTATTTTCAGGGTTTGATCTCCATGACACATAACTGCATGATCAATGCAGTCCTGCAGATCATTTGACTGTTTATCGCAGCAAGAGTATTGACGTTCCATGTTCACTCTATTCAACTGGAAACAACAACAACAACAAGAACAATAACAGCAACAACAAAACTATAATGCAGTCCTGCAGATCATTTGACTGTTTATCGCAGCAAGAGTATTGACGTTCCATGTTCACTCTATTCAACTGGAAACAACAACAACAACAAGAACAATAACAGCAACAACAAAACTATAATGCAGTCCTGCAGATCATTTGACTGTTTATCGCAGCAAGAGTATTGACGTTCCATGTGCACTCTATTCAACTGGAAACAACAACAACAACAATAACAATAACAGCAACAACAAAACTATAAGAGATATACATGTCCCAATATCACCATTTAATTGTCTTAAAATCGTAATAACGACGTTAAAGTGCTGATAAAGTATGAGATGTTCGGAATATCCGAAATCCACATAATGTTGCCGACTACTGTTGCTACCTGGAGCAAACAAGCATGAATACAAGGTCTACACGGTAAACAAAATAGCGATATACACGGTGACATTTTCCTTGAAACAGGCATGGGTTAACACGTATACCATTTTACATAATTGGGTATTGTTTTTACTACAGGTGGGTTATTTTATACCACATTTGATACGTTAGCCTTGCAGGCAGGCAAAGCCATTTTTTAATAAATATTTACAGAATTTTACGGAATTATCTGTTAAGCATGTGTTTGATCTATTTGATACACTGATAAAGTAAACTACTTGTTAGAGAGCATGGGTTTTAATTGTGTGTGGTTATTTCAGGGGGTTGGAAATATGAGTATGTTCATATCAAATTTTAAACAAAGATTATCAGACACTTTTATCATATCTAGATAATGTTCAAATAAGACAATTTAGCACTGTCTAGATTGAGAATGTCCTCCCATAGGTTACAATTAGAAGCGGGTCGTTGGCATAAGCCAAACAGTATTCCTATTAATGAGCGCAAATGTTGCATATGTGACGTTCTAGAAGACGAATATCATTTTATATTGGAATGTACTTTATATAAAGAACTAAGAACAAAACTTATCAATCGATTCTATTGGCAAAGACCAAATATTTCCAAATTTATAGAACTGTTGACGCCAGAAAAGCTTACTACTGTAAAGAAATTGGCTACTTATGTATAATTCGAAATGACATATATTACAATCAATAAATACTAGTAAATCTCCCAAGAGGTACTCTAACAACAATATTACTGTCTGTGACACGTGGATTTGAAGAATGTTTCTCTTTTAAACAATTGTTTATAGTAAAACTTATACTGTTAGAAATATCATAATTAAAACTGATTTAGAATGTTAGTATATTGTACAACATTTGATATTATGTAATGTTTGTTACCGCCATCGACCTCTGCAATTGAAAATTGTTTGTGTATTTGTATACTCATGGACCAAATATAAGACGCATATAAACTTGGTATACACGTCGACCAATGCTTTTTTATTCTAAAACTGAAGATATTGGATCAATGAAGAATTTAAGCATGAAGACATGTTGTAAATTGTGTTTATCTCTATGCCACGAACAAAATCATTACAACGTGATCCTATGGAAAATTAATTGTGGTGGGAGACGTACAGGCACGAACACAAGTACTATTCATGTTAACCCTTAACCCCTACATATATATAATGGACTGTTCTTTCTTTGAATTAAGACCATTGCATGTATGCGACAAAGGCTATTACAGACGTGCTTAGCGGGTTAAGGGTTAATATCAATGGCATAGGATGTAGACAACACTGTTATAAATGGTTAAAGAAACCAGGGAGTACTCCCTGAAGAAACTACCCCGCCAGATAGCGGCAAAATTACATTAAAAACCCGTTTATCAAAACTCTATCCAGGTGTTCAGGTCATATAATAACGTTTATATGCCGATTAAAAGCATAGTTTTTTACGGCTTCTTAAAATACCCGTGATTGAATATGCGTGAAAAGAATCATGAGTTGGTAACTCTTAATGTGGACGCTCCCGTTTTGGGGTTTGACTTCGATGAGTAAAGCCATTTATACTGTGTCTATAGAGTTTGGATTCTCAAAATATGTAAGTTTTACTTAAACTGAATGTTATACATCTATACGCGTGCAGTATTTCAAGGACACTCTTACATAAACTGAATGTTATACATCTATACGCGTGCAGTATTTCAAGGACACTCTTACTTAAATTGATTTTTAAGCTAGCCCTATTGCTCTTCGTTTCATCAATCATTCAATAAGCGTGTCACGGGTCCCATACAGTAGTTCATTCATCAAGTTTAATTAAGAATTTCGATATTTATAACAAGCAATTATGATTAACGACCAATTCATGATATGTATGATTATACACGTCGCGGGGTTGGTAAAACAAAGACTGTTTTCCTTTGTGCGAGATTCCAACTGTCAAATACGTCAACCAATGTGTCAAGCTCATTATCCTAAATAGAACAGATCAACATCATTAGTTGTAACTAATTAATGGCATTGCTATTGAATAATCAAATTGGTAATGATAGATAAAGACGTGCGACTGAATTTACATATACATGTCTATTTTATATAGTATGCATTTGTTTTTTTAAAGGGTGATACAAAAATGAACATTCTATGCCCATCATCCATTTGCAATGAAATCAAATGTGCAGAATGGGTCTATTGTTCGCGGCTCTTGTCTCAGTCAAAGGTTTTTTAGAATTAATATGATCAATTTTAAATAATACGTAAATAACTTATATATCATTAGGACTGGAATACTGCGTGGTAAATAACTTTTTAAAAAAAGTTAATACATACATATTTTACAGCCAAAACGTATTTAACTCTACTAATCAAAGATCAGCAGAGCTTACGCCGTGGTGCGGCGTGTTCCGTCCGTATGTTTTTGTAGCGACTACTCCTCTGAAACTACTGAGTGGATTTTCATGAAACTTTACAAGAATGTTTCTATTATGTCTAGTTGATCCTAGCAAAAATCGACGCTTCAATATGTGAAATACAAGATGGCCACCAAAGCTAAAAATAGATTTTTATGAAACAAGTTTGTAGCGACGACGTCTTAAAAACTATAAGTGATATTGATATGGGACTTTTTCTAAAATGATCATCATGACATGATGTTGGTCCTTTATTCGACGTTAAACATGACTGCCAGCGGCCATCTTTGTTTACATGGAGTTATGTAGTAAACATTTGTAGCGAGTACTCCTCTGAAATTACTTCCAGATTTTCATGAAACTTCACAGCAATGTTCCTCTTGATGTCTAGTTGATCTTAACACAATTTCAAGTTGGTCAGAAATTCAAAATGGCCAGCACGGCTAAAAATAGATTTTGAAAAAAAAACACCACCGTTTGGCGACCACTTCTTAAAAATATAAGGGATATTGATATGGGTCTTTTTTCTAAAATGATCAGCATGACATGATGTTAGTCCTTGTCGGAAATCATTTTGATTTGACGTTAAAATGGCTGCTTGCGGCCTTCTTTGTTTACATAGAGTTATATAGTAAAAACTTGTAGCGACTACTCCTCTGAAACCACTTGACAGCTTTTCATGAAACTGCACAGGAATGTTGCTCTTGATGTCTAGTTGATCCTAGCATAATTTAGGTCGGCTAAAAATAGATGTTTAAAAATAGAGTTTTGCGGTGACTGTTTCTCAAAAACCATAAGTGATATTGATTTGGAACCGTTACCAAAATGACCGCCATGCCATGTAGTTGGTAATAATCAAAGTTCATTTTGATTTGATGTCAAACATGGCTGCCAACGGCCATCTTTGTTTACATGGAGTTATAAAGGAAACACTCGTGGCGACTACTCTTAACTACTTGACAGATGACTGCCACAGTTACAAATCAATTTTAAAGAAATAGAAGTTTGGCGACGCTTTACAAAAAACATAATTGGTACAGATTTGGAACCCTACTAAAATGACTTTGGTGACAGGTAGTCGGCCGGTAATTCAAGATGACCACCATAGCTATAAATAGATTATACAACTTTGAGGCGACTACTTCTCAAAAATCATAAGTGGTGTTGATGTGGAACCTTTATAAAATGACTGGCTTGACATGTATAGTTGATCCATGCAACGGTCATCTTTGTTTACATAGAGTTATATAGGAGAAACTTGTGGCGACTACTTCTCTGAAAGTGCTAGTCCTATTTTTAAAAAACTTCCCTTCAGGTTACCATGGCTGATGTAGCTATCAACATCTATTAGTAGCGCTTCAAGGTCATTGACCTCTTATCTTTTGGTGCGGTCAAAATGTTGTTGTTTTTTTGTGCGGCTTTTCCCGTTTAAATTCCTTGTTGCTGCGACAATAGAACTTTAAGAAAACTCAAAAATCTCCAGTAACCCTTAATATTTTGCATACAGAGTGTCATAATTATAATTTATCTAAGGCATTAAAACAGTTTTTGGATAAAACAAAATTACTGATATACATTATGTGGGTACTTTCTGAATTGTGCCTTAAAAGTCCAAAACAACTTTGACTGAAACAAACACGCGCCGTCTCACTTGCGTAATTGCAGAGTTGCTGCCAATTATATTGTTGACACTATCATATACGTTAGAACCCACTGGCATGTGATAGATACTATGTCAACACTCGGAGACCACATAGGGGTCGTGGTGACGACCAATTTTAATGAAAACAAGCAAATTGAAAAAGTCTATATTAAGTGGCTTTTATTCCACTAATCGATGGTGTGTTCTGATCTAAATTGTTTCTGAATATAATACTAAATTAACGTATACAATAATTTATTGCATTTATTTTTTTAAAATAATGGTTATAGAATATTAATTTGTTTAAAAACCGTCACATAAAAAGTATCGATACCAAAACTCGTCAGTTGTTTTTCGTCATTTCGTCCGTCGACAATTACAAAATCAACTCCGTTAAAACTGTGTAACAAGTGTAACTAAATTTCTCAGGGGTGATCCTTGCATCTATACTTTTCAAGTTTATACAAAATACATTATTTAAGAAATGTTAAGGGGAAACTTTAAGCAATGTTCTTCTCCGAAACTGCTCAGCTGTGCCAATTGTGCGTGTGCTTGAAACAACATCTTACGTATATGTACAATCTGGTTTGTCCATATAAATTCCCATTGGTAAAACATTATCCCAGCTCAGGGGATAAAATCAATTGATCTCCTTTTCAAATGTATAATGAATTATGTAGGATAAACTTAAAGCATCATTGTATCCGAAACTAGTAACATTTCGTATTGACAAGGACAATGTACATCTCAGGGATATACAATAGCCACATATAGAGCGCCTTTATATTAACATTCCTCTCCAAACTGCCCCGTGTGGTTCTCGGGGCAAATAATACGGGGCAAATAATAAGGTCACTGCAGATCCCGTTGGAGGGTTAGGCAGAGGGGTAGAATCCCCCCAAATGCATGTTTGTTTTATCACTTTTTGTTCATGTTCATTAAAGGTCTTCATCATGATCCCTGCCATCTCGCTTACATCACTAGAGTAGTGGCAAACAACAATAAGCGTGGCTCCAGCGTAAATGGAGTGTCTACAATAGAATTTGCGGCAACTCTGCAGTTCAGGGTGAGAAGGTTCTAGGCCCATTCTCTATATTTTATCTCGATGTACATGGAGGATGAGCCTGGCATGTTCATTCCTGTTAGGCGCCATATAACCTTTCATGTGTTGGTGCGCCTTAAAACCCCAATTCAATTCCTCTCCAAACTGTTGGGTCCACGACATTTATTTCCTGCATGAAGTATCTCTTTTTTTTTGCTAATGTCCCGGTTGCTTTTTAGCGGGGGCTGCAACTGACTTAATGTGTTTACTAAACATTAAAATCAACAGTTACATTAATTTTAGCCACGCCTCTTAATGGAAGGTCGTAAATGGTAAAATGCAAAGTCACCGCCTTAATTTACTGATACTGTTTAAAATTACGAAGAAAACACGGATACAAAAACAGAAAATGTATGCCTATTTCCTTACTCTATACTTTGCATAAACGTACTAACTATAAAAAAATAACAAAAATTGCGAAATGGCCTTGGAATGGTAACAAGAGATGTAAACAGTTGAACATGAAAGTATATAGTACCGAGATAATATAAGTCTTTATCAAAATGACAGGTCTCATCAAAATATAGTCTGATGTAAACTGTCATTGCCCGAGACTAGACTTGCACTCAGTGATGCTAAACATGTTGACAATTAAGTACAACGTGACCTTTATGAACAGCATCTTGAACATAGCTACAAAACAAAATGCAGATTCAAATCGCTCATATCTTCCAATTTAGAAAAATATATAGTCCATATGCGTATTCTTAAATTTTTGAATAGGTCAGTTCCTCAAATAGAGATGAGCTGTATATTTCCTTGTTGCTGTTTTGAAAAATATGTTTTCAAAATGTTGGAGTACAGGCAAGTCAAGTATAAGATATGACAAAGAAAAATGAGGTGCGAAGGTGTTAACACTGTTGTTTACCAAAAAAAGGTCATCTACTTTTACTTTAAGCCAAATGCTGGTTCGTGGTTGTTTTTGTTTTTGTTCAGGAGACGAGGCAAGTTGATTACTGTGTAGAGCTGACGCATTGCGGTCTATAGTACGATACTAGTAGTATAAGTCCATATATGGAGAATAAAGTTATACAAGTATCAAAAAAATGTATATAAAAATGAAAACTGTGTCCAGTTCTTTTGCTTAAATACGTTTGTTGTATGACGGTGATTAAATCTGGAAAAATAATGAAATAAATAAATTAAATAAATGCTTAAAGGGAATATAGCGACACAGCCAAACATCTGTATTATTGAGAGATCTGAAAAACTTGGAAAAGGGTGAAAGAATTATCAAAATCGGATGATAAACACAGAAGATATGATCGTTTGAAGGTTCTGTTGAAACGGATTTGGAAGCCGCCATTTTTAGAGCTATGACATCACAGTTCTAAATGACCATATATGGAATATTAATAAATATGAAAATTTACTCATTTATAGGGAAAAGATTAAAGTAACTGTATGAACATAATGAAGAATATGTATAACTAATGTCAATAATGCTTTATATGCCCAGTTAAGGAGTTTGCATTTATTTGCAGTGATTTGCTTTGCTTTAAATGATATTGATATATATTCCATATATGGTCATATAGAACTATGACGTCATAGTTTTCAAAATGGCGGCTCCCATATCCGTTTTAATACAACCTTCAAATGTTCATATCTTTTTTGTTTATCATCCGATTTTGATAATTCTTTCACCATTTTGCAAATTTTTCAGAATAAAGAGCTTGTTTGATGTGTCGCTACATTCCCTTTAATAACAAATTCTGAAAATGTGATCCCTTGGAAGCATCAAACACAAACAAGAGAGAAAAGTAGCAGACTCGGTTTTATTGGTCTGTTCATGAGAGGTAATATAATTTACAACACCCTTCACGTCCCCAAGCACCGGCTTAAGCGGTAGTCTACTTTGAAATCAAAAGAGTAGGTTTCATGCTCTCAAAGGACCATTAAGTAATACCACTACTGATTTTTATTCGGGGCGACTTTTTACAGCTGTCACACGTACAGCACTAAACAAGCGCTTTTGAGAATGTCAAAAACTACTTAGAATACAAATAATAAGACCGTGGACTTTCAAAATAATTTCAAAATATTGTCGTTCGTAGTACATATAAACTGCAAACGTGCTTCATCACTATATTTTTAACTCTTGTTAAGTACTTATCAAATCGGGGTGAATTGCTATCGTGCCCTATCCTGCACAGACTTACTGGAAGGTTGACATACTCGAACGATATTGTCCCTAATCTAAACCATAACGCATTTCCCGTGTGCTAAAATTCGGACACTGTCCAGCAATATGGTTTTAAAACATTTAAATATTTATTTATTTGTTATTTTTTATTTTTTTTTATCAAGAGTCAACCTGAAAATTAATAACATAGAGCCCTCACTTGTTTTCGCTGTTTCTTTGATTGTTATTCGCACATGTCTTTAATCTCTGTTAAAAATGAAAAGTAATATGTGTAAACGTTATGTAAAGCAACACGCGGAAATCTTGACTTTTCATGAGCAGGTTTTTCCCTTTTTTATTTATTTATTTACTATTTCATGCATACATTTGATCTTTTTGCACTATGTGAACAATTCAATGAACAATTGTCAAGATAAATCATAAACATTCCGTAAACAATATTCAAGTCAAATATGCAGGCTTCGTAAACACAATTAAATATTCAACTATTTCAATCAGTGTCTGTAAGTGTCCTCCGAAATTAAAATATAAAACGAACCATTGACGCATTTTGTATAAAACATATTTAAAAAGAAAAATCTATACAACCACAGCCATATTGCGAAGTTCATAAGTTTATCAAACTCGCAATAGTTGTTCCCGTAAACATAACACGGAAACTTCTGTGGCTGTTAAGAAAACTTCAATCTCTGTTAAAAACTGACAGTTTAATTTTGAAAATTACTGTTGTTGATATAAAAAAAATAAGGAAACTTCGGCGTCGGCTTCTAAGAACATTTAATTGAAATATCAACGTCGGTTGTTGTGTCGTAAGAAATGCATCAATTATGTGTTATAACCACTGATGGACAGTTTTATTTATTTTCAAATGTTAAACAAGTGGTATAATCAAACACCGAAAGTGAATCAGCGAATATTTCACATCACACGTGTGCCCCGAGGACCTTAAAATCAGGTACTGTCTCAAAGTGACAGTAAAATAAATTCCTGAATTGATTAACTTCATACTTAAAACAAATTAAAACGAATGTTTCGTCGATCAGGGCGTTAATGCAATGATAAAGCGCATTTTTCAGCTTTCGAACAGCGATCTTCAAAACGTTGTCATCGACCAACAGGTCGTCCAGGAGCGCAGGCTTATGTATAACGGGGCATATGCGAATATACCATGAATATACCGCTTCTTATTCCCGCATTTTACAAACACACCGCACACATAAACACAGTGTTATGTCAGAGTTACGTAAAACAAATGTAATTTAATTTTTCATATGAAATCTTTTTTTACTAACGTTAAATAACATGAATAATGTTAAAACTTAAACAGGTTGTTAAACCATTTTCTACAATATTCTGCCTTTTTTTTACATATAAATACTTTATGTATTTTATGCATAATAGTTTCATATAAAATACATATGTATACATTTCATATGTGACACAGGTATATTATTTTAACATGAACAATATATGTGGTACATATGTGACACATATGTATCATTTACATATGTGGCACATATGCAAATAGCATGATTTATATATGAAAGAAACGTGCAAAAAATAATAAGAAAGTAACACATATGTGGTACATGTCACATTTTTCCTGTGTAGGATCGACATAGGTAAAACAACTCAAAGTCGTACGTTATAGATATACATTCGATTTTCACTAAAATGCATTTGAAATTGCTGTAGAACTGAACGTCAAAAACGAAATCTGGTTTCTCTTCAGAAACCAAAGCAAATGAGGTATGGCATGTGAATAAAACCCCTATACAAATGGCTACTGAAAAGTACTGATATACACAAAAAAACTGTCACTGTTTCAGTAGATTCTACAGCCTCCAACGAACGAAATAAAATGAAATGATGTTTACACATTCATGCAACCTAAGTCGGAGAAAATTAATATTTCCCATCAAACAGGAGTCTAACCCACGCGGGACAGAGGTCTGCAGCTTTTAAGAGCAATGTCTCATCCACTATATGCGACTGAGGCCAAGAACAGCGTATAACTCTTCCACCCATTGTCATTATAAGAAGCAGTGTACCGGAAAAGAAGTTCATGAGCTAGACTGCTCCACAGCCGACAAATTCTGTTTAAAAAATGGACATGCGCAGTCTAAACGTCTATATTTAACGAAGCGCATCCTTGCTCTCATTCCCCGTGTGGTTCCCGAACGAGAATAGGGCCATTGCCTATCCTGGCAAAGGGGTAAAAATTCCCCCGAATTCATGTTCATTTTGTCATTTTTGTCAGGTTCATTTAAGGGTCCTAATCATCACACCTATATTGTGCATCATGGTTCCAGCGAAGAATGGAGCGTTTAAAACATAATTTGCGGAAACTACGCAGTTCTGCATGTAACTATTTTAGGCTCATCCTGCATATTTGTTATCTCGATGTAAATGGAGAGTGGGTCAGGAATGCTCATCCCTGTTGGCGCCATATAACCTTTTTGTGTTGATTCAATTGCTCTCATCTGAATAATGGGTTGACAATAATGGGTTGATCAGGGTATATGTCTCTTTACCATAAAGCAAAGTTAAGACGAAGACGCTTACTGCTTTGACGATGACTCATGACGTGTACACATGATGATGATCTGAGACGCTGTCTGTCAGACGGTCTATAATTACTTGATTTTTTTATTGCCTTATTATAGGTTATTATATCAACGAATATAACATTAGAACCGTCAGATGACGTTAAGAGTTTGTGTATTTCATCAATGTCATGTCTAATTGTTGGCACATTTAAATCTGGCACATGCCAATCAGTAATCACGCGACCTATTTGCACTACTAATTCAATGACCTTGACTGTTCTTTGCAAAAGTACATTTGGAAGGGTTCGCAACCATACACATGTGCAATGTACGTTCCTAGACGGTAACGTCATTGACTGCTAGTCGCAGGTAGGGCCATACTCTGCTGTTGGAAAGTGGGTTGAAATATACCATAGCTACTAATAAAAGGTAAAGTCAAACAATGCTAGTGGAAGGTAGCGTCATATACTGCTAGTGAAAGGTAGCGCCATGCACTGCTGTGGAAGGTAGCGTCATACACTGCTATGGAATGTAGCGCCATACACTGCTGATGGAAGGTAGCGTCATACACTGCTAGTGGAAGGTAGCGTCATACACTGCTGTGGAAGGTAGCGTCTTACACTGCTAGTGAAAGGTAGCGTCATACACACTTAGTGGAAGGTAGCGTCATACACTGCTGTGGAAGGTAGCGTCATACACTGCTGATGGAAGGTAGTGTCATACACTGCTAGTGAAAGGTATCGTCATACACTGCTGTGGAAGGTAGCGTCATAGACTGCTAGGGAAAGGTAGCGTCATACACTTCTGTGGAAGGTAGCGTCATACACTGCTGTGGAAGGTAGCGTCATAAACTGCTGTGGAAGGTAGAGTCATACACTGCTAGTGGAAGGTATTGTCATACACTGCTGTGGAAGGTAGCATCATACACTGCTGATGGAAGGTAGCGCCATATACTGCTAGCTACCTTTCACCAGCAGTATATGACGCTACCTACTACTAGCAGTGTATGACGCCACATTTCACCAGCAGTGTATGACGCTACCTTCCACTAACAGTGTATAATGATACCTTCTAATAGCAGTGTATGACGCTACCTACTACTAGAGTGTATGACGCTACCTACTACTAGCAGTGTATGACGCTACCTAATACAAAAGTGTATGATGCTACCTACTACTAGAGTGTATGACGCTACCTACTACTAGCAGTATATGACGCTACCTACTACTATCAGTAAATGACGCTATCTTCCATTAGCAGTGTATGACGCTACCTACTACTAGCAGTGTATAATGATACATTCTAATAGCAGTGTATGATCTACTTACTCCTAGCAGTGTATGACGCTATCTACTACTAGCAGTATATGCCGCTACCTTCCACTAGCTGTGTATGACGCTACCTACTACTAGCAGTGTGTGACGCTACCTACTACTAGCAGTGTGTGACGCTACCTACCACCACCAGTGTATTACGCTACCATCCACTAGCAGTGTATGACGCTACCTACTACTAGAGTGTATGACGCTACCTACTACTAGCAGTATATGACGCTACCTTCCACTAGCTGTGTATGACGCTACCTACTACTAGCAGTGTGTGAAGCTACCTACTACTAGCAATGTATGACGCTACCTACCACCACCAGTGTATTACGCTACCTTCCACTAGCAGTGTATGACGCTACCTACTACTAGAGTGTATGACGCTACCTACTACTAGCAGTATATGACGCTACCTACTACTAGAGTGTATGACGCTAAATACTACTAGAGTGTATGACGCTACCTACTACTAGCAGTATATGACGCTACCTACTACTAGAGTGTATGACGCTAAATACTACTAGCAGTATATGACGCTACCTACTACTAGAGTGTATGACACTACCTACTACTAGCAATATATGACGCTACCTACTAATAGCTGTGTATGACGCTACCTACTACTAACAGTGAATGACGCTAACTACTACTAGCAGTGTATGACGCTACCTACTACAGGCAGTGTATGATAGCGCTACCTTCCACTAGCAGTGTATGATGATACTTTCTAATAGCAGTATATGACGCTACCTTCTACTAGCGGTGTATGACGCTACAATCCACTAGCAGTGCATGACGCTACCTTCCACTAGCTGTGTATGACGCTACCTTCCACAAGCAATGCTTGACGCTACCTTTCACTAGCAGTGCATGACGCTACCTTCCACTACCAGTATATGACGCTACCTTCCACTAGCAATGCATGACGCTACCTTTCACTACCAGTGTATGACGTCACCTTCCACCAGCAGTGTATGACGTTACCTTCCACCACCAGTATATGACGCTACCTTCCACCAGCAATGTATGGCGCTATCTTCCACTACCAGTGTATGACGTTACCTTCCACTAGCAGTGTATGAAGTTACCTCCTACTAGCAGTGTATGACGGTACCTTCCACTAGCAGTGCCTGACGCTACCTTCCACCACCAGTGTTTGACTTAACCTTCCACTATGACGTTACCTTACACTAGCAGTGTATGAC
Source organism: Cyrtodaria siliqua (assembly GCA_037043455.1). Classification (NCBI taxonomy): domain Eukaryota; kingdom Metazoa; phylum Mollusca; class Bivalvia; order Adapedonta; family Hiatellidae; genus Cyrtodaria; species Cyrtodaria siliqua. Next base: position 62,123 of record JAWPHD010002378.1, read on the forward strand.
GATACCTTGCACTAGCAGTGTATGACACTTCCTACCACCAGCAGTATATGACGCTTCCTTCCACCAGCAGTTTATGACGCTGCCTTCCACCAGCAGAGTATGACTCTACCTTCTACTAGCAGTGCATGACGCTAACTTCCACTAGCAGTGTATGGCGTTACCTTCCACCAGCAGTGTATGACGTTACCTTCTACTGGCATTGCATGGCGTTAACTTCCATTAGCAGTGTATGACGCTACCTTCCACTAGCAGTGTATGACGCTACCTTCCACTAGCAGTGTATGACGCTACCTTCCACTAGCAGTGCATGACGCTACCTTCTGCTATCAGTGCATGACGCTAGTTTCCACTAGCATACACAGCTAGTGGAATGTAGCGTCATACACTGATAGTGGAAGTTAGCGTCATACGCTGCTAAACATAGACATTTAGAAACATACCAGATTCAGACGGATCTTAATGGTCAACGACATCCAAAAACAAATCTTGATAGTCCTGATAATCGTCTGTACATATGTGACAAAAACATAAAAGCTAGTTGTTTACCATTTTATTTCAATCTTTTCATCACTCCTGGAGGTAAGAAAGCAAAACAATATGTCCTATTTTTGTTCTTCGCGAGTATATCCGTGGTTAAATAATTTAATACTGCAGGTAATATTGCTGTAAACTAATTGAGCTGATTCAACTTGTTTTGGAAAATTTGGAAAACCTTGAAAAGAAAATTTGCGTGAATTTATTTTCGAACTGCACTTTGATATCCGAACCCCTCATATTTAACTATTACAGTCAAAACAGTATATTGAGAAACTCTGTTATGACAAGGAAATGTCTGTAATTTTCGAAACTATTCATATCTTGCCACTACATTTTGTATGGGAGTCAAAACAACATCATTTTATTCAATTGGAACCGTTTATCGTCATAAACTATCCCGTAAAATTAAATATGTTTCCTCATAATTATAACTCTCTAACGGAATATGAAATACGCTCATACCAGAATAGAAACAAATGGTTCACAGAAGTGTGTTAATCTGTGTTTTCAGTAGTCGCCTGAGGTTATTCCGGGAAGACGTAATTGATTTAATGACTATTTTCTCGGAATCTAATGTATTATTTGTCCCAGATTCTCACATATTTCAAAGGTCGAACAGGAAGTGTACCATTCGCATCCAATCGAAACCCTGAACGGAAACACGTGTAAACGTATATACTGCACAACTTTAAAAAAGATTATATAGGTACATTATTTTCTGTATTTTTTTCAGAATTAGATTTTCATAAACCAAATGTATGTTTAGCTTATTTGTCAGATTTAGATCGTTCAAATCACAATGTTCGGGGAAAAAAATCTGTAAGAGGGAAACAATTTACATAAAAACAAAACAAAAAAGATTTGATTTTCAGTTCCTCAAAGGAAGATACAAATTTAGAAATGACACAATATGCGTTTTTAATGTCGTTCAGTATACACTTAAAGTAGAGTATGAGACAACATAAACAATCTGACAATACGAGTAACGCCTCAGACATTAGGAGTAACGCCTTGGACATTAGGAATAACGCCTCTAAGGCGTGACCTCGGCGTTACCTCTATTGTCCAAGGCGTTGCTTTTACTGTCCGAGGCGTTATTAGGAGTAACGCCTCGGACAGTAGAAGCAACGCCTTGGACAATAGAGGTAACGCCTTGGACAGTAGATGTTACACATTGGACAATGCAGGTAACGCCTTGGACAGTAGAGGTAACGCTTTGGACAGTAACGGTAACGCATTGGACAGTAGAGGTAACGCAATGGACAATGCAGGTAACGCCTTGGACAGTAGAGGTAACGCATTGGACAGTGGAGGTAACGCATTGGACACTACAGATAACGCATTGGACAGTAGAGGTAACGCGTTGGACAATAGAGGTAACGCCTTGGACAGTAGAGGTAACGCATTGGACAGTAGAGGTAAAGTATTAGACAAATCAGGTAATGCCTTGGACAGTAGAGATAACGCCTTGGACATTAGGGATAACACCTCGGACATTAGGAGTAACGCCTCGGACAGTAAAAAGCAACGCCTTGGACACAATATTGGTAACTCCTTGGACAATACAGGTAACACCTTGGGCAGTAGGGTAATGCCTTGGACAATGCAGGTAACGCCTTGGACAGTAGGGGTAACGCCTTGGACATTAGGGTAAAGACTCGGACAGTAGGGGTAACGCCTTGGACAGTCAGGGAACGCCTCAGACAGTAGGGGGAACGCCTAAGATAGTAGGGGTAACGCCTCAGACAGTAGCGGTAACGCCTTGTACAGTAGGAATAACGCCTCGGATAGTAGTGATAACCTCTCGGACAATGGGGTAACACCTTGGACAGAAAGAGTAACGCATTGGACAGTAGGGATAACGCCTTCGACAGTAGTGGTAATGCCTTGGACAATACAGGTAACGCAGTAGCATTAGGTATAACGCCTTGAACGTTATAGTAAGTTGGTAACGCCTTGGACAATAGGGGTAACGCCTTGTAGGGGAGAAATTCCTCGATAGGGGTAACTCCTCGGACAGTAGTGTAACGCCTCGGTAAGTAGAGTTAATGCCTTGGACAATAGGGTTAACGCTTTGCGCAGTAGGGTTTAACGCCTTGGGAAATAGAGGTAACGCCTTGGGAATAAGAGGTCACGCCTTAGACGGTAAGCGTAACGCCTTTGACAGTAAGGGTAACGCCTTGAAAGTATGGTAACGCCCTGGACAGTATGGGTAACGTCTTGGACAGTAGGGTATCGCCTTGAAAATCAGGGGTAACGCCTTGGATAAGTGCATACTTGCCAACATATTATGAAGAGAAATCTGTAGAATGGCATGCGACGCTTGGGGGCATGCCCACACCCCCCACCCCGGATCTTTTTTCAAAATATGGTGTAAAATGGTGCACTCTCCTGCATTCTGAGACATAAATTAGCTGTAATGGAACAACACAGACATCGTAGCAGACGCGCGTGTTACCCTCCCAGCGATGTCTACCGAACTCGGAACCATACAAATCGTATCATAAAATATTTTTGACTGACAATTTTGCAAAGCGGTATGATCGGTAGGCGGTAGAAGCCTTCAGAAATCGGTAGTCTACCGTGTGAATGGTAGAGTTGGCGAGTATGGTAAGTGTAAACCTTTGGACGGTAGGGCTAACATCTTGAACACTACGGTAACGCCTCGGACAATCGAGGTAACACCTCGGACAGTAGGGTTAATGTCTTAGACAGTAAGGTAACGCCTTGGTCAAGTCAGATAACGCAACGGACAATACGGGTAACGCTTGGACAGAAAGGATAAGAACTTGAACATTATGTTAAGTTGGTAACGCCTTGAACCATAGGAGTAACGAATTGAACAGTAGGGGAGTAACACCTCGTACAATAGGGGTAACGCCTCTGACAGCAGGTTTAACGCCTTGGACAGTAGGGGAGTAACACCTTGTACAATAGGGGTAACGCCTCTGACAGCAGGTTTAACGCCTTGGACAGTAGGGGAGTAACACCTCGTACAATAGGGGTAACGCCTCTGACAGCAGGTTTAACGCCTTGGACAGTAGGGGAGTAACACCTCGTACAATATGGGTAACGCCTCTGACAGCAGTTTTAACGCCTTGGACAGTAGGGATAACGCTTTGCGTAATAGGGTTTAACGCCTTGGGAAATAGGGATAACGCCTCAAACAGTAAGCGTAACGCCTTTGACAGAAAGGGTAATGCATTGGAAAGTAATGGTAACGCATTGGACACTAGTGGTAACGCCTTGGACAATAGTGTAAGGCCTTTGCCAGTAGGGATAACGCGCCTTGGACAATAGGGTAAGCCTTGGACAGTATCGGTAACGCCTTGGACAGTAGGGGTAACGCCTTGGACAATAGGGATAACGCCTCTGAGAGTAGAGGAGTAACGCCTCGGACAATAGGGATAACGCCTTTGACAATAGGACATTTGGGGTAACGAATTGGACAGTTATGGTTACGCCTTGGACAATATGGGTAACGCCTTGGACAATACAGGTAAGCCTTTGACAGTGAACGTAAAGCCTTGGGCAGTAAGGGTAACACATTGTACAGTAATGGTAACATCTCGTACAATAAAGAAACGCCTTGGACAATATGGGTAACGCCATGGGCAGTAGGGCGTTACGCCTCGGACAACAGGGGTAACACCTTGGACAATAGGGTAACTCTTTGGACATTACGGGTAGGAGTAGGGGTAACGCCTTCGACAGTATAGGTAACGCCTTGAATAGTAGAGTAACGCCTTGGACAATAGAGGTAAGGCCTTGGGCAGTAGGGGAGTAACGCCTCGGACAATAGGGAGAATGCCTTGGACCGTAGGGTTAACGCCTAGGACAATATGGGTAACGCCTTGCGAGATATGATTTAACACCTTAGACAGTAGAGGTAACGCCTTGGACAGTAAGCGTAACGCCTTGAACAGTTGTGGTAACGCCTTGGACAATACATGTAATGCCTTGAACAGTATGGGTAACACCTTGGACAGTAGGGTAACGCCTTGGGCAATAGGCGTAACACCTTGGACAATAGGGGAGTAACGCCTAGGACAATAGGGTTAATGCCTCGGACAATAGGATTAACGCCTTGGACAATAGGGGTAACGCCTTGGACAGTAGGGTAACGCTTTGGACAATAGGGATAAAGCCTTGGGCAATAGGGTTAATGCATTTGAACGGCGACAGGCATACAAATTACAATGCCACCATAAATTTTCCAGATCGACCTCCCTTTGAATAATGGCAGGGCTGCGAAAAACAATAATGAAACTGTTTAAAATTATAAATCAGTATGTATGAAGGCAGGGACAGGACATGCATTTTTGTTAAGACAGAACTGTTCTGAACACAAACGAAAATCGTTAATAGCTCTTAACGCAGCATGTCTAATACGTTCGGGGATCGCAGACTGTGGATACGTGTCAGAAACAACATTTTACTGCTCTTATATTAATTACAACCGATGCAAAATCGGTCATTTTGCGCAGAATATAGTGCCATATACGAATAATAAAAATGTTTACCGTAGTCAACAATTGTTTGGCCACGATAATGAATAGTAAACACAAATAAAATAAGTTAATGGTTTTGTGACCAGAAGGCTTCAGACATGTCATTTAGATGAAATATAAGAGTAAACGCTGTTACGAGATTAGGATGCTGTCGGCAGTCCAATTATTGCGCAGCTTCGTGTGTAATACACAAACCTTACTTTTATTAAAAGGGTCGTGACAAGACAAATAACATGTGTAAGTTTGCCATAGATCTATATAATAAACATTGGCACGTATTTTCATATGAGAATCATACCATTTTCATATGATTTCTGTATCAAAGAAGCCATATATAATTCTTATATGAAACGTCTCATATATAATAGGAATGTAATATAGTTGTCATATATATGAGAATAAATGCATAACAGTTTCATTTTTAAAACACACACGTATTCATGTCATGTTCATGAAAAAACATTCGTCAACTTTTATATGATTTTCATATCTCCTCTCACTGCTGCTGGTTCAAATCTCACTGGTAGCAGTCAATTTGTAAAAGTTAATTTGAAACAGTGTCGATTCCTACGGATGGCGGGAGGTATGCAGTACTGGTTCTACCCAGTAATAAAAGGGTAATCTGACTCCACCACAAAAAATCGACGTCATACATAGCCTAACATGTGCTGCCCAATGACGTTAAACACAAAACAAACAAGCATATTCATATGATACTAATATAATTCTTATATAACGATTTTATATAAGAATCATGTACTCTCCTTTCATATTAGAAGCATGCAATCGGTATTACATGAGAGTTGTATAAGTGCCTGGCAAATTTGGTAGATCTATATATATTCCATTTGTGGCATACACATTTAAAATAAGATGCAAAATTCGAACAGGAAGACGAACAAACAAGAAATGGAACCGGAAGTCGAACCGGAAGTGCGCCATTCACAGAACGCAAAAATCAAGAAAATACATCTAGACAAGTATACATATGAAAGTAACGGGTTACGAGTAGTGGTATCGCATTTGAACGGTCAGTGCCCAAAATGGCCACTGCGGTTTAAAATCGGGTTCCAGAGTTCACCAAACCATAATGATTTTTTCCTATGGAAAATCAAATAAAACGGAACAGTGTAATTATAAAATAATCCTCATCAGACTTTCTAACAGAGAAGGTGACACATTAATAGGTGACATACGTACACACAGAGATGATCATGTATATATGAATACATACAAAACTGTAAAATAAAACCAAAGTGGGGTCAGTGGCTTGGCGGAAGTCAATGGCAACACGGGAATAAACCATTAAGCGCACGACAAGACAGAATTGAAAACAGCTATTAAACGGTATAATCATATTTCAGGATTTAGGTAGACGTCGACGTACGGTTCACACTATGTCCGGTCAACGTACAATTAAAGAGGTAATGACGTGGCAAATATGTTAAATATATAACTAAAGATGCACTGAGTTGCAAAATAATAGGACCATAGCCACTTTTGATAACATTCCTAAGATGCTTTTATAAACAGTGTATGAACGTGATAATGTTAATATAAATGTCACCATAGAAGCCACATTGTGAAAGTCTTTTTCGTAGTAGAGTTTTGAAATAACTTTATATTTGAGAGGTAGATCAGCGTTACAATATTAAAAACTGGCTAAGGTATTTTGAAGCATATGATAAGTTAATTGTATTTCCTTATGTATATAATACAAACAACATGCAATAGTGTATTTATATTAAAAAACACGAAAAAACAACACGTTTGCTGTCTTTCTAAAAGGCATAATTTATAACGTGTAAGCATTCTTATATTTATGAGAATGTCAAACATTTTGGATTGCCAATATTGAACAGTGTATAAAAGGTTTCCAGTTAACAAAAATGTTAATCAATATTTAATCTTCAAAATAGCTGTCAAAGATAACTAAGAAAAGCAGATATAGAAGTGGACGAGGAAATGTAATATTCAAGGACCACAGTCAAACTAGAGCACGCATTGAGACAAACAACAGTTACACGGATAAAGAAGAGAAAATGTATGTAACATCACAAACATAAAATGGTTGATAATAGGGGTTGATAATAGGGCTATCGCCTTGGAACGTTCATTTTCAAACAGGCCGCTGGGAGGAGTGGGAGTGGTGGGAGGGATAGGGAGCGGAGCTGGCGGTTAAACCAGGTTCTTGGGGACACCAAACCTCACACTTTCCATATTGTCATTCCATATAAGCGGAACAGTGCAAATAAAGAAATCTAACAAGATAAGCATAAAAATCCACAAAGTAAATACCCAGTGATTTGGCAAAAGCCAGAGCAACAAGAGAATACAACATTAAGGACACGACAAGACAACAATGAAGACAAGAATCAGACGTCACCATCCCTTTTTAAAATTGAGGCAGTCTTCATTATGAACCTTAAACATTTACTTTACGTTTAATAAATACGTCGCTTGTGTTTTTATACGATACTAGTAAAGCATAGAGTATTTTATACAGCTGTATTGTGCGACTTATGCGATACTCGGCAGATTCTTAAGTAAGCATATTTTTTTCAAATACAAAAATATTATGTTTTCCTTTCTAATCTCAATCTAAAATTTGTAGAATTGCAATTAAGAATAAGTATTCTTGTAACAAGATACAAACATGTAGATGAACAATAAGTTCAACATAACATCTGAAAAGCAGCATATATTTAAAGCTATCTAACTATGTGAAGTTTGAAACTCTGAAACTAAATATAAATCAGCTTTCCATATTTAAAATATATAGAAATGATCTACATCTAAAACACATCAAAACTCCTCAATTATACATAATGCGCCGTGCAGTAATTTTGTCAAATATGTGTAATGCACCGTCCAGTAGCAAATTTGAAATGGTAACGCACCGTACAGCCATATATTTAATACAAGTAATTTCGCTTCGAAAGCCAGTAATGGTTCACAATAATATTACTATTACAACATTGGAACATGTTCAAATTTGAGGAACTGTTAATCAAACTCTTAATTAAAAAATACAGAATAGGTGATATGTTTATTTTGTTTCTCTATGCATCTCCATTATTATAAAGTGTTGTAGTTCTTTTACCACAATTTTGTGTCCACTCCAAAACTGTTTTCGAAATTATTTTTTATCATCCAAAATGTGTTCAGCATCTTCGTTAAACCATGGTTGTGTTATAAATACACGACCCATATTCATAAATTGACCAACTTTTCTAATGTGGCACCATGAGGAAACTAGCTGGCAGTAGCAGCAGTAGCATTGCTACTGCCAACTTCACGTTCATACTAACACATAGTTCACATATATGTACTAAACTTATAAATGAGAGTTTATTGACCTTTATCCTGATGATGTATTGACACACCATTAATATTGTCACACTTTTCTCAGAAGGAATTTAAATGTATCGTTAGTATCAAGCAAGCTATTTATAATTCAACTCTCAGACATTGAATGGTAAAAACATCATTACAGATACAGTGTTTATGCTTCGTCGCTGAGAGTAGATGTTTGTCGGCTTGTCTTATTATCACCAATTACCCGACAAAACATATTTCACAATATATAGGATAGAGCTGGAATGATAAACAGAAAAGGAATTGGTTTTCTTTTACGTCACTGATATAAATAAAATATACAGACGTCAAGTTAATATATCATATTAGGTTATATTGTGTTAGTATCGTGCTTGTACTTTGCCGCTGGGAGTAGATGTTTGTCGGCTTGCCTTAGTATCACCAATTACCCGACAAAATATATTTCAGAATATATAGGATAGAGCTGGGATGATAAACAGTTTGTTTGTTTGTTTGTATGATGTTTTAGTCATTTTCAGCACGTCGGGTTATATATGACGGTCGATTTTTTGGGGTGGAGGCAGAGCACCCACTTTTCCTTGGTACGATACGATACAAATATCTGGGTAGAACCAGTACTGTACACCTCCCGCCATCCGTAAGAATCGACACTTCCTCACTTACAAGTCGAGCTTTTATTTGGATTGGAACCCGTAGCGGTGAGAGGCGTGAAGGTTTACAACGCAACGTCGTAAAAATCCCAATGTAAAATATTACGCTCGATCTCATTGATAGCTGGAGAGATGAAAATCCAACATTACGTAGGTACTCTTGGGGTGGACCACATCTAAAACAGTCTAGACTCGATTATTTCCTCGTATCCTCAGATCTTCAGGATTTCATCATAGGACATGATATTGAAATCAGATATAAATCGGATCACTCACCTGTAACTTTATCTTTAAACTTCAAGAAAGAGGTAAAGGAACTTGGATATTTAACAATAGTTTACTTAACGATCCTGCATATGTAAATACGGTTAAAATATGCATAGCAGAAACAATAAATCAATGTAAGTATCTAAATAACAACCCAAATAACAACAATAACAATAATGATGACGGTAAAGGTAATAGTGACGATAATAATAATAACAATAATGACAGTAATTACAATGACAACAATATAGCGTTTACTATAAATGACCAGCTTTTTGGGGAAACACTTAAATTAATGATAAGGGGTAAATCAATATCATACTCTTCATATATAAAACGTCAATAAATAAATAACGAACAGAACTTAACAAAACAGATAAAAGACTTAGATGAATCTGACTCAGAAAATAAAGTATTAATTGATCAACTAAACAATGAATTAAAAATAATACGGGAAGAACAAGCAAAAAGGATTATTTTAAGATCAAACGCTAAATGGAAAGTGGAAGGGGAGTACTAGATATTTTTGCAACCTTGAAAAAAGAAATTATCAAGAAAAAATAATTCCAAAAATAATAAATAATGCGGGAGTTGAAATTGAAGAACATCAATATTAAAAGAACAGACACTATTTTATAAAACGATCAAGTAAGTAATACCACATTTACAGATATTCTTTGACTCCTACAATCGTTTCATTAATAAAATGAATGCAGAAGAAAGTAACTCTCTGGAAGGGCCTTTAAAGTTAACAGAATGCCTCAGTGTTTTAAACAATATGGAAAACAATAAATCAATTGGTTTAGACGGTTTTACCATAGAATTTTACAAGTTTTCCTGGAAAGATATTTCATTTTTTCTTCTTTGCTCTCTAAACTATGCCTATGAACACAAACAACTATCTATAACCCAGAAACAGGGCTTAATCACGTGTATCCCGAAAGAGGGGAAATCAAAGCTATATCTAAAGAATTGGAGACTCATTTCACTTCTAAATGTTGATCTAAAAATAGCATCATCAGCTATTGCTAACAGACTGAAATCTATTATTATTAAAATCATTAGCCAAACTCAAGCTGGTTTTATTCAAGGGCGATATATGGGTGAGTGCAACCGATTTTTAACAGATTTATTACATAAAATAGAACATGAGGACATTCCAGATTTGCTGGTACTGTTGGATTTTGAGAAAGCTTTTGATTCGTTAGAATGGACCTTTATTGAGACAGCATTAACAATTTTTTAATTTTGGACCTTCAATTATCCAATGGTTTAAAACTTTTTACAATGATATATCTAGCACAGTTGTCAATAATGGCCACCTAACTGATTTTTTTTTTCAATATACAAAGGGTTGTGACAAGGAGACCCATTGTCTCCGTATCTTTTCATTATTCAGTTGAATTATTGAGTGCAGCTTTGAAATATAACCCAGATATAAAAGATATTACAATAGATGTAACAAACTGAATACGTGATATGACAATATGCAGACGATACTTCTATAACATTAAGTGATGACGATATTTCTTTAAATACCGCTTTGCTAATTATAGAGCAATTCACTACCTGTTCGTGGTTAGGAGTAAACTTTGATAAAACCCAAGTTATTTAGATTTGTGCCAAAAGGGGCTGTGGTGAGGAATGGCGAACCAACATGCAACTAAATTGGAATCATACCGGCCGTTTCAAACTTTTAGGAATAAAATATAATTTACACAAAAACAAGATTGGATTATTGATAACTACTACGACAAAATAGAACAGATTAAAAAACTTTTACAAAATTGGTCATTTAGAAATCTTACACTTATAGGGCGCGTAACCGTTTTAAAAACATTAACTTTTTGATTCAATGTTTCACCGTTTTAACCGGAAATATATAAACAACTAGAATCCACGTTTTACTCTTTTTTGTGGCAAAATAAACCCGATAAAATCAGACGTAGTGTAATCATTAACGATTACCAGCAAGGTGGCATTAAAATGTCCCACATTCAATCTTTTTGTCAAGCTTTGAAGTTTTCGTGGTTAAAAAAATATTAGATCCACTAAATTGCGCTCAGTGGAAATTACTTATCTTAAATGATATTCGGAAACTTTTATTTCTAAATAAAGAAGGTATTAAGCTGACAACAGATACATTCAGTCTTTTTTTTAAACTGGGGAAACCTTCCGTGTGGACCTCCCACAGCCCATGACGAAATCTACGCACAAACGTTGTGGTATAACACAAACATAAAAATAAGTAATAAATGATATTTTATAAACAATGGGTAAATAAAAATATTTATTTTGTCAATGATCTAATAAATGAAAATGGTAGGTTTTACTCCTTCGAGGCATTTAGACAAATATGTAATTCTAACACAACTTTTACACACTATTATGGGGTGGTGAATTCAATCCCTAAAACTTGGAGAAGTAATATGTCAAACACAAAGAAGTTGGAAACAGTAACAAATAAATATATTACATATCTTAAACAAAATCATAAAGTAACACAATATTTTTATAATATAATTATCCAAGAAATAAAATCAGATCCTACGCATATTAAAATACAATGGGAAGAAGAAATAAGTTGCGAAAATAACACTGAAGATTGGGCTATTATATTGTCCCTTCCATTCAAAATTACTGATGACACAAAACTACAAAATATTCAATATAAATTTATTCACAGAATAATAAATACTAATAGAAAATTGTTTTTATGTAATCTCTCAGAAACGGAATTGTGCAGTTTCTGCAATGAATTGCGAGAAACCATATCTCATCTGTTCTATGCATGTTCATTTGGTTGAAATTGCTAGCGTCAAAATGCAACATTTCATTTTCACTCAATTCAAATACTTTATTTTTTGAATTCTTAAGAACAGAGACAATTACTGAAGATACGTTGAATATAATTGTTTTACTTGCAAAATACTTCATATGTACAACAAAACTTAAGAATATCTTACCCACTGTTCAAAACTTCATTACATTTTTGAATTTCTATAAAATAATGGACCTGTGCGCATGCCATGCATATTCAGAGAAAATGGCGCAGATCGTCAGTAAAAGATGGACATGTATCACACACATTTTTTGATTGACCTGCTATTTTTATTCTGATTTATTCTATTTTTATAGACATTTTAAATTAAACTATTATATTATAAAACAAAATATGTAACTCTCTCTATTGAATACCATCTTGTAATAGTGTAATAAGATTGGAAAAAAAAAGCGTTTACCACTCGGCCACGGAGACGCTCGGATGATAAACAGAAAAAAAGCGTTCTGCGTCCAGTTAATACATCATATTAGGTTATATTTGGACAGCAACATCAGAGGGAGATGAGATAAAGGATGACGCTCATTATCGCCCATGCTTCCGCTAAGGAGCAAACCAACGCGGACAAGGTCCAAGGGCTCTATCCACTAAGCTACCCAGGTCGCAAGAGACGAAACAAGATGAAAATAACTAGAGCAATGGAACTAAAAAAATGGTTATGTCGACGGATTGAAATATCTAGGGCGTAGCTCGATAGGCTAAATACGAGTTGTTTTCATTATAACTAGTGTCTGTTATATTGTACAACCAATAACACAACATCAAATGAACTTCACTGCACATATTCCACAGAAGTTGCACCATATTCATTAAACATATCGATATATCATGTATGTTACATTAGGTATGTTACAATATATAGAGATATCAGGGTATAATTGGCGCTCAGTTACAGGGAAGATAATTAAACAGACAGACATACCGATTTATGACCTCTTAAACGTGTCTTTCAGCTTTTTAAATAGGTACATCTGCTATATACGAAAATCATATGAAAATATATGCATATGAAACTGATAACTGATATAAAATAAAACTCATATGGAAACTAATTGTTTTATGTACTTCTCTTATGAAACATTCATATGAAAATTATATAGGTTTCGTATGAAACTCATTTGTTGCTCCTTTTTTAACTTTCATATTGGTAGTAAAAAAACTAAAGTTCGAATTTTTATATATATGTATTTAGTCCCACAGCTGCATTTTTTGCCACTGATCGTTCCAAGGCGGAACGCCTGTTGTCACCCTGTTGTCACCATGGTTGCATAAATTGTTTCTCTTTATACTTTTTTTGTTGTTTGTTTTGAATGCGTGCTTTGAGCTCTGAGACTGTTATATTGTCTGATCGATTTTTGTATCTACTTGATTTGTCTCCAGAATTGTCTTGTCATGCCCATAATGGTTTATTCTCTTATTGCTCTGGCTTCTACCAAGTCACTGAGTAATTGCTTTGTGGCTCACTAGGCTGCTTTTTTTATATTCACATATGCACGATTATATTTGCGTTTTACTAACATTGCCTGTTAATGCTGCCTTGTTTGTTAGAGGATATAACATGGCGGGGATATCTTTATTTACACTGTTCCTTTTTACTGGGATGATAATAGGGTAAGAGTGATATTTGGTGTACCCTGAAACCTGGTTTAAACGCCAAGCGACATTTTTGCCGAGGCTGTACGCCTATAGTCAACCATTTTATATTTGTGGCGTCGCGTACTTTGGTTGACTGATTCTGTAAATGCTCCATTTTCTGTTCGACTTTTGTACGTACTTTTATGTGCTTATGTTTGAATTACAGAGAAAAAGCGCCATAAACTCATTCGTTTATTAATTGTCTCATTGTTGTCGCAGTGCTCATTGGCATGATACATTTGCTTACACTTTTACTTCGTGTCCTACCTCCGCTTTTAATTATATCCAAGGATGGGCTTAAAAAAGTCACAATCGACCTAATATCAAAGATAACAATTGTATGGGTTTTGTTAAAACCAGAAATATGTTAATTCTTGTGTAAGTGTTAGTAGGTATTTGACAATCGTGAATGTTGAATTCAGCATTACATGGTATAGACATGGCAATAGATTTAACAAATGTCATGTTCGAATGTTCATTTCTCGGAACAGTTTAATGTTTCTTTTTTTTTCATGATATTTGATAAAACAGTGAGATACTGTGGAGATGTGAGATGGCAACCAAACTGATACAGCATTACGCCAATCACATGATAAAGGTGTTGGCGACAGAAGACGACTTGATAAAAAGGGAAATAGTGTAGGCGGCTACCGTAGCTATGTGTTCGCGGTCTTAGGTGAGAACAAGAAATGGCGTTATATTTTAGCCTTTATAGTTTACGGTTATTGAAACATTAATATACTCGGTAAAAAAGGTTTTGGACCAGGGTATATAAAGTCATATAAAAATAAAACTAGTGGACAAAATTTAAGTATCTTTTTTTTAGTAACCAATGTCTACTCTACCCGGTTAATTTGGTACCAGAAACATTAAATTCCAAACAAGATTTGATTTTAAAAAAATATCGCAAACACACAAAGGGTCTGTAAAAAATGTTGCAAAGTCCATAAAAAGTAACAGTTACGGACACATTCGAGTAACCAATAAAAAGATTATTATTTTTTTCGCAAACTTTCATTGTAAACGATAATTATTGTGAGAGAGATATAGTTTTTGTTTATGCTCGCCCTATGGCACTAGGCCTTTTGGCGAGCTTTTCAGTAGTAGGTTAATGTGGGATGTTTATATAATTATAAACATGTTGTTGTGGAGGGAAGGGGAAGGGAAGTATTCATTCCAATAATGGCAAGAACCAGGCAGACAACCGTGTCAGTTGGATGGGATTGACCCTGAAACTCAGAAGGTGATTAACACGGAGTTTGTATAGGGAATTTGTTGCCCATTGATGTTTGGAAAAAGCCCAGGTTGGTCTATTTTGTAATTTTAGATCGAGTATTAATAATATAATTTTATAATTGTATCCCAACGCCAGCGCGTCACCATCTTTTTAAAAATGTTACGTAATCAATGTCGTGTCTGCTTCATGCTCCCTTCCAAAGGGAATGGACTGTTTTAGTTGTAAGCATATAATTTTAAAATCAAATAAAAATATCCCAGTGTTGTTTGTAGGACATCACTCCAAATCTCTCAATAACTCGTATGAGAGTAAACACGTCAAATGGAGTGTGTTCCTTCGCCAAAGCCACGGGGAGGCCACACTGGGCAGGGCATGAAGCAGAGGTATACATAGGTTTTACATGTTAATAATATTTCCCCCTATTCCGATGTGTGCGTCAGGTAAGAATAACAATAGTATTTTCCCGTCTGCCAGTATAAAACCAATGTGTTAAAAAGTATTAGGCATATATAAAACTAAGTAGGCCAGCCAGGAATTTCTATTAACTTAATTGTTCATATAAAACAACCAAAAATTAAAATCACCCACCGGGGCTTGTGGGGGCATACAATATAGTGTTATGTGAAATTATACAAAGTAACACCGACATATTTAATAAACATCTCCAATACGCCAAAAGGTAGGGCAGTCCCCACGCTCATATCGCCACGAAGTGCTTACCAAGTCGGATTATATTAATAGATAAAATTGAGCAAAAATTGAAAAAAAAATTGGAAATTGATGTTTTCGGGCCCAGCAGACAACACACAGGCTATTCCACTGGGCCATCCAACATATACATGACGCCAATATAGTGTTACATGAAATTATACGACATATGGGAGTGGGAGTGGATGGGGTAGGAAGAGAATAAATAACTTAGTAATATTATATATATAAAAAGTGTATGTGATTGGTCCTGGACCGTTGTGCCTGCGTTGTCATCAGACTCAAAAATCGCCCCAACGCGTCCACCGGATCAGTTACATAACCTAACTGTATCAATTAAGTAGTTTATATCATTCATATGAAGTTTATGCAGATTGAATGCAGTGGGTAACAATAAGTAACTTAGTATTATTTTTGTTTATAAGATAAACATTAAGGACACCCTTAAGGCATATTTAACAAGCATCTACATGACACCACAATATTGTTGCTTGGAATTATCACCAAGACTTATAGGAGTGGAAGTCGGAGGGATGGTAGAAAAACTAATGCAAATCCTATTAAGCAATTACCATCACAGTATCGCAGACATATTTGATAAACATCTCCACTACGCCAATAGGTAGGGCAGTCCCCACACTCATGTCGCCATGAAGTGCTTACCAGGTCGGTTTATATTAATAGATAAAATTGAGCAAATGAATTATTATAATTAAAATGTGGAGATAGTACATTTTAGTAAACTATTGGGAATGAATCCAGACTACAATAATGTAACTGTAACTTATATCGGTATACGTTTGGTGAAGATAATCGATATGGGTTAAATTTTCTTTTCGAAGTGGGTGTCCTTAATATAATCACCAAGGGCGCTGAATGTCAATTGACTGTGCCTTTTCTGAGGGTCGAGTATATTATTTAAATTAAAAAGTATAGAGCTTTGTTGTAATTTGGCCTTAAATTCTTCCCTTTCTATATCTAGCTGACTGCATTGAAGTAAGAAGTGTTCAGTGGTGAATGGGACAGAGCAGAAAGTACAATTGTTTTCCAGATCTTTGATAATGTAACTGCCTAGACTTGATGGTAAGAGGTTATATCCCATTCTAAGTCGTGTTATAATTTTATTTAGGATTTTGTTTTCAGAGAATAATGCATGATTTCTAAAATTACAGCTAAGTCTGGTAAACATATTAAATTTGTTGGTTTGATTTGTTAAATAAATGTTTAGTTTTTCATTTGTTTTTTTTCTAATGCGAGAATATACTTCTGAAGGACCAAAGGGAATATCCTTATCAATAGTGGGGTGATCCAGCCCTGCTTTGCATGCGAGGTCGGCCTTTTCATTGCCAGAAATGTTTACATGTGCTGGACACCATTCTAAGTGAACTATAAGGTTTAAGATATTACATTCATTAAGTAAGATTAAAATATTAGAGATAAGGTCTGGTCTAGTCTTACTAGTCCTATCTTTAATTGCAGTAAGACTAGAAAGGGAATCGGAGAAGATCACTGATTTGGAAGGTTTATTTTTAATGATCCATTTAAGGGACTTAATTATTGCCATCAGCTTTGCAGTAAAAATAGAGAGTCCATCAGAAATTCTAATTGTTTTGCTAATATTTTTCGAGGGAATAACGAAGGCAGATGCTACGCGTCCAGAGACAGGATCCATGGATCCATCAGTAAAGATATTTATATAAGAATTGTATTTATTGTCTATATGTTCATTAAATATTTGTTTGATAAGTAGAGGATTGTCTTGTTTTTTAAAACTGTTTGAAATGGATATATCCACAATTGGCGGAGCTAGAGTCCATGGTGGGATATCTCTAGGATTAAAGTCAGCTATATTTATATTATCTATCTTGTACTCTTGTATCTGATTAAATATTGTTGTTCCAAAGGGTTTAGGTTTATGCCTAAATTTATTTTTACAGTGCGTAAATTTCATTAACTGGATTTGTTAATTTTCTCGTTTGGGTCCTGGCCCAGAATCGCAGCATCTGTTCTTCCCTATGTAAGTGTAAGGGGAGAACTCCAGATTCGTGCTCTAATATATGTTTGGGTGTTGAATTCAGCGCACCCAGTGCTATCCTTAATGCCTTATTTTGGATTATATCTAACTTTTTTAGAAGGGACGGTGCAGCACATGAATAAACGTGGGATCCGTAATCAATTTTTGATCTTATGAGGGTTTTATATAAAATAATAAGAGATCTTCTATCCGATCCAAAATCTGTTCCTTGTAGTATACGTAATAAATTTAGGTCTTTTTCACATTTGGCTATAAGGTTATAGATGTGTGTATTAAAATTTAGTCGGCGGTCCCAGATGAGGCCTAAAAATGTAACCGTTTTATTAAATATAATTTTGGTGTCTCCTAGATATAGGTCTAAAGAAGTTCTAGCAGAGTTGCCAAATATGATGCCTACTGTTTTATTAGGAGATAATTTAAAACCCCATTTATTAGCCCATTCCCAAATTAAATTTAGACCTTTTTGGGCTTTAGTTTGTAATTTATCTAGATTTTTTCCCTTAATCCAAGTGCTGCTGTCGCCGGCAAATTGACTAATTGTCATTCCTGATTCTTTTAGTACATCTGGCAGATCATTTATCAGTACATTAAATAGAAGGGGGTAAATGATAGATCCTTGTGGGGTGCCCCTTTCGAGAGTCTCCTCATCTGAAAGTGAGTCACCGACTTTTACAATGATTTTCCTGTCCTGTAGAAATGCTTTTATAAAGAAAAAACAATTACCTCTGATACCTAAGTCGAATAATTTAGAAAGAATTCCTATATTCCAGGCAAGATCAAAAGCTGCCTGCAAATCAAGAAAAATTGCTAGAACTGAATGGCCGATGTTTTTGGCAAAGATGATGTCATGTTGTAGTCTAGCTAGTTGATCCTGGGTACTACGTCCCTTTCTAAAACCTGATTGGAATTTATTTATTAAGTTATTGGATTCTAAAAAGTGTTCTAAATGAGTTTTTATCATAATTCCATAAGCTTACTGGGATGGGAAGTGAGGCTAATGGGACGGTAAGATTTAGGGTCATTGGAGTCTTTATTTGGTTTTAAAATAGGAATAACACAAGCAAGTCTCCAGGAGACAGGGTAAGATTTGGAGGACCATAATAATTATAGAGGGATAGCCAAATATTAAGAGTGGAGTCAGGCATGTTCTTAAATAAAGTATAAGATATTTTGTCCGGTCCCACCGCGGAATTTTTCCTGCTATGTATTGCATCTTTTAATTCGAAGAGAGAAAAGGGGGTATTAAGTAGGTAATTTGTTTCGTCCTCTTCGTCTAGATCGTTTAATTTAGTATTGAAGTTATTTTCGAAATTGTTTTGATAGTCATTAGTATTATTACTGAGATTATTTTTACTCGAAATTTCTGAAAAGTGTTTGGCTAATAGATCCGCTTTATCTTTATTCGTGGTGGCATATTGTAGATTGGTTTTTAATAGTGGGATGGATGTGAAGGATTTTCCTCTTATTCTATTTATTTTGTTCCAAAAAAGTTTTGTATTTGTCTGTTTTAAAGAGCATGAGGTTATAAATTCATTCCAGTTGCATTTTTTTGCTTTTGAAATAGTTGTTTTTGAGTCATATTCTGCTTGCCTAAATTTCAGTAAGTTCGTTTCCGATGGATCTTTTTTAAGTTTATTTAACATATATTTACGTCGTTTAACGGCTTTTTTGCATTCGGAATTCCACCGTGGTACGTTTTTCTTTCTGGGCATATTATTATAGATAGGGACGCTTTGGTGAACTATATTTAAAATTGTATCTGTGATATTATTGTTAAAAGCATTGATGTCTTCAGATATAAGCTCTTCGGGTTTAATTTTTTGACATAGAATATTAAATAGATCCCAATCAGCTTTATTGTAATTAAATTTATCTTGTTTATAGTTTTCATGCGTTATTTTTTCCGATGCTAGTTGGATGGAGATAAGAATTGGGAAATGGTCTGAACCCCAGTTGTCATTTAACACGGACCAATGGGTTGTTAAAGAAAGTGGGATTGAGCATATAGAGAGGTCTATATTGGTAAGGTTGCCCGTGTTTTTACATATTCTCGTAGGGGATTCGTCATTTAAAAGATAAAAGTTAGTATCGTCTATCCATGTCAATACATCTTTGCCTTTTTTATTTGATTTGTCAGATCCCCATGCCTGATGATGGGCATTAAAGTCGCCCGTAATTAATACATTTTTTGTATGGTGATCTTTTATTTTATTTGAAATTTGAGATAGCGAGGTTAGATCACAATTTCTAGAATATATATTAGACAATAAGAAGGTATAATCTTTGAAAAGTATTTTAAATAGTTGAACTTCAATAGTAGTATTATTATCTTTATCCAATGTATTTGCAATATCTTTAGTTTCATAGTTGATAAATATTTAAAATAGACAGCCAACCCTCCACAGGTATTTCTATTATTTACGCCATTGTTATCGTAGAATTTAAACTCTTGTCTGAAGCCCGGAATAGATTTAAAAGACTTTTTTATTAAATTTAGATTCCTGGATACAAAGAATGTCAACTTCAGGATTAAGATCCAGGAATAGTTTAATCTCGGAGTGCTTTATATGTGTTAAGCCTCCGGCGTTGAATGATATTATATTTATTGAATTAGTCATCGGATAATTTGTTTTTGAATGCACTTCTTTGTATTAGTATGTTGACGTTTATCTGCTATTGAAGAAGATGAGGATTTTCTTGGTGTTTTTGTTCCTTTTAGAACGCCTTGTGTTTTCTGTGGAGTTCTTAGTTTGCTGGTTTTCTTTTGTGGTTTAGTGGAGTTTCTACTAAGTTGGCTTGCAGTTAGTATTCTTGGATCTGTTGAGGTGGGTCGGGACAAATTTATAGGGAAGTTTAAAGGTTGATTTTGGATAGCTTTCATTATTTCTCTCTGGATATGATTTATCAGCAGAGGGCCACTGGGTCTAGTTTTTTCATTGATAAGTTTAATTGTAATTTTAGTTAGTGTTTAATATTAGTATTGATCGTGTTTGTACTGTTTGAAACACTAATCTTATATGGGGAAGTTTGAGAGGAGGACTCATTGGTTATAGGGTTAGTTTTTATTGGGGTGCAAGGGGAAGTTTGAGAGGAGGACTCAAAGAGTATAGGGGTAATTTTTATTGGGGTGCTCGGGGTGGGGGTCTCATCCATCTCCGCTAGGTCCAAAATTGATCTATTATGTTCACTGTATTTGGATGTCCAGTCAGAATCAAAACTGTCTCCGGATGATAAAATAGAGGTATTTTGGGTTATTTTAAATATACTATTATCACTAATAGTTGTTGAAGTAATAGATGATGAAACTGATAAAAAACTATTCTGATTTGATATTATTCTTTTCTTATCGGTGTTTGGGGTAGAAGCTATTTTGATATTAGAATTTGGATGAGCTATCTCAGGGGATATAGAAAAGGTTGTTGTTTTTGTTCCTAGATCTGACGGAGTTAATATTAAACCATTTTTAGACCCGGGGGAGGTGTCGGTGTAGATGGAGTTAAGGATAACTTGAGGACCAGCCTTATGGTCTAATATTTCCAAATGTTTTAACATGGGGGCTATGTTTGGAGTAGATTGTTTCGGACCCGACTCTGGGGAATTAATGGGGGTTATTTGACCAGATCCTGGGGATATGTCAATATATAAGGGGTTTATTTGGTTGGGGATTTCGTTACTGGAGTCTTGATGTTTTCTGATCTCCTCTATATTTAAGGGGTCTTGGTTTGTAGGAGGGGAAGCGAGGAGAGGTTTACCAAGTCGACGGATCTTATTATCCTGCCCCCTAATAAATTTTATTATTTTTTGATTCCAAAAAGGGCTTAAAAGCATTTCAGGATCGACTGATAGCTCGTTATCTAAGTTGTTTGCAGGGTCACAAGGGGCTGGGATTGAGATAGGGGTGGCCGTGTAAATGGGGAGAACTGGGAGGTCAGGTTGGTTGTGCTCAATGGATTCCAGTTTAATGGGATTATGTTTGGGTTCTGGGGCTTTGGAGACTAGATCTAGTTCATTGCTGGGGAACTGTGGCTGAGTTACATCAGGGGGATGTTCTGTGGGCGGATTGAGCAGTAAATCCCAGTTAGCTTTGGATACTTTGAATGGACGGGTCGTGATCTCTAATAAAGAAGGGATTGGGGGCGTACATAAGGGGTGGTGATTCACGCCGTCTATGGCCGGATTGAGCAATAGGTCCCAGTTAGGTTTAGATACTGTAAATGGCCGGGTCTTTATCTCTAATAAAGAAGGAATTGGGGACGTATTTAATGGGTGGGGATTTACGCCGTCTATGGCTGGATTAAACAATAAGTCCAAGCTAAATTTAGATATTATAAATGGACGGTTTTTTTATTGCTAATAGAGAAGGTATTGGGGACGTAGATAAGGGGTGGGGATTAACCTCGTCCTCGGTTGTTTTTCCAATATAAGATGGGGATTTGGGTGGGTCTAAACGGTCAATATTTGAAGGATTGGGGGCCTCCGTGTCCCAACTAGAAACACCGAGGCCATGTGCCCATACTGATGTTGGTTTATCGTCATCATCTGTAGTTTCATTGTAATGTTCCTGTGTATCAGCCTTATCTTCAGCTTTTGGGGAACACTCGGCACGACCTGAGGCTGCTTGTTTTGCTGTTTTGAGATCAGGGAATTGCCCAGAATATTTATTATATTTCAAAGATCGAAATATTTTGTTGGCAACTAGCCAAGAGGTTCTACGAGTCTTTGACATTTTTGTGATCTCTAAAGCGTCACAGTAAATCGATAACTATTGTTGATTGTTGATCTATTGTGAATTATCAATTGAGATGATAAGGGTTATGGTCGAATGTCATGGTTCAGCGATCATTGTACGCTATCGAACTCTGACATGATCCAAAACTTTTTTTTACAGAGTATAGTTCGCTTCTCGACAATTTCAGGAGCTGTGTGTAAAAACCTATATGACGTGTTTGTCTTTCTGATATGAATACTTAGGTGTGTACCTGCATTCTGACGTGTAGAGGTGTTCAGCGAAATTTGAATCATTTCCATTTTACTTGAAATAGGAAACAAAACATAATTAAACATTTTCAGTTAAGTGGAAAATATTACTTAAGTCAAAATTTAAGATTTTTACATATTTTTAAATCTGCTTATGTACGTCTCAGGAACACTTCAAAGCATCTATTTTAAGATAATATTTAGCTGTAGATTTTATTTATCCATAACCTTATTAGCAATATTAAGAAAACGTCATAAATCGATAGAAAAGGGTGTTTAAAAAATTGATAAAATCTGACTTAAGATATTGCTAAGAAGCTTTAAGAATACGGACCCAGCTGCGCTCGAACAGGAACGTGAAATATCCACAGGCATATATTGGATAGTTAAATTTCAAATTATAAATACTAAGGTGATTCGTTAATATTGAATTTATTTATCTTTCCCATTATAAGACAAGGAACGTGTGTTTTTGATTGAGTCCGCTACGGGAGATAAAATAGGTGTATCGATGGTTAAACGGATTGGGAGTAATTATGAAAACCATAATAATGTATTTCAGTTTCATATGAAATGCACACATGCATTTAATTAAAGGGGTTGATGCACTATTTTCAAACATTGTTTATTTTAAAGGGCTCTGCAAAACTTGAAAAAAACTGAAAGAATTATCAAAATGCCATGAAAAATAAAGGCGATATGACATTTTGACAATTTGCAAAGAAACATAAAAAGAGGCGGCCATCTTGGAACGATGACGTCATCGCGCCTTTTCGCTAAAAACCTCTGTCTTACCCTAATGCCATCCCAATTAAACGGGACAGTGTAAATAAAAAAGAATTCCCGACAATTTATATACCAGGCAGCATTAGGCAATATACGTAAAGCGCACAGATGCTCATTTTAAGTCCTCAACTCGACTACAAGCTCTAGAAAGACAAAAACGTTAAGAAACACACGTACTCCGCATAAGACGTTGCACGGGAACATCCCCGAGCAAGTGGAGGATAATTAACAATGTCAAAGCACGGGAACATCACCGAGTAAGTGGAGGATAATTAACAATGTCAAAGCACGGGAACATTTCCGAGGAAGTGGAGGATAATTAACAATGTCAAAGCACGGGAACATCCCCGAGTAAGTGGAGGATAATTAACAATGTCAAAGCACGGGAACATCCCCGAGTAAGTGGAGGATAATTAACATTGTCAAAGCACGGGAACATCCCCGAGGAAGTGGAGGATAATTAACAATGTCAAAGCACGGGAACATCCTCGAGTAAGTGGAGGATAATTAACAATGTCAAAGCACGGGAACATCGCCGAGCAAGTGGAGGATAATTAACAATGTCAACGCACGGGAACATCGCCGAGTAAGTGGAGGATAATTAACATTGTCAAAGCACGGAAACATCCCCTAGTAAGTGGAGGATAATTAACATTGTCAAAGCACGGGAACATCCCCTAGTAAGTGGAGGATAATTAACAATGTCAAAGCACGGGAACTATGTCAAAGCACGGGAACATCGCCGAGTAAGTGGAGGATAATTAACATTGTCCAAGCACGGGAACATCCTTTAGTAAGTTGAGGATAATTAACAATGTCAACGCACAGGAACATCCCCGAGTAAGTGGAGGATAATTAACAATGTCAAGGCACGGGAACTATGTCAAAGCATGGGAACATCCCCGAATAAGTGGAGGATAATTAACAATGTCAACGCACAGGAACATCCCCGAGTAAGTGGGGGATAATTAACAATATCAAAGCACGGGAACTATGTCAAAGCACGGGAACATCCCCGAGTAATTGGAAGATAATTAACATTGTCAAAGCACGGAAACATCCCTAGTAAGTGGAGGATAATTAACAATGTCAACGCACAGGAACATCCCCGAGTAAGTGGAGAATAATTAACATTGTCAAAGCACGGGAACATCCCCGAATAAGTGGAGGATAATTAACAATGTCAAAGCACGGAAACATTTCCGAGGAAGTGGAGGATAATTAACAATGTCAAAGCACGGGAACATCCCCTAGTAAGTGGAGGATAATTAACAATGTCAACGCACAGGAACATCCCCGAGTAAGTGGAGGATAATTAACAATGTCAAAGCACGGGAACATCCCCGAGTAAGTGGAGGATAATTAACAATGTCAAAGCACGGGAACATCCCCGAGTAAGTGGAGGATAATTAACAATGTCAAAGCACGGGAACATCGCCGAGCAAGTGGAGGATAATTAACAATGTCAACGCACGGGAACATCGCCGAGTAAGTGGAGGATAATTAACATTGTCAAAGCACGGAAATATCCCCTAGTAAGTGGAGGATAATTAACAATGTCAATGCATGGGAACATCCCCGAGCAAGTAGAGGATAATTAACAATGTCAAAGCACGGGAACATCGCCGAGTAAGTGGAGGATAATTAACATTGTCAAAGCACGGGAACATCCCCGAGTAAGTGGAGGATAATTAACAATGTCAAAGCACGGGAACATCCCCGAGTAAGTGGAGGATAATTAACATTGTCAAAGCACGGGAACATCCCCGTGTAAGTGGAGTATAATTAACATTGCCAAAGCACGGGAACATCGGCGAGTAAGTGGAGGATAATTAACGTTGTCAAAGCATGGGAACATCCCCGAGTATGTAAAGGATAATTAACATTGTCAAAGCACGGGAACATCCCCGAGTAAGTGGAGGATAATTAACAATGTCAAAGCACGGGAACATCCCAGAGTAAGTGGAGGATAATTAACAATGTCAAAGCACGGGAACATCGCCGAGCAAGTGGAGGATAATTAACAATGTCAACGCACGGGAACATCGCCGAGTAAGTGGAGGATAATTAACATTGTCAAAGCACGCAAACATCCCCTAGTAAGTGGAGGATAATTAACAATGTCAATGCATGGGAACATCTCCGAGCAAGTGGAGGATAATTAACAATGTCAAAGCACGGGAACATCGCCGAGTTAGTGGAGGATAATTAACATTGTCAAAGCACGGGAACATCCCCTAGTAAGTGGAGGATAATTAACAATGTCAAAGCACGGGAACTATGTCAAAGCACGGGAACATTCCCGAGTAAGTGGAGGATAATTAACATTGTCAAAGCACGGGAACATCCCCTAGTAAGTGGAGGATAATTAACAATGTCAACGCACAGGAACATCCCCGAGTAAGTGGAGGATAATTAACAATGTCAAAGCACGGGAACATCCCCGAGTAAGTGGAGGATAATTAACAATGTCAAAGCACGGGAACATCCCCGAGTAAGTGGAGAATAATTAACAATGTCAAAGCATGGGAACATCGCCGAGCAAGTGGAGGATAATTAACAATGTCAACGCACGGGAACATCGCCGAGTAAGTGGAGGATAATTAACATTGTCAAAGCACGGAAATATCCCCTAGTAAGTGGAGGATAATTAACAATGTCAATGCATGGGAACATCCCCGAGCAAGTAGAGGATAATTAACAATGTCAAAGCACGGGAACATCGCCGAGTAAGTGGAGGATAATTAACATTGTCAAAGCACGGGAACATCCCCGAGTAAGTGGAGGATAATTAACAATGTCAAAGTACGGGAACATCCCCGAGTAAGTGGAGGATAATTAACAATGGCAACGCACGGGAACATCCCCGAGTAAGTGAAGGATAAATAACAATGTCAAAGCACGGGAACATCCTAGAGTAAGTGGAGGATAATTAACAATGTCAAAGCACGGGAACATCGCCGAGCAAGTGGAGGATAATTAACAATGTCAACGCACGGGAACATCGCCGAGTAAGTGGAGGATAATTAACATTGTCAAAGCTCGGAAACATCCCCTAGTAAGTGGAGGATAATTAACAATGTCAATGCATGGGAACATCTCCGAGCAAGTGGAGGATAATTAACAATGTCAAAGCACGGGAACATCGCCGAGTAAGTGGAGGATAATTAACATTGTCAAAGCACGGGAACATCCCCTAGTAAGTGGAGGATAATTAACAATGTCAATGCATGGGAACATCCCCGAGCAAGTAGAGGATAATTAACAATGTCAAAGCACGGGAACATCGCCGAGTAAGTGGAGGATAATTAACATTGTCAAAGCACGGGAACATCCCCGAGTAAGTGGAGGATAATTAACAATGTCAAAGCACGGGAACATCCCCGAGTAAGTGGAGGATAATTAACATTGTCAAAGCACGGGAACATCCCCGTGTAAGTGGAGTATAATTAACATTGCCAAAGCACGGGAACATCGGCGAGTAAGTGGAGGATAATTAACGTTGTCAAAGCATGGGAACATCCCCGAGTATGTAAAGGATAATTAACATTGTCAAAGCACGGGAACATCCCCGAGTAAGTGGAGGATAATTAACAATGTCAAAGCACGGGAACATCCTAGAGTAAGTGGAGGATAATTAACAATGTCAAAGCACGGGAACATCGCCGAGCAAGTGGAGGATAATTAACAATGTCAACGCACGGGAACATCGCCGAGTAAGTGGAGGATAATTAACATTGTCAAAGCTCGGAAACATCCCCTAGTAAGTGGAGGATAATTAACAATGTCAATGCATGGGAACATCTCCGAGCAAGTGGAGGATAATTAACAATGTCAAAGCACGGGAACATCGCCGAGTAAGTGGAGGATAATTAACATTGTCAAAGCACGGGAACATCCCCTAGTAAGTGGAGGATAATTAACAATGTCAAAGCACGGGAACTATGTCAAAGCACGGGAACATTCCCGAGTAAGTGGAGGATAATTAACATTGTCAAAGCACGGGAACATCCCCTAGTAAGTGGAGGATAATTAACAATGTCAACGCACAGGAACATCCCCGAGTAAGTGGAGGATAATTAACAATGTTAAAGCACGGGAACTATGTCAAAGCACGGGAACATTCCCGAGTAAGTGGAGGATAATTAACATTGTCAAAGCACGGGAACATCCCCTAGTAAGTGGAGGATAATTAACAATGTCAACGCACAGGAACATCCCCGAGTAAGTGGAGGATAATTAACAATGTCAAAGCACGGGAACTATGTCAAAGCACGGGAACATCCCCGAGTAAGTGGAGGATAATTAACAATGTCAAAGCACGGGAATATCGCCGAGTAAGTGGAGGATAATTAACATAGTCAAAGCACGGGAACATCCCCGAGTAAGTGGAGGATAATTAACAATGTCAAAGCACGGGAACATCCCCGAGTAAGTGGAGGATAATTAACATTGTCAAAGCACGGGAACATCCCTGTGAAAGTGGAGGATAATTAACAATGTCAAAGCACGGGAACATCGCCGAGCAAGTGGAGGATAATTAACAATGTCAACGCACGGGAACATCGCCGAGTAAGTGGAGGATAATTAACATTGTCAAAGCACGGAAACATCACCTAGTAAGTGGAGGATAATTAACAATGTCAATGCATGGGAACATCCCCGAGCAAGTGGAGGATAATTAACAATGTCAAATCACGGGAACATCCCCGAGTAAGTGGAGGATAATTAACAAGGTCAAAGCACGGGAACATCCCCTAGTAAGTGGAGGATAATTAACAATGTCAAAGCACGGGAACTATGTCAAAGCACGGGAACATCGCCGAGTAAGTGGAGGATAATTAACATTGTCAAAGCACGGGAACATCCCCTAGTAAGTGGAGGATAATTAACAATGTCAACGCACAGGAACATCCTCGAGTAAGTGGAGGATAATTAACAATGTCAAAGCAGGGGAACTATGTCAAAGCACGGGAACATCCCCGAATAAGTGGAGGATAATTAACAATGTCAACGCACAGGAACATCCCCGAGTAAGTGGGGGGTAATTAACAATGTCAAAGCACGGGAACTATGTCAAAGCACGGGAACATCCCCGAGTAAGTGGAAGATAATTAACATTGTCAAAGAACGGAAACATCCCTAGTAAGTGGAGGATAATTAACAATGTCAACGCACAGGAACATCCCCGAGTAAGTGGAGGATAATTAACATTGACAAAGCACGGGAACATCCCCGAATAAGTGGAGGATAATTAACAATGTCAAAGCACGGGAACATCCCCGAGTAAGTGGAGGATAATTAACAATGTCAAAGCACGGGAACATCCCCTAGTAAGTGGAGGATAATTAACAATGTCAACGCACAGGAACATCCCCGAGTAAGTGGAGGATAATTAACAATGTCAAAGCACGGGAACATCGCCGAGTAAGTGGAGGATAATTAACAATGTCAAAGCACGGGAACATCCCCTAGTAAGTGTAGGATAATTAACAATGTCAACGCACAGGAACATCCCCGAGTAAGTGGAGGATAATTAACAATGTCAAAGCACGGGAACATCCCCTAGTAAGTGGAGGATAATTAACAATGTCAACTCACAGGAACATCCCCGAGTAAGTGGAGGATAATTAACAATGTCAAAGCACGGGAACATCGCCGAGCAATTGGAGGATAATTAACAATGTCAAAGCATGGTAACATCCCCGAGCAAGTGGAGGATAATTAACAATGTCAAAGCACGGGAACATCGCCGAGCAAGTGGAGGATAATTAGCAATGTCAAAGCACGGGAACATCCCCGAGTAAGTGGAAGATAATTAACAATGTCAAAGCATGGGAACATCCCCGAGTAAGTGGAGGATAATTAACAATGTCAAAGTACGGGAACATCCCCGAGTAAGTGGAGGATAATTAACAATGGCAACGCACGGGAACATCCCCGAGTAAGTGGAGGATAATTAACAATGTCAAAACACGGGAACATCCCCGAGTAAGTGGAGGATAAATAACAATGTCAAAGCACGGGAACATCCCCGAGTAAGTGGAGAATAATTAACAATGTCAAATCACGGGAACATCGCCGAGTAAGTGGAGGATAATTAACAATGTCAAAGCATGAGAATATCCCCGAGTAAGTGGAGGATAATTAACAATGTCAAAGCATGAGAACATCCCCGAGTAAGTGGAGGATAATTAACAATGTCAAAATTGAAATCTTCCTTCGCCATAGATTTTGCTTATTATTTCTCCATTTTCAATTTAAAATCGAGAAAAAAGCGACAATATCAATATATCATGCAGAAAAAAATGGAGGATTCGATAACATCTGCCTGAGTTTCTGGTGAAAGACCCAACATAAATGTCTTTAATAGCAATACAAAAACAAAATCTGAAACAAGAGGTGCACAGTTCGTACCCATTGGGATACCAGCGACGTTAAAATGACGTGACCTCCAAGATCCTTAGTAGCGTAGAGTATCGTAGCGAGATAAAGGGTATTATTTTAATGAGTTTTTATGGCAGTTTATTTGTTCTCTAAGTTGCAACGCTTCCGAATGCTTCGTCAACTTTTACCGTTAATGCGTTAATAAGCATATTTTGCCTTAGGGACCTCAGTACCACAGGCAGACGGCGCGTACCCTACCCCGCCCACACCCTACCCCCCCCTCTACTACCCCCTCCCCCTTTACTTCCCCCTCCCCCTCTCTACAACCCCCTTCCCACCTGTTTCTCTACTACCCCCCTTAAATATGTTTTCAATAAACTGTTCTACTTGGTTTTCAATGAAAAAAAAAATAAAAAAAAATACATACTCTCTATACCATATAAAGGTCTCTGACTCTTTAATAAAAACTGATAAAAACAGCTATAGACCTCGCTTAAAGCCTTGCTGTGCTTGTATTTTTGGTCACAGCATCGTCATTCCGATTCGAATCAATAGGGTACATATTATAACAAATAGCCACAACACTGATTTCTTCAATGTGTACTTTATATCGCATCAGCGAAACGTTAAACACGTTTGAAAGTAGGTCGACTTCGATCTGACCTAAGCAATGCATTTTCTATGTACATGGTAGGGTAGTGGGAAATATCTATCTGCGACGACTCTCGCATAAATATGCAACGTGATCGTTGAAAGAAAACCGTTTAACAACACTCACCGGTACGAAGAACTTCCAGGAGTAATCACAGACGCTGTAATCGAGTTCTTTCACAAACCGTTATTTGTTTTTAGTTTCGATTCACCATGTTGAAAATACGTCACCCGGATTGGTCCAGTCTCATTTCCGGTCGCCTTGTACCCAGCTTCATATCGTAAGTATAAAGGTAACAAGGAAACCAGTAATTTAATTCAACATGGTGAATCGAAACTTAAAACAAATAACGGTTTGTGAAAGAACTCGATTACAGCGTCTGTGATTACTCCTGGAAGTTCTTCGTACCGGTGAGTGTTGTTAAACGGTTTTCTTTCAACGATCACGTTGCATATTTATGCGAGAGTCGTCGCAGATAGATATTTCCCACTACCCTACCATGTACATAGAAAAAGGATTGCTTAGGTCAGATCGAAGTCGACCTACTTTCAAACGTGTTTAACGTTTCGCTGATGCGATATAAAGTACACATTGAAGAAATCAGTGTTGTGGCTATTTGTTATAATATGTACCCTATTGATTCGAATCGGAATGACGATGCTGTGACCAAAAATACAAGCACAGCAAGGCTTTAAGCGAGGTCTATAGCTGTTTTTATCAGTTTTTATTAAAGAGTCAGAGACCTTTATATGGTATAGAGAGTATGTATTTTTTTTTATTTTTATTTTTTCATTGAAAACCAAGTAGAACAGTTTATTGAAAACATATTTAAGGGGGGTAGTAGAGAAACAGGTGGGAAGGGGGTTGTAGAGAGGGGGAGGGGGGTAGTAGAGGGGGAGGGGGTAGTAGAGGGGGGGGGGGGGTAGGGTGTGGGCGGGGTAGGGTACGCGCCGTCTGCCTGTGCTCAGTACTACACATTTATTTTCGGTTAGTGTCGCAGCTATACTTGCATTTAGCTGACTTTTCTCGTATTATTAGATAAGAGTGACACACTTTCTCCAAATAAACACAAATATGACATTATTTGCTATTAACACTATTAACTAAAGTGATGCAAAATTAGATCAGAAGTGTGCTATAAAATAGAGATTCGACCGTAGCGACAGGACAATTATTTCTTAATGTTGATGCTCGCTGTACGAACAGACAATTCGACAATTATAAGTCATTATTTTCTCTTTACAATTTATACAATTTATAACTTTTAAGACAATTATTCAATGTTTTAATCGTATTTTAGACAATATGTTCTGACAAGGAATGATAAACAAAAAACATAACATGTGTACTTTTGGAATCCGAGTTAAGTGTACTTTTGTGCAATAAAACCCTGACACTATTCACCACTGTCTTTTTCCTTGATAAGGACTTCTAGGTTTATCTGTTTATATTCCGCAAAAAGTTCAAGTTAAGTAATGCAATGTTTTTTTCATGACATTAAATATCACTATAAAAGTAGATGACCCTCTGGAGTCCTCTTAGTTTCAAATATATTCATTAAATGTGATATACATTATGTTATGTATGTAATACATGAATTTTAGGCAAGCACTATGCTTTCCTCTTTGAGTATGCTTTGTTTGTTTGTTTGTTTGTATGGTGTTTTACGTCATTTTATAAACATGTAAGTTTATATATGCCGGTCGATTTTTTTGTGGTGGAGGCAGATCACCCACCTTTCCTGGGTAGAACCAGTACTGTACACCTACTGCCATCCGTAAGAATCGACACTTTCTCACTAACAAGTCGAGCTCCCAGTGGGATTCGAACCCGCAGCGGTGAGAGGCGAAGTATTACAACGCAACGTCGTAAACCATTCGGCCACGAAGAAGCTTTCTTTGAGTATGCGATGATCGGACAGATTGCTAACCCGATGTTGACGTTTACCTACATCCTGAAAGGACAGTCACGTTTAATGTTTATTTCGATCTTGTCTCGTCGTGCCCTGTACATCGGTTTTATTTATAGTATTTATTTTTTGTTTTCAATGCATGTTTTTTGACTGAGCTCTGAGAATGCTATATCTTGATTGAAATTTGTATCTATTTGGCCTTCAGTCTCTTCTCGTGCCTTTAATGGTTTATTTTATTCTTGCTCTAGCTTCTTCCACGTCATGTAGTACTTGGTTTGTGGCTTTCTAGGCATTTGGGCTTTCATATTCATATATACATGATCATATGTGTGTTATACTTAAATTGCCTAGTAATGCTGCCTAGTTGTTAGATTAAATAACCTGGTGCGGATTGTTTTTATTTACACTGTCTCGTAGTATTGGAATGACAATAGGGTAAGACTACTTTTTAATGCACCATAGAACCTGGTTTAATCCAAAGCGGGCTTTTTGCCACTGGTTGTAACACAGCAGTACCCCTATGGTCAACCCCACTGGTTGTAACACAGCAGTACCCCTATGGTCAACCCCACTGGTTGTAACACAGCAGTACCCCTATGGTCAACCCTTTTATAAATACTGAAAAGTGCATCCCTTGGAAGCAACAAACACAAACAAGAGAGACAAGTAGCAGACTCGGTTTTATTGAGTCTGTTCATAAGAGGTAATTATAAGATGCAACACCTCTCACGCCTCCTAGCATGTTTGGAATTTTCTTTGAAATTGTTGTTTAGTATGCGTGTTTTTAATTGGTCGTGTTTTGTGAATGTTAATTTTCTGTTTGAATGTATCTAATGTTAATGAAATATAACATAAGTTCATATTAAACGCTTAATCAGTATCAATTTCATTTGGATCCAGCAATATGTCATGTCATTAGTAGATATCCCTTACCTCTTACAGTTATGGAGGAGTAACGAATACAGTTTTTTCTTTTACGTTTGTAGCTATGGTGGTCATCTTGGATTATGAAGGAAGCTACATATCTATTAGCAACAACTAGAAATCACCTGCTTTGTTCATGGAAAGTTTGCATGCATATACGAATCCTACTTTCGATTATATTCCAATGACTCTTTAACGTGATCGAAGGATGGATTCCGGTCTACGTCCCCATTCGATAAACGATGCTAAGATAACATGCTAAGATAAGTATTTTGCCTAAGGACACACAGAAGTAACCCAGTGGCACTGTGTTGTTTTGGTCAATTATTAGACATAGGTATGTTGCTCCCCGCTCCCCCGTCACCCCTACCCCCACTCTGTCTCTCCACGCCCCATTCGAAACTCTATTTTTTTTCTGTGTTGTTTTGGTCAATTCTTACACATAGCTTTGCTTTTTTTTCTGTGTTGTTTTGGTCAATTCTTACACATAGCTTTGCTGACCCCCCCCCCCCCCCCCCCCCCCCACACACACACACCTTACCCCGACCCGCATTTCCCCCTCCAAGGCTCGAACCCGTGATCGCCTGATTCAGAGTCGAACATGCCATCCACTGGGCCATCAAGACCCGTTGTTTTGCAAGAAGTGCACTTGACCGCATACCAAATCTACAATGACGTTTTCCGAAGATCAAAGACAAGATTCTAAGGCGGTTCCCATAGTATCAACCCTTTATATTTGTGCTGTCTCCTACTTCACTCCTCAATGTTTATATTGCCATATAATTGTTTTCATTTAATGAACGTGGATTGGTTGGTTTGCGGTCTGTGAATGCTACATTTCCTGTTTGAAATTCGTATCTTCTTTCAAGAAAAGCAGCATTCTACTATAAAGCCACATAGCCTCGGTCACCAGGCCCGCTTCTGATTTCTTCGTTACGCTATGCTACACGGATCCAGAACCAGGATATCTGCAAGTAAGACATATGCATGATACGGTCTAGCTGGCCGAGACTAAAAGCCACAAAGCCTAAAGGAACAGTAAGTATATAAAACAGCAAATAAACTAGATATCATGTTCCCGATCTATTTGTTATGGTTTATTATCTGTAGATGTATGCCTATTAAACAGAAAAAGTCAGTATTTTACTCATTTGATAAGGTTCAAAATAGACCAATAGAGAATTCACTAAGGCCTCATTCAGCATCACAACATTATTTATTTAAATAAATCAACAACAGTAGATATAAAAGTCGAACAGAAAATATAGCATTCAAGGACCACGATCTTGGAACGGTCAATACTATTTTCAACAACAAGGTCAGTGTTTGCTCAACTTCACACATTACAATTCCGCTCATAGATGAGACTCCTGGGGAATATGTACGCAGCGAACACAGGGTAGTAAATTAGAATCAGATCGCTATCATACAAACGTATAACCTCTATCATTCGTACTATAGCTATTGGTGTAGATCCTTACATTTAGTACGGTAACCCTACCTACCTCGTAGCGTAAATTAACACAATTGTAGATATTTTCTAAATGCTTTAGTTTGAGTAGTTGAATTTTTGGCATATGTATATTGATATGTCTTTCACATCACCCATACAGCTTTGGTAATTGTTTTTCACGGATTTGATACTTTATCTACAAATTATAAAAATGAAATGGAATAACTGGATACAGATAACACAATTTATGAATCTGAAAAGATAAGGATGATTGTCGGCTGTTACTTTAATAATTCCAAGTATAACTTGTGTGTTTGAAACTGTCGGAGTTTCATGATAATCCACACAAAATATACACCGTCAAAGTTTGTTTATAAATTTCATTGATCTAACCTTCCGTATTATGCACTAACCTGTTCTCTCAGTATACAAATTCCCCAGGAGTGGATGACATCAGGTATGAAAATGCGTTTCTCATCCCAATAAAGCCAATTTGGAACTTTAATTTTAAATGTAGTTGTATTGTAATTTAATCTGAGATATGGTCTTCAAACGAGAAAATGTATTTCCAAAATCAAAAATATGTATAAACAATATAATTTGCTAGCTTGGTATTTCACTCACTAACATGCTGAAAGTCTTTGATGATTTTTTTTTTAGTAAGGATTGTGCTTTTGATATTAAAACAAATTAATTCAAAGAAATAAATTAATTTACATACTGTTGTTTACAGCTCAATCTGTAAATAAACTATTTCTAATTTCCACGCAAACAGGATAGAGCGGATTTTAAATTACTATGTGTATGATGTCTAATGATGCCTAAGAGATGTAAAATAGACTCAAAATAAAATCTCTTTCATAAAAAAACAACAACAAATCTGCGAAAAAGAGGTGCACAGAGGCCGTACCCATAGGGATACCAACACGTTGTCTATAAACAGTAGTTCAATACCTAATAAGACTAAAAGTATTTAAAAACTTCTTGGCAAGTTCACATACTGGAAGTTTAATTGTCTAAATTGCCGTTAGTAAAACAATGCTTTAATATTGTTGTTGGCCAAGAAAATAGTTTTGTTTTAATAAGAGCAATTAGCTTGTCTTTGACAAGGCCGTGTGGTAAGTTATAATTATCTATTGTGGAAACGTGTGAAGCACTTATAGATGAAGCATATTTAATAAAAATCAAAAAAAATCTAGAGAATTTAAATTGGATTAGTTTAAATTATTCTACAAAAATCTTTAATGGCAAATAGACAAGAAGTTTGAAGATGTTCGAATATGGTGCAGACAATAAAATTAGAAATAAAGGTTAGTTATAAATTAGTTATAAGGTTGTTTATGTAATTTGAAAATAAAATAATTGTTAGAAGTCTCTTTTGATTTTTGTCTACCTCAGCCTTAAAAACACCGCACTGAGTGTGTGTGAGACCAACATCATCCTTAGAAGATTGATTGAATGAATGAATGGTGTTTTACGGCACGGGTCGACACATAAATAGGTCATATTGTGCGCAAAAACTGATGAAAGATGAAGAAATGAAGTAGTAATTAAAAATTAATGTAAATATATAAAGATAAAACTATTTACAAATAAGGGATGATATGGTAGTAATATAAACAATATATGTAAATCAACAACCGTCCGTTAACGGTTGTATAATTAAATAAGTATATTATATATAAACATCTTAGAAGATTGAAATGTGGAAAAAGAGCATACGAATTAGTGCTTCCGAGATCCGGAAATAACACCATGGATGTACAGGAGCCGTCAAACACTAATTATGTAAGCTACAGTGTAGGAACCTCAAACGTGAAAAATGTCACAAATGTAAAAACGGTTACAAATGTAAAAAAAAAAAGTCACATATGTAAAAACATACGACAAATGGAACACGTTGGTGACATGTGTAAAAAAAATAAAAGTGACAAAAGTGAGAAAAAAAAGTTAACAAATGTAAAAAACAAAAAAAGTTACATATGTAAAAAAAAAAAGAACACAAATGTAAAAATACATTTTTAAACGTTCATTTTTTTTAGCTCTGTTGGTCAAAGGTCATGACCATGACGTGGTTCGGCGTCCGTCCGTCCGTCCGTCTTACCGTCCGTCCGCCCGTAAAATTTTGTCCGTGGCGACTTCTCCTCAGACACCGCTTGGCCAATTTTGACGCAGCAACACATGGATAATAATTAAATGACTTGCTATTTAGATTTGCTAGCATTAAGTCCAAGATGGCCGCCATAACCATATATTATTAAAATCTTAAACAGTCTTCTTCTAAAGAACCAGTGGACAGATTTCGACAATTTTTCTTTTAAAATGATCGCCAACGCCTAGCCTATCAGATCTCTTCAAATAAAGTCCCTCGGTTAAAATATGATCGTGCCCCGGGCGTCCAAAATTTGTATATTGAGATTTTACATGTTTTTCAAAGACTTATATGGGGAATAAACATCAAAAACCCTTCTTCTCTGAAACCACAAGGTACAGAACTCTCATGCATTACATGTAGCATCAGTTTATATCTTCTACTAAGTTTGTCAAATGGTAACATGGTGTTCAGTTTAGCCCCGCGCCAGGGCTCACAGTTTTACATAGGCTTATATAGGGGGGAAAATCTTCTTCTCTGAAACTACAAGAGCCAGAGGTTTAATATTTTGCATTAACTATAAGCGTATGGTCCTCTAACCAAGCCTGTTCAAATGGTGATCATGGGGTCACATTTAGCCCCGCCCCAGAGGTCACATGTTTTAAATAGACTTAGATTATCAGCTGATAATGAACACGACACAATAATTCAAGATTACGTTTATTAGCACAATAACTTTAAAGGACGAATGTGATATTGATCAAGTGCTAATGCACATCTGTTGTTGGACACTGCAAATGTTTCCATGAATGGTAATTGATCCTTATTATCACACTTACAGGGGACATCGCCTATTCAATTTGGATTAAATTATTAAATGAGGCTCTACCTATATAAATGCTATTTTAATATATTAAAGTGACTGGATGTCATCTGGAAAAAGCATAGGCAAAAAATACACATACGACTAAAACCATGTGATTCAGTTTTATATTCAATGGACATAAGTATGCACTACATTAGGACATATTTCTGTGTTGTTTTAGTAAATTCTTACAAATATATATTTCTTATGTGCCCACTCCCACACCCCCGCCTTTTCCTCCTTTTTCCATCCGATCTTCAAGTTACCCCACACCCCATTCCACCCCAAAACCGATTTTTTTGTGTTTTTTTTTTTTACATATTTCTGTGTTACTAGTATTTTTGTTTATCAATTCTACACCTACAGCTATGTTGCGCCCCAGCCCCACCCCCATCCCCCACCCATCATCACCACCACAGCAATTTTTCATGAACGGGCGGACATCTGGGTAGAACCACCGACGTTCCGCAAGCCAGCTGGATAGCTTCCTTCCATAGAGATTCCTAGGCCCCTGAGGGATCGAACCTACATCAAGTGGACTCTAACCAACCACTCTGAAACGGACGCCCCGAATAAATTATAAAAGGGCGCACATAATTAAATTCCAGTTGGCAGCAGTACGTTGTTACTATGTGAACATTTTGAAAGCTGTTGAATGGAATGGCTGGCCGTAGGGTGGTGTTGGGACTCTGTTCGAAGTCTTTGGTAAAAGAGGGACTGTCAGGATTCCAGTGTATACTCAGTTGTTGAACCCTCTGTAACAAATGCGGCGTCCCTGGTCGTAGATTATTTT
This sequence comes from Cyrtodaria siliqua, assembly GCA_037043455.1. Taxonomy (NCBI): domain Eukaryota; kingdom Metazoa; phylum Mollusca; class Bivalvia; order Adapedonta; family Hiatellidae; genus Cyrtodaria; species Cyrtodaria siliqua. The sequence goes on from JAWPHD010002378.1 coordinate 100,725, forward strand.
AAACAGTTGAAGCTGCCCTTTGATAATTTAAAGGGCTCTATAAAGTTTTAATATTGTAGGGCAAATAGTTCCAAGAATGACTTCCGATAAATATGTTTTCATGATCAGGTCAGAGTGACCTTGACATTTGACCTACTACCATGAACGCAATAGGGTAGTTGTTTCAAAAAATGGATACTACATGTATTTGTATGTTTCAAGATTGAAGGTATAATAGTATATAAATTACAGCGCAAGAGACGTCTTTGGGTTGATTGGGTAAGTGTGACCTTAACCTTTTTGACCTACTGACCCTAAAATTAATATTTAACACGGGTATTATTTCTGTAAGTTTCAAGATGGCCTTATACTTACAATTTACAGGTTGGAGAATGTTTCTCAGGATTCGGCAATTGTCAGTTCCAAGTGTCCTTGGTGACCTACTGAACCCCAAAACAATAGGCGTTTTCCTCTCACTACGGACAATGCACACTTTTACTACCCTCAAGGCCAGATTGCATACTTTTGAAGTTGTCATGTGGAATGCTTATGTGCATATAAGGTCATGGTGACCTTGACATTTGTCTTTCAATCCCCAAAAGCAAAAGGGTTCCTTCCCTTACCAAAGGCAATTTGCCTATAAAGTTACATGAGTTACATGAGGTTTTATACTCCTGGAGTTATCACTTGGAATATGTATACCCTATGATGTTATTGTGACCTTGACCTTTAACCTAGTGAACTCAAAATCAACAGAGATCCTCCTCTGACCAAGGGCAATGTATCTATAAGTTTTAAGATTAGTGTCGTGTTTTTGAAGTTATCACGTGGAATAAATACAGCCACATGAGGTCATAGCGACCTTCACCTTTAACCTACTGACCCCAAACACAGTAAGTTCCATTTCTCACCAATGACTATGTACCTTAGAAGTTTCATGAGTGTTATGAAGCTTATAGCTTGGAATGAACGCATATTTCCATACAAGGTTATGGTGACCTTGACCTTTTACTGCCTAGGCCCCAAATCAAGTGTTCCTACTCTCACCTAGGGAAATATACATGACGTTTCTTGATGGTGGCTTTTGAAATCATGCTACATAATTCATTTTTCCATAAAGGCATGGTGACCTTGTCCTTCAACCATCCAAAACAATGAGGTTCTTTTTTTCAACAAGCGCAATGTACCTGTTTGCGTGTTATAGTTTCAAAATTGTCGCCTGGAATGAGTAATTGTTTATGGATGACCCCATATCATTCGCATATAAAAAAAGTACAAGAGAGACAACTACCATCAGTGTATTTTCAGACGGTAGAATAGCCATTTCTACTGAGACATAGTGAAAGCGTGGGCTCCTCATTGAAAAGTTAAATTGATTCTAAAATAGATAATATTTTTTTCAACAGTTTTATCAATTGAATGTACATGTCATCATAACTTCTACCAGGAACCTACTTTTCTTAACTCCCAGTTTCTTTCTGCAATTCTGAAATAGTTTGACTATTTGTGGGTAAATGAAAACCAAAAGTAGAGTTTTACCATATAAAAAGATTTATTCCAAAACATTTTGTTTCATAAGAATTCCATGGAATTTCATGTCATGCCCACACAGTCTTGATCAACATGAAATACACGATCATTCTGACAACTACTTAGACTAGATGGGTGCCTTTTGGTGCACGTGTCGCCTGTTCTAGAAAGTATTTAAAAAGCATTCATCTAAGGATCATCCATGTGAAGTTTGGTCAAGACAACTGACAACACGAAGAGTGATTCCAATAGATCACTTTCCAATAGATCACCTTGAGTCTTCAGCTCAGGTGATCTAACAAGAACATGGGATGAGGATCACCGTTTTGATGACCTTGACTGCGATCTTTACTTATTTATTGTAGCTATGTGGCTTGAGTCATCATGTGTAAGTTTTATGAATAAGTGAAATTATGCAATAATACCTGATTATATAATTTGACTCTAGGTTAACATAGTGCCTGTACTTAGCAAAAACTGAACGATGCCTTCGTATTTGTTGCCATAGTAAAATTAACACATACTCATATGTCTCTACTTTTTTTTTTGAAAAGGCAAGACAAAAAATGCAACACTAAAACATCAACAAAAAGCAAAGCAAATGTTCCACAGAATAATGCATTTCATTATTAAAGGGACTGTTGGTGATTTTCAAGCTTAGTACGAACGCTTTAAAGACACATTTTCCAACGCTACTTGGTCAGTGAAAAAGCAGCCAGCACGCTTCATGGCTTATCAACTCAGGTATATAAATTGAGGCCACTCTTATTTTTTTTTTTTTATAGCATTGCTATATTGAGGGTAAGAATAACTGAGGTGATCTAAAAATAGGCTCGAAATATATCTTTAAGTCTTATTCTTGAATACAAGTACAACAAGAGGTCAATGACCTTGAAGCTCTACTGATAGGTATTGATAGCTTTCCTGTGAAGTTTCATAAAAAATCTGTCAAGTAGGTTCAGAGGTGTTTACTATATAACTCTATGTAAACAAAGATGACCAATGGCAGCATGTTAAATGTCAACCATGTCATGCTGATCATTGTATAAAAAGTCCCATATCAATATCACTTACAGTTTTCAAGAAGTAGTCGCTACAAACGTTTTTTAAAACATCTATTTTTAGCCGTGACGGCCATCTTGAATTTCCGGCCGACCTGACATTTTGCTAGGATCAACTAGACATCAAGAGCAACATTTCTGTGAAGTTTCATGAACATCCGTTAAGTAGTTTCAGAGGAGTATAGTCGCTACAGATGTTTACTATACAAACTCTATGTAAACAAAGATGGCCACTGGCAGCCATGTGTAACGTCGAACAACGTCATATCATGATGATCATTTTAGAAAAATCTCATATCAATATCAGTTACAGTTTTCAAGAAGTAGTCGCTATAAACTTGTTTTTTAAAGCTATTATTAGCTTTGGCGGCTATCTTGGATTTCACATCAACGTGATATTTTGCTAAGTTCAACTAGACGTTATGGACAATATTCCTGTAAAGTTTCATGAAAATACATCTAGTAGTTTTGGAGGAGTAGTCGCTAAAAAAATAGTTTAGGGACGGAAGGACGACACACCACGTGATGGTCATGACCTTTGATCAACTAAGCTAAAAAAAATGAACATTTAATAATGCATTTTTACATTTGTGTTCTTTTTTTTTTTACATATGTAACTTTTTTCTTTTTTTTACATTTGTTAACTTTTTTTTTCTCACTTTTGTCACTTTTTTTTTTTTTTACATATGTCACCAAACGTGTTACATTTGTCGTATGTTTTTACATATGTGACTTTTTTTTTTTACATTTGTAACCGTTTTTACATTTGTGACATGTTTCACGTTTGAGGTTCCTACACTACAGGTTAGTTTTCAATTTATTTTGTGTTGGATATAAAAAAGTTTAAATATGACATTTAACTAATTATGTTATTAGCTTCTTTATCAGGAGGAAGTGAAATAAATGTTTTATGACATTCTTGAAATCACAATTTTTGAAATTAAGAAACGATAATCTAGGCCCCGGAGACACAATCGATTTATACTTCAGTTCATTAGAAAACAAATCTTTAATATCAACATTACCAGTGATGACATGGCCATATTGGATTTGTTTTACAGCTACAGTCCTTGAGCATGTTTTAATTTATGTAACGGTGTGATTTTTTATTGTAGTTGAAAATACCAGTTCCAATTATTTTCTTTATAGAATATTCTGACTTATTTTTGAATTAAACTAATAGCAGGATTATCGCGAAAATCTCGAATAATACTATTTTGTTTATTTCGATACACACAACCAAGAGAATAAAGTAGCAGACTCGGTTTTACTGAGTCTGTTCATGAGAGGTACGTAATGTAGAAAGCAAAACCTCTCGAGCACCGGCTTAAGCAGTATTCTGCTTCAAAGTCACATACATTGGGCAACGCACCTTTGGTGCACATGATATGGACCAAACTTTATCAATTTACTCGTGTTAAGCTACTCAATCAGGGTTACCGTTACCATAAACTTCGTAAAACCTTTGCAAAATTGTATTATCGTAACCCTGATCTTCTTTCCAAATATAAAAGTAATTTAAGGACTCTTCTGCGACAAGGACTATCACAACCTGACTTCTATGGTGATGTGATGTATAAACTTCGTAAGATTCTTGGTCATGATCACTTTCATACTATCTTTGCTAAACTTGTTAAAAAGTTTATCAAAAGAGGTTATGACCCTATCATTTTGCAACGTACTGCATGCTTGGTGGTGGACCCTTTTACAGTTCGCCACTATGCTTTCCTCTTTAATTGTACGATGACCGGACAGGCTGTGGACCCTATGATGACGCCTACCTAAAGCCCATTGGGACGGTGGCGTTTGTCTATGATCTTTCTTGTCGTGCCCTTAATGGTTTATTCTCTTGTTGCTCTGGCTTCTGCCAAGTCATTGGGTACCTTCATTGTGTCTTTCTAGGCTATTGTTGTTTTGTATTATATTTACACGAGCGTGTTTGTGTTTTACTTATATTGCCTATTTTTAATGGGATGACAGTAGGGTAAGTGTGAGGTTTGATGCACCCTAGAACCGGTTTAAACCCCAAATGGCCTACTTTGTCACTGACCGTTCCAAGGCGGTAGCCCTATTGTCAACCCTTTTGTGTTTGTGATATCGTTTGCTTTTATTATTACTTTTGCCTTCTTGTTTGTCTGTTTGCATGTTTGTTTCTGTGTTTTGTGGTTGACTGTCCTCCTTGAATGCTACTTTCCCTGTCCGATCTTTTTATATTTCTTAGACTCTCTTAGGGTGTGCACAGTTCTGCCGTTAGCCACACGTGTTGATGTAGAATTTGCGTTGCATGTTTGTTTCCTACAATGCAGGTGAAGGTTTTATCACTGCTTTCATGTAAATAAACTACTGATGGAGCAATCGGCCAAATGACATTGCAAAATTTGGATGATAACTTTGATTTCGAATGCAAATTTGTTTGGCGGGAATATAAGGCGATATGACGTAACCAATACGGAAACCTTCGATTTACATTCGAGTAATGCTGCGAAGAAGTGTACGAGATGTTGCGAATGAAAACCTACGCTGTCATGTTGTTGACTGGTACTCGAGAGCACATTATATTTTAGGTATATCTCTCAGTTTAAAACATGATCACATTCAAATTCAAGACCTTTAAGTTTATTTTATTAAAATGTGAATGTAGACGGAATCCATTCTGCGAAAATATTGATTTTAAATATCTGTGTAACAACGCAGAGAAATAGTAGAAATTAGTCTGTCAGGCGTTCGACCAGAATTAATACCTCACTATTTAAGCATTCATATCCATATTTGGAAATCGTATTTACCACTAATTATTCTCTTTCACACACAGAAGAAGAAACATTTCCTGACATTTCATAGAAAGTCGCATTCGGTTTGTGTTCTTGCAATTTCTGGTTCTTACTTAAAGGGACACCCGGCAATCTTGATTTTTGTAAAAGTCGCGGCGTCCCGTCAGTTTTTCTACAAAAAATTGCATTTGTTCAATAATTAGTATTAATTATAAGAAAATTGTTTTTGCATATTTCTTACTGTTGATTATATTTCACCAATAATAATAATATATTCAAACCTATGGTAGAATAACGAAAAAAAGCTGAAAACTCAAAATTGTATTTTTATATATGCAAGCAGGTTCAAAATCAAAATGATACTGCATAATAAATAGAGAGGCTCATTTTAATGCTTGATAAAGACTTCAAGATTAATAGTAAACGTCAACACATAGAAGAGGCAAAACGGACCCTTTTGCCACTGATTGGTCTCAGGCTGAATTCCTTTGTCAAAAAATTCTTTGTCAACCATTTTGTGTGTGTGATGTCGCACTTTTAAATATATAGAATATTATGCCGTTGTTGGTGTAAATGCGTGAAATGCGTGGTGTTGGATGGCTGCATATGTGCATGCTTCCCTTCCTTTTCGTTGCTGCACTTTCTTTGTATACTTTTGAGAAGAAAAATACTCACAACTTAATGCTTAGCCACGTAGTCATTCTCTATGTGGTAACTATGTTTGAAACTTTTTAACAATGCTCGTATATATTAAACACACATGTATTTACATACAACACCCTGCTGCCTTATTATTTCTTTGGGCACTTTTAAAAAGTTTATTGTTTCTAAAATATAGATTTGTATTTAAATTAGTGTACAGTTTGTTGTCCCTCAAACACGTCGTCCATTAGAGTATGGATTATATTTATAGTTTTCTTCTTTTTTATAAATTAAGATTTGCATACTTTTACATTTTTTTTATCGCAATGACTTCTTAATAGATATGAGTAATAACTCTCACAATGCGAGTCCTGTCTACCCCAAGAATAGGCTTAAAAGCAATTAACATTGTCATTTAAGTATTTTTCCAGAATGACTTTATGATTAAGTTCTACGCAAGAAAAGCACCCATTTGTGATAAAATCAGGTCAAAGATTGCTTCTTTGTCGTCAGTCGACCTCAATATCTCATAACCATTTATGATCGAGTTGCCCCAGTCTCTTTGATAAATCAAGAATTTCAGACACTAGACACATTGCAACAGCTGATCAATGTCTGCTTCTGAGCATCAATGTGGAAGTATATTCAAACGCACTTTGTATTAATCCGGATTTCGATTATTTATCGCCGATCTGTCATTCAGCAGCCAATAATTTGAGCCATTACCCCGGACGTGAGATGATTCACACTGTTCATGCCTTCGCATGTATATATGTCAACTAGTGCACGGGTTACTCATTCGGTACAATTGTATGGAAGCAATATCGATCATGTTACATGAAATCGTTATGACCTTGATGGTACACCATATACGGTGAATGCATCTTTGATACGTTCATATCCATATCTATAAATAGTTATTGGTATTTTTTTAGTTACTCAATTTCATCCATGTTCATGCATTTAAATGGTTCCATGCATTTGTTTTTTATTGACATCCGGTTATATAACAATCATGCGCGCATGTTAGATCACGCATGTTAGATCATGCGCGCATGTTAGGCAATAGTCCTTTTAAAAGTAACGACATGTCCATATTCTGCGTGACAGTAAACCCTTACCTGTGCAATATTCCACATGCACACACTTTGCTCTCTATGATATCATAACATCAGAATCAGATGCTGCGGCCTAGATATAGTCATATCTTTTATTAACTGGCACTTCCTTACTGCCTATTTTCCATTTAAACCCAGTGCATGTTTTTTTTACCGAGGTGTGGTGACGTGTGTCCTATTCCAATGCAATCTCTCCCAGAGGCCATCATATTGACCTCTGTCAGGCCATTACATAATCATTGACCTCTGTCAAGGTATAAGAAATTAGCCTGCGATCACATGATAATTTGTCACATGACCATATTTAAATTACCAAATTGGCGAACAGAATTTCATCACCGTGACATCACCAACTGTTTGACACGTAAACAGTTGAAAGAAACACGACTTATTTACTACAGTTTTATATATATATTAAATTATTTATTTAATTTAAGGTAGGTTGTTAAGAGCTATGTGATACTGGAAAGTGCTGGTAAGCAAAATGCTGTACTGTAATCTATGGGAAGGATTTGGTGGTACGTATTATAAATGTTTTGACGGCGGAGTGATATGCCAAAGTACAAAACTTTATTCTACCGCAATATAATTCTGAGCATAATTTACTGTATACTAGTATTTAAAACATTCAAACCGAAAAAGATGTTTTCTTTTGTAATTTAAGCATTTCATATAAAGTTAATTCAGAAAAATATTCGTACAACCAAGAAATTGTGCATTTCCATCGTTTTTCATCGTTTGCCAAGAATCTTGGTATTTGATGAGACGTTGACAGAGATGTATGTGTATGACACCTATATCAACATGTAAATTAACATGAATTTTATAATCAAATTAAACAATATTATACCTTTTGTGTGTGTGTGTGTGTGTGTGTGTGTGTGTGTGAGTGGTGGTGGTGTGTGTGTGTGTGTGGGGGGGGGGGGGGGGGGAGGGCACTGTATATCTTATCTGGCAATGCATGTTGATCTGGGCCTACACTGGTTGTAAAATCAATGTTTTGACTGTTGCTTCCATGGGATCACGTTTTCAGTATTTATTGACATTCACAGTCGCTTATGTTTAGAGATGTGCCGCTGCTTTAAAACGTCGTCCAACTACAAATCAGTTATTGTATCCCTTTTAAAAATGTTACAGTTCGACCAAATGATAAACCTTGGTATGATTCTGTAATCAGACGTGTCTCGAGACAGCGTGATCGCCAGAAAAAAAAAGCTATACACTCTTAGTCTTCCGTCGACCTGACCGCCTATAAACGCCTGCGTAATAAAGTCAACAATCTTAAAACACATGCGAAAGAACACTTTTTTAGCAGTATTGAAGACACAATTACTGAATCATGTATCACTGACAGGCGAAAATACTGGAAACTCTTGAAATATTTGATTAAGTCAAATAAAAACGCTGAAACCATTCCTCCTTTAAAAACGACATTATCAAATGGCGATACGTCATTCTCAATAACTGACCAAGATAAAGCAAATTGCTTAAATGATTATTTTGTTTCAATAGCTTCAGTTGATGATTCAAATGTTGAACTACCTAATTTTATACCGAAAACTGGTGAAAAACTAGAAAATATTTTCATTGAAGAAAGCGAGATAGTAGATGTTATTAAGATTTTGGAGATACACAAAGCATGTGGGGAGGATGAAATTAGTCATAAAATGCTGAAGGAAACTGTATATACAATTTCAAAACCGTTACATATACTTTTAACAGATCATTAAATGAATGTGTTTTCCCTGACTTATGGAAATGTGCCATGGTAATGGCATTGTTCAAAAAATCGGATCCTAGTATTTCTATAAATTATAGACCAATTTCGTTGTTGAGTTGTGTAGGCAAAGTCATGGAAAGACTAGTTTTTAAACATGTGTATAATTTTCTACACATGCATGATCTTATATTCAAGAATCAATCAGGTTTTTTGCCTGGTCATTCTACAACCTACCAACTTGTCGATATGTATCATCATATATGTCAGGCATTCGATGCTAAACAATTTACGTGCATTGTCTTTAATAATATATCTAAAGCTTTTGACCGTGTTTGGCATAAAGGTATCTTATTTAAATTAAAGCAACATGGTATTGATAGTTAGCTTTTATCGTGGATATCAGATTATCTTTCAAGCCGATCGCAAAGAGTGTGTGTAGGAACTTCATCATCAGCGTTAAAAACTGTAACTGCCGGGGTTCCCCAAGGGTCTGTTCTGGGGCCCCTTCTATTTTTAATATACGTAAATGATATTGCTGAAAGTATGCTTAGTATTACTCGTTTATTTGCTGATGATAGTTCGTTAGCAATTTCCACATCTAATATAGATGACATGGAAGGTATTTTAAACCACGACTTACACATGATTACTGAATGGTCAAACCAATGGCTTGTCCAGTTTAATCCCAATAAAACAGAAGCAATGTTCTTTTCTTTATCTGAAGATGATCGTCTCCCAGTTCTATACCTTAATAATATCCAGTTGACATTTGTTGATCACCATAAACATCTAGGTTTAACGCTTAGTCATAATGGAAAATGGCACGAGCACATCAAAAATGTTGTTGCTTCCGCAACAAAGGTATTAGGATTAATGCGAATGCTTAAATATAAAGTATCTCGAAGAACACTTAATCAGATTTATTTATCCTATATGCGTCCAATCTTTGAGTATGCTTCCATTACATGGGACGGTTGTACCTTATACGAAAAAGATACTTTGGAAAAATTACAATATGAAGCAGCCCGCATAGTAACTGGACTGACTCGTTCTGTATCCATACATCATTTATTAGCTGAAATAGGATGGATTTCTCTTTCCGATAGGAGAAAACTGCAAAAGCTTATTACAGTATACAAAGTTAAATATGGAACAACTCCAAACTATATCTCAAATCTGTTCCCACAATTGGTAGGACAAGTGAGCTCTTACAACCTTCGAAATAGTGATAATTATGCCACTACTGTTCGTAGAACTGAAATATTTAATAACTCGTGTGTACCTTCATCTCTTAATCTCTGGAACAACTTACCAATAGATATACGCAATTCAGAATCTATATCGATATTCAAGAGGAAACTTTTAAGTTTTGTTTTTCCAAGCTCAAAAGTTCCTCACTACTTAACTGGCCAACGATTATTTGCTGTTTTACATGCCAGAATACGAAATTATTGCAGTAACCTTAATACTGATCTTTATTTAAACCATTTACGAGAATCATACAATTGCGATTGTGGTTCTGCAGTAGAAGACGCTGAACACTTTTTTTTCAACTGTATTTTATTTCGTACACAACGGCTTCGTTTGTTTCAGTCAACTCGTACATTTCACCCATTAAATTTAAATACAATACTTTTTGGTCGCGAACACTTGTCGGATGACGATAATCAAATTCTCTTCGAAGCAGTGCAAATGTACATAAGAGAAACACAGAGGTTTGCCTAGATTTAGATTTACTTTTGCAACTCATGCTGATTGACTCTCTTCTTTCGAACTTGACACAATCTCTATACTTCTTCTTTTTTTCCTTTTTTCTTCACTAGTTCCTAGTTTTTCTTTCTCACTATCTTTTCTCTAATCATGATATTATGTGCAAGTTATGTATATATGTAATTGTCTAACTTTGTGTGTATACTATTTTGTCGGGAAGGGCATTAACTAATGTTGTAAGAACTTGTAGCCCAACCCTTTTGCGATTATATATTGGCAATAAAATATGTTTAAATTAAATTAGTTATTGCTTACTTGCCCTTTGGCAAGCTCAATTGTTGTAGCTCTTATTGTACTCATGGACTCAATCAATCTCTCTTTGTGTTTGTTGCTTCCAATGGATCTTCTTCTAAACCATGTCGGTATTTATAACTTTACGTATGCATACTTTAAAACAGTTGTATGTGTTTGTCGCTCAACATCCATATTTAATTCTGAAATGTCAGTTCTTTTATGTGTTTGACGTCATTTAACACTCCGCAATGAAACATCAACACTGATTAAACACTACGTTTACTCGTCATGCAATCCTGACTAAAAGGAGTATCTGCAATCGAAACTTCTATTGAAATAGATGTGAGAGACGTAATTTATTTTGCCACAGTATCAGCACTGATTTAAATAAGAAACAACAATTCAAATACCATAGTTCAAAATATAGAAACGTAATATTGACGTGAGAGAAGGGTATTTATTTGTTGTCATGTCTCTATCGCTACCTTAGTTCCGGGTCGTCTCCTTTGTATCGTCTTATATAACATGTCGTCTGATATATTAAATACTGAAAATGGGATTCCTTGGAATCAACAAACACAAACAAGAGATAAAATTAGCAGACTCGGTTTTATTTAGTCTGTTCATGAGAGGTAATGTAAAGTGCAACACCTCTCACGCCCCTAGCACCGGCTTAAATGATATTCTGCTTTAAAGCCACAAAGATCGGGCTTGATGATCCCAAAGGACCAGTAAGAAATAACACTACTTTAGCAGAACACGTTGAACAGTTAAGCGCCACATTACGCAGACCCGTACATAACGCAACTATAGTAAGTCAGAGTTGTACATACAGCAAATATATAGCCAACAGCTTACACAGTGCAATTATAGCTGTCAATTAAATACTGAAAAGGGGATCCACTGGGAACAACAAATACAAACTAGAGAGAAAAGTAGCAGACTGGGTTTTACTGAGTCTGTTCATGGGTGGTTATATAAGGTGTACCGGAAGTAAAACAAGTCCCATTGAATCCTGCACAATATTTTCCAAGCTTTCTAGTTAGCCATTTTTCAAAATGAAGTTCAAACAAAGATTCCCTTACATATTCTTAGTCATGAGTCTTTCCTCTCTAGAAAACTGCTGAGAATAGTAGGGGTCATGTGGCATATAAGAAAATAAAATGTTGATTGATCTTTGTTCACACCGTGAACAAAACTGCATTCATTCGGCACCTCTTAAACGTGTTTTACTTTCACTTTCAAAACTTTCAAGTTGATAAAAGAATTGAATGTTGTTTAACGGCTCATCAACACAGTATAGGTTATTTAGAGCCGCCCCAGAGAGAGGGGAAGGATACATAGGAATCCGGGAACCTCCCCTACTCTTATTATCGAATAGATTCCTATGGTTCTTTAACGTGCTCGGAGGATAGACCGATACACGGGACCGCCCGGTTTACGTCCCCATCCGACGGACGGGGCTAAGGTAAAGTGTATTGCCCAAGAACACACCGACGGAACTCAGTGGCACCACGGAGGATTGAACCCAGGGCCTCTGGTTACAAATCCGCCGCGCTACCGACTGCGCCACGCCAGCCCCCCAAGTTGATAAAAGAAATCACCATACAACCATGCAAATGGTTCTTAGCTCTCACAAACAATAAAGTCATTTCAGCCATTTTATCACAAAAAAAGTTAGGGATTATATATTTCTCCTTTCGACTACACCAGGCATGAATACCACAGTGATTTACTTCCTGTATGCTATAAGGTGCAACACCTCTCACGTCAGCTAGCACCAGTTTAAGAACTATTCTAATTTAAAGCCACAAAGACTGGGTTTGATTTGATCACACAGAACCAGTAAGTAATTGTAGTCGGTGCGATTTTTTTTTACAGTTGCTACACAATACAGTAATAAATACTGATAAAGGGATCCCTTGGAAGCAACAAACAAAAACAAGTGAAAATCGTAGCAGACTCGGTTTTATCGGGTCCTCTAATCTGGGCCCCGTTTTATTAAACATCTTACGATAAGTCTCATTTAGATGGTTTCTTTATGTTCACTTTATCTATTAAACACAATCAAAAGATCTACTGTTCAAACTTTATGGCGGGCCTATGTTACTTTGTATCAACAGTTTTCTTGCTGTTGTCACGACGGGCAACGTATGTTGCTACAGCCAGGTATGTTGCAGCTGTTTACGTTCTCTTAATAGCGCCATTAATCTTTTTTGAGCCGTACAGCACACGCCATATACCAAAGTGCAGGAAAACAGCGTTTATTTTTGACATAATCAACCGGGAAGTAGTTTCTGTAATAGTTTCTTTATATTCGTGATTAAATGGTGCAAACGCATTGCAGTAATATTTATGTCATTATTGAAATGTATGCTGATAATTGGCCAGAAAGACGAGGTTATCGTGACCTGGAACACGTTTTAACTGTGTGTTCCCTTCAATAACTTTTTTTAATACTACAGATAGCTTATCTATCAAGATTAACGAGTATCGAGCAAAGTTTGCATCACATGATAATTTCAAAGCAAGACAGTAAATGGCCAAAAAACGAACATATTGACTCACCTCGGCGACGTTTCGCCATGTTTTTCCGCCATGTTGTACACATTCAATCAATAGCATAAACCTCTATAAGTTCACCCTCCTTGTATTTGAAATATTACTTTATAAAATGCTTATTAGTACCGTTAAATTTAGTTTAAGTTGTCGAATTATTTGTAGGGCGAACGCGTTAAAGCCGCGTAACGTAGCTGACGTCATGAAAACAACAACACCATGATTTCTCTTACAAATTGCAGAAGATTACAAGGTAAATTGACAACATTAAATTGAAACTATCACGTCGTAAGTGTGTTAAGTGATAAATAGAATCTTACATTCGTGACTGTGTATTATTGACTTTAATAAATTCGTTGGACTAAAAGACAGAATACTCGGCTCTAAAAGATAGGATACTCGGCAAAACTGTACAATAGCTCAAGAGCAAGAACTCGATAAAATACAACACGAAGCCGCCAGAATTGTTACTGGAACAACTAAACTTGTATCTTTAGACAAACTTAATCAAGAAACTGGGTGGGAAAGTCTCAAAGACAGAAGAAGAAAACATAAACTGCTATTATTCTATAAAATGAACTACGGTCTGTCTCCATTTTATCTATCCTCTCTAGTGCCGGACAGTGTAGGTGACTTAGTTAACTACAATCTTCGTAATCGTGACAACACTCGATCTCTCCAGTGCAACACCCAGCTATATAAAAACTCATTTCTTCCCTCAGCTGTGCATGAATGGAATGCCCTTTCACCAGAACTAAAACAATCAGAATCTGTTTCTGTTTTTAAAACCAGACTAAATATTGACATTACTAAAACTCCAAAGTGGTACAACTCAGGTGACCGAAAAGCTCAGATACTACACACACGTCTACGCACTCACTGCAGCAGCCTTAATCAACACCTCTATTCCAAGAACATTGTTGACAGTCCTCTTTGTACTTGTGGAAATACTGAAGATACAAAACATTTTCTTTTGCACTGTAATAATTTTCACCAACAAAGAATTGTAATGATGAATGCATTGAAAGACTTTAATAATATATCTATTAATACCCTTCTTGCTGGGGATCCCTAGTATCAAATGAAACAAATTGTAGAATTACAAAATAGTGCAAGATTTAATTTTAAGAACAAAACGTTTTTGAAACAGGTGTCTATCAAATGTACTTATTAACTTGCACAGGAGAACATAATTTATCAATTTTTAAAAGATATCACTGACCAGCTCGAAGAAGTCAGATCTTAGTACTGCCGGAAACATAGAAAAAAGACAACTCTCTCTCTCTCTCTCTCTCTCTCTCTCTCTCTCTCACCCCAAACCACTTCATATCCAATGTTTGTTAACTTAACAGAACGAATTAAAACTGTATTTAGTGGGAATTATTTGGTTGTTATCCACAACAATGATGTTTAAACAATCCAATATTTAAACTCCAAAATATCATATATATTGGTTCAGCTGTCATGTATTCATGTATTCATATCATTATGTTAAGGAAACAGATTTATACAAGCTTATATAGCTTCCTTCTGAATCCTTTTCACATGTTTGTAACATCTTCGAATGTCTGTATAATAAGCAATGTAAATTGTAAAACATTTGTGAATAAAATATTGTTTAAACTAAAGCCTCGTATCCTATCATTGTACTCAACTCATTTATTACAGTCACGAATGTAAGGTCCTCTATATTTCAAAATAATATGCAATATAAGTAAAACGCAAAGATGATCATGTATATATGAATAGCATAAAGTCGAACGCAAATACTCAATGACTTGGCAGAAGCCAGAGCAACAATGAAATAAATCGTTGAGGGCACGACAAGACCAGACTGAAGACAAGTATTACACGTTACTATCCTATTCATGATGTGCGTAGACATCTTCCACAATATGTTAGGTCATCTCACACTCGAAGAGGAAATCATTATGTCGAACTGTAAATGGGTCAAACACTAAACATGCATTACGTAACCTCTTTTGATAAACTTCTTAACACGTGTAATATAGATTGTCTGAAAGTGATCATGATCAAGGACTTGCGAAGTTTGTAAATCATGTCACCATTGAATTGTTGTGATAGTCCTTGTCGCAGTCTTTAGTTACTTATATCTTAAGTATATCAGGGTTACGACATTTTTGAAAAGGATTTTCGTAGTTTATGATAACGATATTCCTGAGCTTGTAGTGTACAGAGTGTTAGAATGTTAAAGTCCTCAGCTCGACTACAAGCTGTAGAAAAATGAATAAGTTGAGAAACATATACGCCTTACAATAGTAGGAATACAAAACGAACACTTTTTTTCTTTTAGTACATAAGAGTCACTGTTTATAAAGGTGTTATAAATTACTAATTAATGCAAGGTTAACAATGCCAACACATTCCTATAAAAGAATAGTATTACTATAAGTACTGACGTCACAGTGACGTCACAGTCGTAATGATATATCCATTTCATATTCGATCCCAGTCCAACTGATGTCATTCAAAGATGTGTCCACAGGTACATCAAACAAGAAATATTAGCACATGCGTGCTACATGTTGATATGTGAATACCAACTCAATCCCTAGATCATTTCGTTTAATCTTAGGCCATTTTATCATTGTATTGTCCAAACCTAGAATCGGTTTCATATGCTTTTGTTTTTTCTTTCAAAGTAAGGATATACGTTACCACAATCCCTAGATCGTTTAATCTTAGTCAGTTAGACGTCATTGTCCAGAATGAGTCATACGTCAATGTCCAGAATAAAACAAAAATTATCGGTTTCGTATTTTTTGGTTTATTTCTTTCAAAACTACTCACCGCTGGGAGCTCGACTTGTAAGTGAGGAAGTGTCGATTCTTGCGGATGGCGGGAGGTGTACAATACACCCTACAAACAAACATTTCAGAGAGAGAGAGCGAGAGAGCGAGAGAGAGAGTGAGAGAGAGAGAGAGAGACAAACAAACATTTCAGAGAGAGAGAGAGAGAGAGAGAGAGAGAGAGAGAGAGAGAGAGAGCATATTTATTTTGTAACGAGCCAGACTGTCATCATTGGTGTTATACGTTGTTTAAATTGATTGGGTGGGATTGACATGAAATTTAAATATAACACGCTGCTGGTATGTATGGAAAGAGTCATTAATCCTATGGCATTGCAAGTAAGTTTGCCATTGAGATATATTATATTGGAGAAAGGTTCCCCCAACCCAACACACACGCCCCCACCCCTACCATGAAAACTATTATATCTATATTTAAGGAACACACATATAGCAAATCACTATTTCTTGATCAGACCAAAAATTCCAAAAGTTCATTCAGATAGATGTATTTGAAAATTAAACAACATGGGCGTAGGAACGTTTCAGTTATTGGGGTTGGGGGAGTTTTGGGGTAAACATTTTGAAAAAACAAACAATTATATGGGGGGCCAAACTTTTGCACAATTTGTCTGACAAGCCAAAAAACAACAAGAAAAAAAACACGTTATCCACGCTCAGTTACACCAAACCATACAATATCATATAGGAAAAAAAGTACGTTTTGAGCGCTAAACTTTTTTCCTTCAAATTAATGGGGTCTGAACATTTGGTGGTGGGGGACAGGGCCCGGCTCGTACGCCTACAAGTATAAGAAAACTGTCTACATACGTATACGAGAAGTCTCTCTTCACTATTATATATGGTTATTACCAAGCAGATAATATACTTCTTGTCAAGTTACTAATATAAATAAATATTAAAGAAACTAACCTGCCAAATAACGGCGAAAATTACACTTCTAAACCATTTATCAAAACTCTTTCCAGTTGTTCAGGTCATATAATAATGTATATGTGCTGCGCTGATTAAAAGTAACGGTTTATTCACGGGTTATTCAATTACCCGTGATTGAACATGCGTATTATTGTATTATGAGTTGGTAACTCTTAATTCGAAGCTCCAGTTTTGGGTTTTCGCCTGCCTAGGTTAAAAACGTTTATATTGTGTCTATATATTTTGTATTCTCAAAATATATACGTTATATATACTGAAAGGAAAAAGAAACGCATAATGGGTATTTACGCTATATATTGTATGTTTAATATGCTACTGCTAATCGAATGGTACAGGGCAACGTTAGGCCTGTCCTTTCGGGAAGAAGGTTTAAACAGCACCAAATGGTTACCCCTTTAAAGTTTCATTATCGACAGAAAGCGCATTTGGCTCAAGCAGGTGAGCAAACTTAGACGTTGCAGTCTCTCAACATTAAACACAATACTGAAATGGCTTGACTGTTTCAAGCGAAACTTCAACATTATGAATTTCGTGTAACAAAGTATACTTTGATTAAAAGGTCTACTACAATGACAGTGTTGTCCTTTCAGTTATTTAGTTGTAGCCCCTTGTTGTACAAAACACTTCGAGATTACGTGGAATTAGGGATGTATAAAAGTGCAGGCCTAGGCAAATTTTTTGAGTATGCGTTTCTTTTTCCTTTCAAGTATATATACCTCATCGTCGTTAGTAGGTTTAGAAACCGCGTACATCCTTTGTAAACTTTGGCTGTTGTTGGCGGGACAGCTACTTTAACATGTATTTATATTTAAAAAATGCATATGTGCAATTAATCCTTGTTAATATCTGCATATAGGCAGACTTATATTTGATAGCGTTTTTATATTAATTTAAATCTAATTTAAGATAGATGTATTTAATGGCCACATGCTTTAAGATGCAGATTTAGAACTTCCCATGTGTGGCTGTTTAAAACTTTGAGTGTAGTATAAAAGAGAAAGAATATTTAATTTAATCATTTGTTAGTACTGTTCTCTCTAATAATGCAAACATATATTTTCACATTTTTTAAATGTCGAAGTTATGGTGGCATGTGGCTGCCATGCACTTAATGGCAGCCACATGCCACCATACAAAGTAGATATCAAGGACCACAGTCAACCAAAAAAGCGCATAGTAACAAGCAACAATTACAAGGATAAATTAAAGGCAATATATGACATCACAAACATAAAATATGACATCACAAACATAAAAATCACAAACATAAAATATGACATCACAAACATAAAATATGACATCACAAACATAAAAATCACAAACATAAAATATGACATCACATAAAATATGACATCACAAACATAAAATATGACATCACAAACATAAAATATGTATGACATCACAAACATAAAATATGACATCACAAACATAAAAATCACAAACATAAAATATGACATCACAAACATAAAAATCACAAACATAAAATATGACATCACAAACATAAAATATGACATCACAAACATAAAAATAATAAAAACATAAAATATGACATCACAAACATAAAATATAAACATAAAATATGACATCACAAACATAAAATATGTATGACATCACAAACATAAAATATGACATCACAAACATAAAATATGTATGACATCACAAACATAAAATATGACATCACAAACATAAAATATGTATGACATCACAAACATAAAATATGACATCACAAACATAAAATATGACGTCACAAACATAAAAATCACAAACATAAAATATGACATCACAAACATAAAATATGACATCATAAACATAAAAATCACAAACATAAAAATCACAAACATAAAATATGACATCACAAAAAAAAATGGTTGACAATAGGGCTACCGCACTGCCACATGGGGGTTTATCCTATTGTCATCCCAATGGAACGGAACAGGGGAACATGCATATATGAATATAAAAGACTAAGGCCTAGAAAGCCACACTAACAGAGCAGCAAGATAATTTAAACTTTTAAGAACAGACAATACAAGTCAAACGTTACATAACTATCAGGATTAATCATAGTGTCCGGTCATCGCACAATCAGAGAGGAAAGCATAATGGCGAACTGTAAAAGGGTCAACTACTAAACGACAATTATTGCAAGTTTTATCAAGACCATCTCCTGAGTTTTTAATAGACTTTAGCATAATATCTTTTTACGTCATCTTTAACGACAGGAAAATAAGAAATTAAAATATGGAGGTATAATTTTATTTAGTGGTGCAGTCACTAAAAGTATCAAAAATGGCCTTATAATGTTGTATGTGTAATTTGGGAATTCAGTATACAATTGCACGTTTCTTTTGCTTTTCGTCTCCCCAGTCTGGAAAGCAGTGCACGGAGTTATATTCATGGAAACTAGTTTGAACTGGAGTGTACGAATTAGTGCTCCCGAGTTCCATATAAAGGGATAAATATGAAGCCGTTGAACAAATGATAACATTATAAGCTGCTTTATCAGCAGGAACTAGTACACACTTGTTATTATGAAACGGTAATCTAGGTCTCGGGGGTAAATAAGGACGGGTCATCTGTATCAAAGTTAATCATTATTACGGGTATATATGATTTTAAGAAAGATAGTTCGGGTCCGCATGTTCTCTTCTACACCATTTTATACCCAAATCCTATGGGCGATCTAAGAACTACACGCATTCAAATATAACACTGAAGGCAATCTATACTTTGGACATTAAGAAAGCATACATATGACCATTACCTTTATCTATAATATAAAACTTACCAGTCATGACATGACCAGCCGGTGCATAGCAACATTTTCATGTTTTACAGTCACATTCCTCAGGCGTGAGTCGCGCAATATTAATACGCGAAAGGACTCGTACATATATCCCAATACAAATATAATAACCTATAAATATAAGAAAAAGCACGACGATGATCAGGTAAACATGATCACAGAAAAATGCCTAGAAAACTACAAAGAAAGTACTCAACGACCCGGCAGAAGCCAGAGCAACAAAAAAGACATTTAAGGACAAGACACGACAAGATTGAAGTCAGAACATTGAAAACGTTACCACCCCATTCAGGATGTAGGTAGGCGTCTTCATAGTATCCACCATCTGTCGGGCCATCGAACAATCAAAGAGAAAAGCATTGTTTTCTATAAATCACAAACGAATTGATACAACTAGTCATATATCGAAATCATTTAATGTGCTATATGTATATCGACTTATATATGCATACATGGACTAGGTTACAGAGTGGGCTCAGGCGTCTGCTACTGGACGAGGCGCTGTGTCGACAACGGTTGGTTAGTGTTGGTACAACATTTTCTCAACATATACATGAGCCGAAACTCGCGAAACTGACCCTTCAGACAACATTTTGACATTTTATATTTCTTGATGTTTATGAAACACGGTGATTTTATCTTTAAAAATCTCTTTATTTTATGTTGACATCTTAATTAGAAATGATTTTATCTCAATTTGAAAATTAAAGATTGTACTTACCATTAATTTTGACGTTGATGTCGGCGTCTTGACGTCGTTGATTAAATAACAACACAAAACATAAACAATTACCATTTTCTACAGCACCAACTATTTATATTAAAAAAATACATTCCCTATGATATAAGAATTAGGTAAAACCCGGAAGTGACGAGAAATTTGATTAGTAATCAATTGATTACTGGTCAGCTGACGTCATAAATTGTTATTTTTAGGCCATGAGCCATACAATTTTTTGTTACCATCTCAAGGGACAAATTCTTACTAGTACCATGTTATTGAGTACCTTGTAGAGAAACAAAATATCCATAATAGCAGTGTAAACAGGGTAGCTGATTCCTGTTATTAGAGTTATCTCCCCCTTTTGAATAAAAATCTGGTTTCTTTAAAAACATCATTTTCTCTGAAACTACAAGAGCTACAGGTCCAATATGTTGCATGTTTAATAAGATAAGAGTCCTCTGCCAAGTATTTCTAAAATGGTGACCCTGGGGTTAAACATGGCCCAACCCCGGGGGTGACAGTTTTACATAAAGTTATAAAGGAAACTTTTAAAAAATATTCCTCTTTAAAACCGTAAGAGCTAAAGGTCTAATATTATGCATGCAGCAGCATAAGCTTATGGTCCACTAGAAAATTTGTTAAAATGGTGACCCTGGGGTCATATTTGGCCCCGTACCAGAGGTCATATATTTACATAGAGTCATATAGAAAAATCGTTAAAAACTGTTCTCTGACAAGACAAAGTAAAGAGCCAGCGTTCTAATATTTTGCATGTAAAATAAGCGTATGGTTTTCAACCAGTTTTATTCAAATCATGACCCTGGGGTCAAATATGGCCTGGTCACGGGGGTCACAGTTTTACAAAGAGTTATATAGGAAAGACTATAGGCATCTTTTTCTCTGAAATTACAAGGGCTAGAGGTCTAAACAATTGCATGTGGCGTGTTGAGTATTGTCCCCTACCAAGTTACTTTTAAATGGTGACCCGGCTGTCACACTATTACATTGATTTATTTAGGAAACCTTTGGTTAAAAATTGGTGACTATATGGTCAAATATGGCCCCTTGAGAGCACTTTGAGACAAGGCCAGTGGGTATATTGTTTATGGCGTATAGTTGTACGCTTTTCATAAAATCTCTTCAAATTTTATAATGAATGGGACTTTTGATAAGGTATTACATTATAAAGACTTAAATAATTAAAAACTTAAGTATATGTCTATTTTAACGATGTTTACAATCGCATATTGAACAAATCCATGAACTAAAATCACAAAGGAGACCACAGCATGTTCACCTCTTGGCAAAAAAAGAGAAGGCATTGTACGGTTATAATGTTTATTTTTAGATGTTTGGCGATACAAATTAGGACTCTTAACTGTAGTAGTAGAATCTGTATGTCAGACATAGCTTATAGAGTATGCCTGTAAATCTAACCTCGATCACTAAATGACAATTGACGAAGAAGATAAGCCTGGCCCTGAAAAGCTCTACAGTGACGGTGTTGGTGGTTTGGGTTGGAAGAAGATTCCACTCTCTGATCGTCCGTGGGTAAAAGCAGTACTTGTATACATCCTTCTGGGCAGTAGGTTGATATTGTTGCTGGGGACTTCTGATATGCCTGTTGTTCGGCATTACTAAGTTTGTACCTACATCCACTAGTACATGCTGGATCTTAAACGGCATGGTTAATCAATGGCTGTAGGTCTTGTATTTAAGGGATTTCCACTGTAGGTCCTGTACCATCTGTGTTACACAATCTGGGGTACTATACGGATAGTCCTGTGTGCAAACCGTGCAGCTCGCCTTGTTCCAGGTTGTGAATATCAGTTGTCTTATGGGGATCACGTGCGGTGGATGCATTCTCTAGTCTACTGGTTTGGTACACTCAGCGAGGTTACTTCCAGTGTGTGGCCATGTAGCTGATATGATGTGCTGATCAGCTGGGTGAAATGTCATTTTCCAGTCTTCTTCCCATTTCTCAAGAGCTGATAGGTCTTTCTGAAGTAGTAGTGATACTCTGGGTACTAATCCTTATGTGTAAGCGTCTACGAAAATTGTTATCTTATATTTTATGCTATATTATAATATCAAGTAATATTATTTAAATAAGATAATATTCAATGGATTCTACTCGACATATACATGAACTTGATGCCAACTTGCTAGATAAAATTGACCGTTGTGAACCCAGCTTCATGGCTATAACCTTCATAACATTTTAACATTTTAGTTGTATGTATTTTAATGCAGTAACCCTGCTTGAGCCATACAGTCTGTTGACGCAGTGGATAAAACTAAGGTCTTGAAATCCGGAGGACCCTCACAGGCGCCAGTAATTTTCTTCTGTGTATTCTTGGGCAAGACACTTGCCCTTGCCAGACACTTTTCCTTACCCTCGTCTGACGGATGGGGTCGTGAACCGGGCGGGCTGGTGTATCGCTTTTCCTTATCCGATTACATTAAAGAAACATATGACTTTTTTCATTAGTAGAAGTAGGATAGGTTCCTATATTGCTATGTATCACCCCACCCACCTCTCCCTCTCTCTCGTATGTCTCTAAATAACCTTCTATGTGTTGATGAACATATATACAACATTTAATACTGTTTTATTGACAAGTCTCACACACAAAATAAAGGGTAAAACTATACATTTTCACAAAATATTTTGGAGTAAATACTCATACCGAGATAAATGATGACCAGTTTAAGGCAATACAAGTATTTGTCATTGTTGGCATTGTTACCCTGCATTAGCAACAAACCTTTTTTTACATACCTGTCATTCAAGTTGTACTCGTGTGCGCAAAAAAATATTTGATACTACTAATAGTCCCAATCCTAGATTAATTACGTACTATAAATCATCAAGTACATCACAACCTATATTATGATACATACCTTAATCAGGTGATATTGTAACAACTGCACCAATACTAACGAATAGTTGCCACGGTAAGTGGTTAGTACAGTGGTCTGGCTATTATCCTATATTATGATACACATCTTAATCAGGTGCTATTGTAACAACTGCACCAATACTAACGAATAGTTGCCACGGTAAGTGGTTAGTACAGTGGTCTGGGTATTATCCTTAAACTTCCTCGTCTATTGTATTTTGAGTATTGACACAAAAATGGTTCTTGCAAATGCATAATAGTTTTACATTTCATATACAAAATTCTTCATGATGATTTATGTGGATGGGGTAATTCAGGGTTTAACATTCTTAAACTAAACATATATTACTATTAAAAAGTGTTGCAATAGACATCTAATAATATTTTGTGTTTCAGTTTGCATTTTTTACTTTTAATTCATGTCTTTATATGTAATACAGAATCCAAATGTTTAATCATAATAAGTATTGAAATAGCGCATACACCTAAAAATATAAGATCTAAATAAATGTTATGAAAAGCGTAAAACCGCACATTTCTATAATCCTTTGGACTGTTTGCGTCGTTTGTGGCATAGATGTCTGCATTTACTGTGAGGAAGGCTTCTACTTCCAGTTCAGCGTGTGCATCACTAAACGAATATATTCAATACCATGAAAGATTGAACGTTGCAAAGTTCATAATTTCATTAATCTATCCTAAAAATCCCTACTTCATATAATAATATCATTTAAATCATCATAGAAAGGTTGGAAATAAGTGATTCTTAAAATGAACACATATAATGTAAACAATATCGATTAAACTAAATGCATAAAAAATGTGTCAATAGTGGGTTGGGTAAATTGACTTACAATTTAAAGCAAAATGGAGATTTTAAACAGAATTCTATGCTAAACAGAGCTTATTTGCTCATTATATAGCTAAATGAATTGTAAACTTAATTGTATCTTTTAAAAATACCTCAATCATTAGTCACATAAGCATGACATGCAAAAATGAACATCAAACAATTAGATGAAAGCGCTACAATAATAACCTGTTAATGTTCGATTTTTTTTTATATAAGCTACCTGTTCCAGATTGCTATCATGCAAAAATCTAACCAAAATACATTGCTCTTTTCAAAAAGTGATGTTAGAATTTGTCCCTTGAGTTGGTAACAATATCGAAAATGTAAGGTTCTGGCTCAATGCCTATTTATGACGTTGTCGTAGAAAGGTCCGAAAGGACGCTTTCGTGTGTCGCGGCTCACATGTATGATGTATATATATATATACATCTCTCTCGTTAATTACTACTGAGTTGTTTTTATTAAGCTACGGATAAATATCATTGGTGCAGTAAGTCGCCTCTTTGTTGTCCGTCTATAAGTCTGTTATTTACAGACAGGCAAGTAAGGATAACATACA
This sequence comes from Cyrtodaria siliqua, assembly GCA_037043455.1. NCBI lineage: Eukaryota > Metazoa > Mollusca > Bivalvia > Adapedonta > Hiatellidae > Cyrtodaria > Cyrtodaria siliqua. The sequence continues at coordinate 125,721 of JAWPHD010002378.1, forward strand.
CATAACATAATAAACAGTATCTTCTTCTTCTCTTCTTCATAACAGGCGATAGTTATTTATGTATGATACATGTTATTCCAAGAACTGCTATCTGTTTCTAAACATCATAACAAATCAATTCTGGAGACACATACCAAATAGTTGTGCAGTGGGGGCCATTGTATATTGTCCTTCGAACCCTCTCACACTCCCTAATGATTTACCAAGAGAAAAAAAATAACTCCAAGGCAACAATCGATGACGATGAAGGTTATATTGTTGAGTAATGAAAGGAGGTACGTATATCGAACAGGAAATGTAGCATTCACAGAACACAGGAAATGTAGCATTCACAGAACACAGGAAATGTAGCATTTACAGAACACAGTCAACGTAAACTCGTATTAAAAAAGAACAAAATGTCTATTACAAGGTTAAATGCAAGCAAGCGACACCGCACACATAAAAAGGGATCCCAATAGGGGTACCGCTTTGGAAGGGTCAGTCCCACGAAAGCCGCTGTTCGGATGTTAATGGGCGGATTTGTAAACCGGATTCTAGGATGCATCAAATCTCACTCAAACCCTATAGTCATCAAAAAAAATGGACAGTGTACATTAAGAAATCACGCCGGGCTATATCCTCATTGTGAAAATTCCCACGATGTAACAACAATATGTTTAAATGTTGTTGGTGCAAATTAAATATTACAACCTATTTTATTATTCTAATTCAAAAATACGTACGCAATAAAAAGGTTATTATATTTATATTGGGATATATGCACTCGTTCTTTCGCGCATAAATATTGCCTCCTAAAGTCGCGCAATATTAATACGCGAAAGGACTCGTACATATATTCCATTACAAATCTAATAACTTATAAATATAACAAAAATCACGACGATGATCAGGTATACATGATCATGGGAAAACGCCTAGAAAGCCACAAAGAAAGTACTCAACGACCCGGCAGAAGCCAGAGCAACAAAAAAGACATTTAAGGACAAGACACGACAAGATTGAAGTCAGAACATTAAAAACGTTACCACCCCATTCAGGATGTAGGTAGGCGTCATCATAGGATCCACCATATGTCGGGCCATCGAACAATCAAAGAGAAAAGCATAGTGGTCAACTGTAAATGGGTTAACCACTCAACATGCATTGCGTTGCCAAATGATAGCGTTATAGCCTTTTTTGATAATTTTTCGAATACGTTTAATAAAGATAGTATGAATGTGATCATGACCAAGGCTCTTACGACGTTTGTAAATCACGTCACCATTTTTGTGGTGGTCAAATGTGTTGAAAAAATGTTAAATAGCACACCTTAGAACTGAAGGTACCTTTATAGCAGTCTATAAGGTGATTTCGCTACGCTGAGCATGCCATGCTTTGTTGGTCAAAAAAGATTCAGAAGTTGACTCCACCCTTCCCTACATTACATTGAACTAATGATCGATTGGTCTACCAAATAGTTAAACCGCTCCGACGCCTTTGCCTGTTTAAGGATAGACAACCGCACATTAATCCTAGCCAGATTGCGATATTCAATATAAAAAACGCGAATATTTCAAATTCCTAAAAATGAAATATTTGTATTTATAAATAAAATGAGCTTAATCAAACCACCAAATCTACCGTATTTTTAACCACATATCTTTGTTCGAGGCGCGGAACGGACTAAACTCGTAGTTCCAGGTACCGTAGAACCACACAAAGAGAAGGGTATGATTGACATCTTGTGCAGTGGTGCACACGTCACACATTGCCATCAGCAATGCATTTACATACACGGCTAGGCAAGACACTTTTTTAAGCTTCATTGTCAACCTTCAGCGTATCATCATGTGCACTAGTGCACACGTCACACTTTGCCGTCAGCAATGCATTTACATACACTGCTAGGCAAGACACTTTTCTTGGTTACCTTCAGAGTATTTCAATAGAGCACGTTTAATACCATATGAATTTATTCGATAGAAGGAGTAACATAGTGTTTCCGGATTCCTATAATGTAACATTCGCCTCTCTCTGTGACAGCTAAAAGTGTGCTGATGATCCGTTAAGCAACAATTCAATATGCCTTTTTTTCCGTCGCTAATATAATGACAGATCTCACTTAAAATTTATGAAACACACACACAATGTAGAGGTCAACTCTGACAACGGAACATGTGTCCTTAACAAACACATATGCTCTTTATGAAGAAAAAACAGTTGTTAGTTTACCGATCTTTTGACATGTGCTGTCTGTTTTGTTTATTTGGTGGAATGTCCCTGTATGGTGAAATGGAATTGGTGCAGTGACAAAATCCCCACCTGACACAAAAAATATCAACTTTTTAAGGAAGGACGACGACAATATCCCCTGTCCCTATACAACTGCTAGAGGGAAAAAAATCCACCACCCAGAAAAAATAAAATCCCTCACCCAGAAATAAAAGAAAGAAAAATCTTCTTGTCGCAACAAAACAATTGTTCTCAGTGGTATATTTAATTAAGAATTACTAATTATCTTTAAACAGTTTTCTAGAAACACCGTGTATAATTGCCGTCTGAGTACACGTGTTACTTACAAATGCATTAATATACCTTTTTTCGTATTAAAAATTATATTTAATTTATAATTAATTATGATCAATTTCCATTTTAAAACTGTTTGTTTTTAGAAACACTGTGTATGATTACCGTTAAGTTGACACAGGTTAATCACTTCAATTAATTTCTTTTGTAAAAAACGTATATTATATAAGTTAATAAAACAGGAATTTCATTCTGAACACAAACACACATTTAAACAACAATGTCGTGACGTTCTTTGTAATGAGAAAGCATGTCAGTAAAGTTCATAACATTTAGTCTTACTAAAATAAAATAACAAAGACTCATTTTACCTAATTAATAATGTCTAACACGTATCCAATTACACAGTTACACTAGAGAGATTTGTCCTACTTAGATATGTTATAGGTTATGGGACGATTTCTTTTTATTGGGGGTTGGGGAGCGATGTGTGTGCGTGTGTGTGTCACGGTGTGTGTGTGTGTGTGTGGCGGGTCTAACTTCGTTTAATTATGTGGGGCGGGGAGAGAGCTGGGGTGCTTGTATTTTTCATGGATGCAGATTGTTCTACTGTTAAGTGGGTCCTTACACATGCCAAAATATTAATGAAAGCTCAGACAAGGTAAAAAAGTCTCTAGATCACATGAATAATGGTGGCCCTTAATTGATTGAGAAAAAACAACATCCTTATATTTTGCTTTGTTAGGATGTTAATGTCATTAAAAACTCAGAAAAGTTCGAAAACGAGAGACATATCGGACCAGAAACGGCAGAGTTATAGCTTTTGGTTTATTGCAAAAAAACAAACAACTGTATTTGACCTTGTTTTAATCTCTAGCTACTTCATTTTTCATCTTTACCAAACTTGGTCAGATTGTTTATATCAATGAAAGTTTGAACAAGTCAAATTTTGTCAAAAACAGCCGACAGCGTTGTGTCCCTATCCCTACCCACACCCCACCACCACCACCACCACCTCACACACACCGTTTTTGTCAGTTTTTTTTATACACCGGTTATATACTGGTTTTTGTTTTGATATTTTTATTTGATTTTATAAAGTTGTTTTGGTCATGGAAGAAAGTGCGGACAAAAGTGCGGACAAATTGAAAAACTAGCGATGTCGGACTAGAAAGAGACGAGTTGGCTCTTAAATTAGTTAAACATGCTAGAATTTGCTATGATAAATTAACATCCTAGCTCCTTCATTTAACAAATAACGGAGGTAAAGATGTTAATATTCAAACAGCTCTAATCAATTAAAAAAACAGTCATATCTGAGCAGATATCGCAGAGTTGTGGCCATTGATTGAATGAACATGTTTATATGTTTGCTTTATTAAATCTCTGGATCCATTTAATTTTCATCTTAAACAGACTTGTTCAGAAATGTGTATTACAATAAAAAGCCCCGAAAAGCTTGAAAAGCATCCATCTTGATCTCTCCCCCAACCATAACCCACACCCTCACCTGTATTAACAGCCATGTTAGGAAGTAACGCAACCACAGGGCCTCTTGCTTATTTACGTGGTCAATGGGGTTAACGACGTTGCATTGTAAACCTTCTGGCCAAGTGAGAGAGTGTCGATTCTTACGAACTGCGGGGGATATTCAGTACTGATCCTATACCCAAAAATAAATGAGAAGACTGCCTCCTCACAAAAAACTCGACCGTTCGGAAGGTAGGGTCCGGACACTCTGTCAGCGCGTTAAATCCGCTACTGGTATATCACTCCGCCGCCACGTCGGTATGTTCGAGATTTATATTAATATAATATCGGAAGAAGAAATTATAATATAATCACCTACTTTTTACTATAGAGCCTATAGTAATTTGATGTTGATTTGTTGCATTTCTAAAATAGCTCTTAGTATGGCCGAGGAATTCAACAAAATTAAGTTTAACGAAAATATTCTCAACTTTTGTATTCCCTGGAAAAAATAAAGAGATAAATTATAATTTATTTTGAAATCATCCCTCAGCGCTCTTTATGAAATATATGTGACGTAAATGATACATTGTTTCATACGTTACATGTTAGACACGTCTAGGATAGTTGGTTATTTGCTGTATCCGAGACCAGTAAGTTATAATTAGAATCTAATCTCGTTATTAAACAAGTAGCTATTTGTTTAAGTAGCTATTAACACTTTTCAACATCTCCTTTGATCTATTATCCATATTTCCTTTACTTAGGCTAAGCTATGACATCATCTATTTAACACGTCGAGCAGAAGGTGTACATTCCTCAGAAATTCTCTAGATATTTTTCCATTCAATAAATTTACATTGAAACAAGGACGATGTGCAATTCTCTAGATATTTTTCCATTCAATAAATTTACATTGAAACAAGGACGATGTGCAGTAGTGGTATTGCGAAATGAACCAAAACGGATATACGGGCATCCGTAAAAACGGAAATAGATTATATTCAAGGCGGGCTTAGGGGGCGGCGCTTAGATACAGGGATGCGCCTTAATATAATTCGATTTTTAATGAGATTATTTATAATATCATAACATTACCTCATCTTGTAAAAATAGCAATTATGATTTTATTGTCAGGTTCTAGCTTGTGAACTAATCATATGAAATGATTGACCTGGTATACCTGCTGTTTTTAAGAGTAAATCTAGGACAGCATGAGTCGAGTCGAGTAACGGGTTAGATGTTGATGCAATTACTGTCAAATTTTATGGTTAACACGTTTACAAATTATATACGTGTTAGTACACGATTTTAAAGGTGAGGTCGTTTATCCCATATCATTGACTGCAATATCGAAGTTAAGTTTATGTTTCTTTTTTGCAATAGTTCTTAAATTTTCTACAAAATAAACATCTTCGAATCAAGTAAACCCACTTCAAGTACGCCTGCAAGTACTAGTTAAATTAAAATATAAACGTTTATATTAAAGAGTTGTTAAACACGGTCGTTCAACTTAAAAGCGAAAACAAACATTGATCTAAAAATTAGGACACAATATAGCACATATATACCAAGCCTTTAAAGGTGTAGACTCACATTCAGCCAGTTATATTCAACAATGAGCGTAAAAGGAGTGTCTACATTGAATTTGCAACAACTCTGCAGTTCAGGGTGAAAAGGTTCTAGGCCCATTCTCTATATTTTATCTCGATGTGTACATGGAGGATGAACCTGGCATGTTCATTCCTGTTAGGCGCCATATAACCTTTCATGTGTTGGTGCGCCTTAAAACCCAATTCAATTCAATTCAAGGAGTCTCTTTCTTCATGTTCATGTTGTATTTATCAATACTGCTGCTGATGACCATAAAAGCTTGTCAAATGCAGTATAAGAAATAAAAGAAAAATATATACTTTAAAGTAGCTATCCCGCCAACAACAGCCACATTTTACAAAATATGTACACCATTTCTAAACATACCAACAAAGAGGTATATATGTATCTTACATATTTTGAGAATCCAAACTCTATATAAAGACATTATTAACAGCTGTAACCAGCCAGGCAAAATCCAAAAATTGGTGCGTCGAATCAAGAGTTACCAACTCATAATTCATTTTACGCATATTCAATCACGGATAATTTAAAAACCCGTTAATAAATCTTTACTTTTAATATGACCTGAACACCTGTATAGGGTTTTGATAAACGGTTGTGTAGTGTACTTTTTCCGTTTTTTGGCAGGTTAGTTTCTTTAAAATCCTGTAATGAACTTTCAAACATTCAGCTTGTTTTTTTTTAATGTCGGATTATGCTTAGTATATGTGCTTATATGTTCATGAAATGGATGTGATATATATATGATTATATTCTGAGCAAAAAAAAAAATATCCCTTTTTCTTTCCGTTATTATACAGACAGCAAAAAAGGAAATAATAAATATATATACGTATATAGCATAATTAGATCGACCACCACCAATAGTCAATTTTTTTATTTTATAAAAAGCTCAGTACACAAGGGAGTTATCCCCCTTTTCCTTAAACCATGCATTTTTTGGTAAAAACACATACAATCTAACAAACATTATCCCAATTTATCCAAGGCAAAATTTGAAACTGTTTAATATGTAGTACTTAGCGAAGTGTGCTTAAAAACATCAAACAGTGTTTAATTAAAGCGCTGTTCAAGCTGTCCTACGCCCTCAAAAGCTTGCCTATGGGGAATATCAGCGAAAAAGGCGTACTTTTTTGTTGTTGTGAGTATATATAATACATCAACCATAACATTGATATATGTATATATGTTTAGTCACCTTCTGCGCTAATTTTTTAAATGGAAATTCTGACGTGTTCATGTGTGTCGCATTTTTTGTTTTCGTTTTTGTTTTCTGTTTTTGTTCTCTAAAGAGAAGTAAACAATATAACGTTGTTTATTTTTACATCTGATATTTGTTAATACATGTATGTACGGATCTTGCTACGTCTGTTAAAAATGTATATGTATAATTTTATATTGTATGATCACATGGCTTACTGATTTTGAAATAAAGTGCTTCTTTATCATGCTATTTCACGTATAGGGTAACTGGCAGTGTGCATATTATTCCAAAACTGTTTTGCCCCGTGTGGTTCCCTGCCAAGAATAGGGTCACTGCTTTCCAGACAGAGGAGGTTAAATTTCCCACCCCCGCACCCCGCACACAGAAATTCATGTTTATTTTGTCTTTTTTTGTCATATTCATTTATGGTCTTCATTATCATCCATGTATTCTACATATGCTACTTGAGTGGTGGCAGAAAAGAATGCATTTGCAACGACTTGCAGTTCTACAGGTGAGAAGTTTCTAAACCCATTCGGCATATTTTATTTCGATGTAACTGGAGTATGGACTGGACTAGTCTTTCCTATTTACGCCATTTACGTTTGTGTTCGTGACCTGTAAAACAAATTCAACTCAACACCAACTTTATTCGATGTTTTTCTAAACACTTCTAAAATAGCAAAAAAATAAATTCTTTAATACAAAATAAGTGTTTTACCCTAAAATAAATGGGATTCTGATATTAAAGCAATTAAAATTAAAACACTGTAAATTAGGCTGAATGTAAGCATCTTCTCACAGAGGATGGCATTTTTATTACTTTTTTTTTTTCATAAAATGGTCAACAATTCATTTGCGGAACTAAAGAAAATATATTTAAGTTTTCATTCACTTTTGTTTCATTTTAATCATTATTTAAATTGAGAAATAAAACAGTTATACATCATTCACCTTGTAAGACAGGCCTCCAACTTTTTCCTGTGTAGAATCAGTACTGTATGCATCCCGCCTTCCGTATACGAATCGGCACTTTCTCACTTACAATAAATACTGAAAAGGGGATCCTTTGGAAGCAAGTCGAGCTCCCAGTCAGATTCGAACCCGTAGCGGTGAGTGGCGAGGAGGTTTCAAAAACCGCGTCTTTACCATCCCGGCCACGGAGGTACTCGGACAAGGGATACACACGTTTACCATCCCGGTCACGGAGGTACTCGGACAAGGGATGCACACGTTTACCATCCCGACCACGGAGGTACTCGGACAAGAGATACACACGTTTACCATGTGGTTTGTAATTATTCTATAAATCTTACATTCGTGAATCATGCGGATCTTGACGTCAATCTTGGACGACATCTTGAATTGTGTTGTTTCCCTTATTCCAGCTTGGCGTCACGTGGGGTTCATAGTATTTCAATTATGACGCATATGTATTAAAATATCAACTCCTTTGTAGCCACTTTTATGACCCGTTTGCAGCACACATATATATGCATACTATCTCGGTTTACTATGGTGGCTGATTTCTGTTATTTTTTCTCTTTTCATATTTTCGTTATTTCGCCGCGAAAAGACGACAGAACGAAAAGACGACATATTCAGTGTGAAAAGATGACAGCACGACAACATTTAAAAGGCGAAAAAACGACAGAACGCCACGCGAAAAAAACACGAAAAGACATTTCAGTCGCGAAAAGATGACAAAGTATATATACTTCTAATCTGTCGTCTTTTCTGCCGTTTTGTCTTTTTTTTTTGTTCCGTCGTCTTTTCGTTCTATCGTCTTTTGGCGGCGAAATAACGAAATGACGAAATGGCAGATATTAGATATTAGTCACCAAAGTTTACGTACATTTGGGTTTTATACCTTTAACCGTGAGGTCATGTAGAGTACTGATAATATTGTAGCATTGAAGTGATCACAACTACGTCACAGGTTCCAACTGATATGATGAAGAACATCACTGCGATATGTCGTGAAAACTACTTCACAAGGTATTGGAAATATCTTGAAGAAATCAACTACCGATATACAACAAAAGCATGCGGTGTTTTTTTTGCTATTTAATAATAGTTTATTCCCCCATAAATATATATAATGCATGAGATTGAGAATATAATTACAAGAAATGGTACGTAGTTATTGTGTTGGAATATTCATTCTTCGTTCGTTCGTTCGTTCGTTCTTATGTTCATTCATTCATCCATCCATCCATTAATTCATACACTAGTCACATGACTAACTTGAGATACACAACAATGTGACATATATGGTAATACGTGGTTAGAGTGTGTAACAAGTGTAAACAATAAATAGTAGTAGTAGTACCAGCAGTGGCACTAGGATTAGTAGTAGTACCAGCAGCGGCACTAGGATTAGTAGTAGCAACAGCAGCGGCAGTTGTGATAGTTTTGTAATACATTATTAGTAGGTAGTAATAGTAGTAGTATAAGAACTCGTAGTAGCAATAGCTGTAGCAGTAGTAGCTGTGTTTACCATAGTTCAAATGGACTTTTTTGGCCATGTGTAGCAACGCTAAATGTAGAAAAGTTGCTAAATGTAAAAACGTCGCTAAATGTATTTAACCTTTTGTCGCTAAACGTTAAGAAGGTGGATTGAGATCTCGAAAAATGTACAATGTTGTAAACACACAAAATGACATGTGATACTATATCAAAATATGGTTGCAAAGTTTTAGTTTCATATGTTTTTATTAAAAATGTCACATTTTTACATCTGTCGCTTTTTCTTTTTACACTTAGCGACAAAAAAAAAGTGTTTTTACATTTAACTCCTTTTTATTACATTTAGCGACGCTCACGTTTACAATTAAAGACGTTTGCATTTACATTTAGCCACCCCTTTTATGTTTATCGACAAAAGGTTTTACATTTAGCGACGTTTTTACATTTAGCGATGTTTTTACATTTAGCGTTGCTACACTGGTTTCATTGGTATTTCAAGGTACCTATGCTAACTGCGGCTTTATTTCAATTTTGGACGGTTGCCGTAAGACACTCAATGTGTTTCTGCCATAAAAAAATAAAACAAAATAAAAATTTGTTTGCAAACAACAATTCTCTGTTCGGATTTTTTCATCTATCTCTTCTATATTTAACCGTTATAATGTCGAACAGACAATCCAGATGGTGGCGATAAAATGCTCCATTAAAATAAATATTAATGTCTACGAAATAATAGACAGTAAAACGAAATATAACGTTATACAATTGGTCGTTAATTGGTGGGGAAATTAAATGAGATGGCACCAAAGCGGTTATGAATAAACAATCATACTAGCGCCGTAGGATTTTTGCTGAATGAAAATGAGTTCTTTTGCAGTATTAACTCATAACGTTATTTAATTAACCTTAAAACCGCGACTGTTTAACAGGTCTGGTCGGTAACTCGATACGCAATAGCGGGTCTATTTTAACAATTGAAAATTATATCCCATTTAACCCGTAACACAAGGTCATAATTTGTAGATTTAAACATGGAACAAAAATAGAAACTTGATCAGCTCTTGGTAAACCGCAAATATGCCAAAAAAACTTCATTCATAAATTGGGTAACAATGACCGAGGACAATCTAACGCCCCGGGAGTTCAAATAACGATATATCCATAACACGAATGCTCATATCTTGATATTTTTTTACACCCTATTACCCAAATTAAATTACATGTCAATGTTATCTCGCCGTATCGTGCACTCTAACACCTCTCAACAAAGTCATAGGAGAAAGAGATAACATTTAGCTAGTGTAGTAGCGAATTGTTTTGGTTTTGGGGTTGACAGATTTCTCACAGGAGGGGATAACTGCATTATCTAAATGTCTGCGAGAGTAGTCAAAAAAAACATTTGATACGATGGTCGTTTTCCAAAGGGTGGTCGTTTTCTAACTTAAAGCTAAGATATTTAATATACAGTCAGACAGTCAGGCCATTCACGATTTAAGGGGAATGTGTTGTTTTAATATGTATGCGACAGTCAAAGAAGAAGAAGAAGAAGAAGAAGACAGAAGAAATATTTTATTCACATCTAGTGGGGTCGAGGTCATCCCACACAAACCGTACATCTAGCATACATCATCATGACTCATGAGCAAAATGTTTACATTTTTAGCATATTTGAAACATTCAATGTGTGATAAAATGATTTTTTTTTTATATCTTTTTTGCAATATCATAAAAAACCATCTATCTCGCATGACTAAAAATACTTCATCTCATCTCCCTATGATGTTGCTGTCCTAATATAACCTAATGCGATGTGTTAAGGGACATAAACACCCATGCTATGTCTTACATGATACTATATAACATACTATACTCTAAATATGTGTCACATTCCTCATTATTCATTTAACATGCGTCATAAGTCTTAAAAAAACACAAGTATTGCAAAAAACAAATCAAAAATCGATTCTTTATAAGGGATTGTCGGGATAGTTACAGAGCAGTAGATGATTTTTGAACGCAGATATTTTTTACTCATCGGATTCAAAATGAATGAGTAGCACGGAACTTGTTCAGATTTCTTTAAATAGTTCATGCCTTCAAAATGGATAATAAATGGAAGCTATATACATATAAGTAAAAACAAAAGAAACAGTGTATGAGACTATGACCTTTATATTAGACACATGCTTGGAACAATCTTCATCATGTACATGGAATAAACTGTTCCACAGGACAATACATACAGATATAATACTCATGATTTTTAAATTTATGAGTTTTTGAAGTAAGTTGATGAGTTATGATACTCACAATTTTAAAAAAACAGAGTGTTTTTTTTTAAAAAAGTATGAGTAAAAGACTAAAAAAAAAACTCAGCTTATCTACAGCTCTGGTCACTGTTAAAACAGTAATGGCAAGTAGTATGACACGCAATTGATATTTTGTCAATTACATACCCTTTTTTTAAGTTACCGATTTTAACCGCACGAATAAAATAAGAAATTGTGTTTTAGAACCCTTTAACACAGGTCAGGTCGAACTGAAAACGAGAATAGTGATGAGCAAAACATGACAATACTGGGGATGAAGATGACTCCTGGAAATGAATATCATGAGCCTCGGTCACCCGGCCCGCTTCTGATTTTTTCGTTACGCTATGCTACACGGATCCAGAACCAGTGCCTGGGGAAAACAGGACGTTTTGAAAGGTCGATTTTGGCGAGATTTTGAGAGATTCTACGAGACTTTCAAAACACATATTTTTAAGTTAATATTTTTAAGTTAATTTTATAACAATTTCTTATTTTTAACTTATGGGAAGTAGCGAGTGGCGTTAAAAAGTTTAACTGATGCATCAGCAATTGACGTTGTACATTTTACAACATGACTCACGCAAACCGATATCATATGCAGTCCCTATGCATGATACGGTCTTGGCTGACCGAGACTATTTAAAACCATGGTATTCAGTTTCCATGCCACGTTGAGGGATATGCTACCTCATGTTGTGGCAACAGTGACGAGTTCTTCCGCCCCGCCAACTGTACGAATGACTATGTTTTGGTTTCCGATTTCTTTACTAAACACCGCATAACTTACGTAATAACTTACGTACATTAAATAACATATGTATTATATTGCATATTCATTTGTTTCTCTCCGCGATGTCTATAACGTATGCGTAAACACTTTGTTACACCCTCAAGTAAGTAATGGTCATGTTAAGGGCGTAAGTGATTATACTGTATCTACTGAAACAACAAAGTTTTGTATTTTGCAAATGTACTCAACTCTTCAAAACAATATTTCCCAGTATTATACAAATATTAAAGATACTAACCCGCCAAATAACGGCAAAATTAAACTACAAAACCGTTTATCAAAACTCTATCCAGGTGTTCAGGTCAAATAATAATGTGCCGATTAAAGGTATAGGTTGATTCATGGGTTATTAAAATACCCGTAATAATATATACGTAACATGACTTATGAGTTGATAACTCTTAATTCGACGCTCCAATTTTGGGGTTTGGTCTGGCTGGTTAAAGCCGTTTACATTGTGTCTATAGAGTTTGGATTCTCAAACTTTATACCTCGTCGTCAGTAGGTTTAGAAACGGTGTACATATATTGTAAAAGTTGGCTGTTATTGGCGGGATAGCTACTTTAAATAAACGAAATTTAAATATATAAAAATACTTCCATTATAATTACTTTGGTTAAAGATCTGAAACCTATGAAATATATTTTAATACGCTTCCGGGTCTTGTAACCTCACCTTGTCATCAACGTTTCTGTTTCTGACAAAATATATTTGGGGATAGTCAGAATGATGATTAGCGTATTAGAACTTTAAATTAAAACCAGTTTTCAAAGCAGCAGCACCTAAACACCTGCAAAATGCCCGTAAGGAAATTACTAATTCCTGATAGTTCTACAAGGAAATTACTAATTCCTGATAGTTCTACAAGGAAATTACTAATTCCTGATACTACAAGGAAATTACTATTTCCTGATAGTTCTACAAGGAAATTACTAATTCCTGATTGTTCTACAAGGAAATTACTAATTCCTGATAGTTCTACAAGGAAATTGCTAATTCCTGATAGTTCTACAAGGAAATTACTAATTCCTCATTGTTCACTAATTCCTGATTGTTCACTAATTCCTGATTGTTCTACAAGGAAATAACTAATTCCTGATTGTTCACTAATTCCTGATAGTTCTACAAGGAAATTACTAATTCCTGATTGTTCACTAATTCCTGATTGTTCTACAAGGAAATTACTAATTCCTGACTAATTCCTGATTGTTCACTAATTCCTGATAGTTCTACAAGGAAATTACTAATTCCTGATTGTTCACTAATTCCTGATAGTTCTACAAGGAAATTACTAATTCCTGATTGTTCACTAATTCCTGATAGTTCTACAAGGTAATTACTAATTCCTGATTGTTCACTAATTCCTGATAGTTCTACAAGGAAATTACTAATTCCTGATTGTTCACTAATTTTGATAGTTCTACAAGGAAATTACTAATTCCTGATTGTTCACTAATTTCCGATAGTTCTACAATGAAATTGCTAATTCCTGGTAGTTCTACAAGGTAATTACTAATTCCTGATAGTTCTACAAGGAAATTGCTAATTCCTGATTGTTCACTAATTCCTGATTGTTCACTAATTCCTGATAGTTCTACAAGGAAATTACTAATTCCTGATTGTTCACTAATTCCTGATATTTCTACAAGGAAATTACTAATTCCTGATTGTTCACTAATTCCTGATAGTTCTACAAGGAAATTGCTAATTCCTGATAGTTCTACAAGGAAATTACTAATTCCTGATAGTTCTACAAGGAAATTACTAATTCCTGATTGTTCACTAATTCCTGGTAGTTCTACAAGGAAATTACTAATTCCTTATTTTTCACTAATTCCTGATAGTTCTACAAGGAAATTGCTAATTCCTGATTGTTCGCTAATTCCTGATTGTTCACTAATTCCTGATTGTTAACTAATTCCTGATAGTTCTACAAGGAAATTACTAATTCCTGATTGTTTACTAATTCCTGATAGTTCTACAAGGAAATTGCTAATTCCTGATAGTTCTACAAGGAAATTACTAATTCCTGATAGTTCTACAAGGTAATTACTAGTTCCTGATAGTTCTACAAGGAAATTGCTAATTCCTGATAGTTCTACAAGGAAATTACTAATTCCTGATTGTTCACTAATTCCTAATAGTTCTACAAGAAAATTACTAATTCCTTATTGTTCACTAATTCCTGATAGTTCTACAAGGAAATTGCTAATTCCTGATAGTTCTACAAGAAAATAACTAATTCCTGATAGTTCTACAAGGAAATTGCTAATTCCTGATAGTTCTACAAGGAAATTACTAATTTCTGATAGTTTTACAAGGAAATTACTAATAGTTCTACAAGGAAATTACTAATTCCTAATAGTTATACAAGGAAACTACTAATTCCTGATAGTTCTACAAGGAAATTCCTAATTCCTGATAGTTCTACAAGGAAATTACTAATTCCTGATAGTTTTACGGGGAAATTACTAATAGTTCTACAAGGAAATTACTAATTCCTTATAGTTCTACAAGGAAATTACAAGGAAATTACTAATTCCTGATAGTTCTACAAGGAAATTACTAATTCCTGATAGTTCTACAAGGAAATTACTAATTCCTGATAGTTCTACACAAGGAAATTACTAATTCCTGATAGTTTTACAAGGAAATTACTAATAGTATAACAAAGAAATTGCTATTCTCTCACGCTGTTCAAGAAACTATTTTTTATGTTAAAAGAAAATGTATACTCTGTACTGATGTACTGTTATGAAAAACGCATATTTCTGACGCAATTGATTCAGTATATTGATGAGAGCACTGTTACGACTCATATATCTGAATAAAGCTTCACGGGAGCTCCAAGCGTAAACAGTTGAAACTGGAGCTATGTACGTAAATAATGTACATACTTTTATTTAGTATCGTTTTGGCGTCGCATTGGGCTCCATATTTACATTTTTCATTACGTGGTCCCGCCTTAATTCCATTAGGCGATGGGAAAGCTTATATTAACAGGATTTTATAACGGATATTTCTACAATAAAATATGTTTAAAAATATTGTTTACTGAAAAAATGCGATAACCTGTTTTTAATTACCTATTAAATGTTTTAATTTTACAATATGCCAATTTTTTAAGCCGAAATTAAGATTTTATTTCATACCCCAGTCAACTTCGTTTCCGCTTCTTGGAGAAGGGGTTGGATGGGGTATGGAAGTTAATACTCGGACCACGTAATGTCATTTCATCTTAGTGCAATTTGCAAGCGGCGAGCTACTGTAATCAGACGTTGTCCGTCGCTTTTCCGTCCATCCGTCTGTTCGTAATCAATCCGTTTGTCGACATCAAGCTGGTGTACAAAATAAAACTGTTTAGACTAAATCAAGGCTTAGTCAGCAATAAGATATCCACGAGCCCGTGTCCGAACACCGAAGTTACTAGCGCACTTGCTTCATAACAGACGGACGCATGTGCGATGGCATGGTATGGTGGTCTCTTGCAGATTGACAAGTTGGTTTCCTCAGGGCTCTCCATCCTTTTCCCACGCCAAGACCAAGGAAAATCATCGTTAATGTCAACGAGAATAAGTTGCATACGTTGTATACGGGTATATATCACATGTTATAATCAATTGTTACGTAATTGTTTTAAAAATGAAATAAAACTTTTAAATTTAACATTTCTGTTTGACTGAGCATGACTGAGAATGACTGAGCATATTACAATTCAGTAGGACAGAAAAATAACATATATTATTTATACGAGTAGAAAAGCAAGTTCTTTTTTGTTGGGTGGGAGGTAGGGAGGTGTGTGTGTTGGGGACAGGGCGGGTGTCGGTGGGGTGTGGGAGGGGTGTAATTAGAATGATTTTTCTGATAGGAACAACTCTATAACGAAAATGAATGAAGATATATTACATGCGAGCGATTTGGTGCTTCATAAAACAACGTTCATTTCGTATCGGGCATACAGATCTCATCCTAGCACACGTATACAAATCAATGAAACAAATACTGTCAACTGCCTCAAAAATACCAAACTGTCGAAATTGTGATTAGAAGTTCTATTCGTAGATCCAGTTTACAACCAGGGCATTGAGCTTCTTTGGTGATGTTGAAGCTATGTCTATGTATCATCCGCATAGAGCTGCCAGAGCTGCCTGATGCAGCTACAAAAATGAGCTTGCGTAACTTCTCATCCGCATAGAGCTGCCTGATGCATACAGCTACAAAAATGAGCTTGCACAAAAATGAGCTTGCGTAACTTTTCATCCGCATAGAGCTGCCTGATGCAAACAGCTACAAAAATGAGCTTGCGTAACTTCTCATCCGCAAATAGCTGCCTGATGCATACAGCTACAAAAATGAGCTTGCACAAAAATGAGCTTGCGTAACTTTTCATCCGCATAGAGCTGCCTGATGCATACAGCTACAAAAATGAGCTTGCACAAAAATGAGCTTGCGTAACTTCTCATACGCATGGAGCTCCAAGTTCACGGGGAGCTGTATGTGCCACTATAGAACATTCGACTTATGACCTAATCCATGTTATTTACCACATTACTTTTAAGCAGTTCGATGTAATAATGGCATGTGTGCGTGTACGTTTTTATTTATATTCGCCTATGACCTTTCTATAAGGGGTCGAAACAAGATGATTTCTAGCGGTCTTAGGCGACGTCAATACTGTAGTTCCAATTCATATTGCCTACGATAGTTAGATGCAGTTGTTGGTAGTCGGTAGAGTTGTTACAAAAGCAGGTCAATCCGATCCTTTTGTTGATCAGAGTTGGTTCAATTCGATTGTACCAAAAGCAGGTCAATATATGGTATGTTCGAAGATTGTTATGCAGTTATAGGACTGACCCGAAAATATGTAGTAGTTTCTACTCAGCTCAAGTTACATGACAATCAGCTTGGTGTCGGCATACCCAGCATGAGGACAATAAAATGGCAATAAATCACCTAATATGCAAGCTTATGAGCTAAAACTTTGTCCATGCAGAATTAAATGTTAGAAGTATATATCACTGCCTTATCTCTATTTGCAGATAGCATTTTGTTACACCAACTTATTTCTAATTTTTTTAATGCGCCTATCTGCTGTCTGATAATTGATGCCCTGCTGTGCGAAAAAGGGTATTTTATTGCTCCTGGGTCAGTTAATTACAAGGATGAATTATAGGGATTCTCAATAAACAGAGGAAACTCGGGTCAGTCCTAGAACTGTATGACAAATTGTGTAAATACTCGCAAAGAACTGTACATGGGAATCCCTAGCCCCACTAACCCCTCACCAACTCCTACCCTCCCTATGTGGACGCTTTGGCCTAGGTAAATTTCTTGAAGTTTGCCTCCACTGGACATCAAAATGATGGTTTTCTAGAAAGTCCTGGCTGCTGGAAGGCGTGTGTTGCACAGTCGGCTGTATAGCCTAAAAGGAAGGTGTCGAACAGTTGTTGCACAACACACATTTATATCGATATAAAAACGTAATTATAAAAGTGGAAATTAAAAGCAAGGTTAAACAGTTCACTCCGATACTATCGATGGCATGACGTGCAGAATATCATGCATGTATGTGCATGTCCCACCTGGTCGATGGTATGGCCTCAGATTTTCAGAACATTCGCGACATCTCGTACACTGCTTCGTACACCGAAGCGTCGTGATACACACGAGGCGGGAAGAATGACGGGAGATTAGCTGAGCGTTCACATTGATTTTCAGAAGTCAAAAGGACAAGGATGTTGTGTATACAAAACATTACCTTCGGGAACGATCTTGAACCAGCTTAAGGATAATGTGAAACTGAGTTTATCTTAAAAGTACATGCCATAGTTTTGAAGCAGTTGTCAGACATTTAAAGGGACTCTCAGCAATCTTGAAAGTGTTGGACATTCAAATTAGCCTCTCGATATTTTAATCCAATGTCATTGTGGGTGCGTAATTAATGCTTTGAATTATTCCAATACTTATCAATACTGATTCGTAATTAAAATGCAAGTTAATGTAAACCAACTAACGGGATGCTGCACTATTTACACAAATCAAGATTGATGTGTGTCCTTTTAAATGCGTTTGTACCCTTGAAATCCTTGCAGGCTTAAATGCAATAATACAATGTTTTCCATTTGTAGAGGTTAAGGAACTCTAACTTATGCTTGCATCATCTATGCTATGATTGCATCATGTTTGTTTGCTTTGGAGAGTCATGGAGAGTCTTCCTCGGAGAAACAACTCAGACATGGACTTTTGTCCATTACACAGTTTAAATGCAAAAAACCAGCCTATAGAAAAACCAGGAGCATAATTATACTTGCTTTTCTCATGCATTTTGGCAAGTGTGATGATTTTCATACAAAATTGGAAATTGGTATGTACTGTTATATTATGAGGCCCCGACGAACAATTTTAAACTCGATTTCTTAATTATTTCTAAATTTGTATGCATTTCATGTAATACTTATTTGTTATAATAATACAATTAATTTAACTAGCAGATTTTGTTTTTTTTAAATCTGCCAGATTTAAATGTTTCTATTCGAAAAATAAATGAACACATTTTGCAGTTATAAGAAACATTGCACATTGTAGTCTTACATAAAATTATGTCAGGGCCTCAAACAATATTTTTCACATCAGCGGATTAACATATTTGTTATCGTCTCTAGCCGTAAATGTCCGTGATCTTTTATCACGGTGTCGTGTCTTTAAGAAGGTCAGAAAAAATCCATTTAATGCCAATCCCACGCCATCCTTAATGTCACATCAGCTTTGATTGCAGCTTTTGACATTGACACAATGGCACTCTACGAGGGTTGTTTGGAAACTTTGTTGACTCCACTATAAGGTATACGTTTACATCAGAATTAGTTTGAATGCAAGAACCTGTCCATGTTGTTATAGTGAAAGTTAAACCCTGTATATGTTCTATAAGCGCGTTATGTTATTACAAATAACGAATTTCCGCCAAGGGAAATAGCTCTCTCTAAAATCGATTTATTAAAACTGCACAATTTTTATTATTATTTTTCTGACAATGTACGGTATATTTTGACACTTATTTTGTTATCTTTTATTTTTCACAATACATAAACAGTACACAACATTACAATCCATCATTTTTAGAACAAAACACATGTTATTATCGTTATTATGATCCCCATCCCCTCCCCAACCCCACACATTTATTTCTCCAAAGAAACGGGGGACACCATTAGCTTTAGGAAAAAATAAAAATTACACAAATATTTCAAAACATCATAATTCTGGCTTTGTGAACAGTGGTTAAGGAAATCAAAAGAAGACGCTAGCTTTATTAAACGTGTTATTTGTTTTGACGGGTTAGCAGACCTCAAAACAAAAAACACGCATTAACACAAACAACAATTACAATGTTAATAAAAGGCAAGGCATATGCCATCACAAACACAAACGGGTTGACAATAGGGCTACCACATTGGAACGGTCAGTGGCAAAATAGGTCGCTGGGGTTTAAACCAGGCTCTTGGGTGCACCAACCTCACTCTTACCCTATTGTCATCCAAATACAACGGGACAGTATAAATAAAGAAATCACCGCCAGGTTATATTCTCTACAAACAAGACAGCAATAATATAAAGGCAATATAACACATAATTATAATCATGTTTATATGAATATAAAAACAAACGCATGGAAAGCCACCATGCAAGTTCTAAATGACTTGGCAAAAGCCAGAGCAACAAGAAAACACACCATTAAATGTATGTCAAGACAAGATTTAAGACAAACATCAAACGCTTCCGTCTTTTGAGGATTTATGTAGACGTCATCATAGGGTCCACATATGTCCGGTCATCCCACAATCGAAAAGGTATACATAGTGGCGAACTGTAAATAGGTCAACCACACGTTACATGCAAAATATCAGATCTCTGTTTTTAAAGATGCTTCTATATAACTCTATTTAAAACTGTGACCCCCGGGGAGGGGCCAGATTTGAACCCAGCGTTACCATTTGAACAGACGCGTATACTACATGTGAAAGCTCTATGTGTTGTGGTTTCAGAGAAGGAGATCTTTTAGGGCGGGTCCAAAGTTGACTATGGGGTCACTCTTTGAACAACTTTAGTAAAATACTTTAAGTTTTTGCTACATGCAAAATATTAGACCTCTACCCCTTACGGTTTCAGAGACGATTCTTTAAATATTTTCATATATAACGTTTACGTATAACTGTGAACCCTGGGGAGGAGCCAAAAGTGACCCCAGAGTCACCATTTGGAGGACCATATGCATATGCTCTATACATGTATATATGTATGAGTGTCAAATGCCTAGTGGTTTAAGAGAAGATTTTTTTTTTCAAGTTTTCTCCTATATTAGTGTATGTAAAACATGCAAAGTGTTGTTATCTTTGTGGACTTCTTTTGAAGAAACTCGACAGTCTATGGATTGGCAATCATTAATAATGAAAATACGTCTAAATCTGTCCAGGGTTTCTTCAGAGGATGTGTTAAGGTTTCGACCATTTATAGTAACAGCGGCCATGTTGGATATGACGTCGACATAATCTTAAAAACGTTAAAAGCGATTGGCTTGGCGATCGTTAATGTAAGGCTTGGTCAGGATTAACCAGGTGGTTTATGAGAAAACGCAGTTTAAAGCAAATTTTAACGGCGGACGACGGACAATTGATTATAGTCAATATTTAATAGTAAAGTTACAATAGCTTTACAGTTTATAGACTGTCCCGAAAACCTCTAGTAGTTTCTACTCAGCTCAAGTTACATGATAATCAGCTTGGTGGTCGGCATACCCAGCATGATGTCAATAAAATGGCAATAAATCACATAACATGCCAGCTAATGAGCTAAAACTTTGTCCATGCAGAATTAAATTTTAGAAGTATATATCACTGCCTTATCTCTACTTATCTCTATTTTGCTACACGAACTTATTTCTAATTTTTTAAATGTGCCTATCTGCTTTCAGATAATTGATGCTCTGCTGTGCGAAAATATGTATTTTATTGCTCTGGGTCAGTTAATTACATGGATGAATTATAGAGATTCTCAATAAACAGGAAAATTTCGGGACAGTCTGTAAACTGTTTAGCTCCCACTCATCTTATTCGGCCTTAAACCTATTTAAAACACACACAATCAACTGAGGTTATACTCCAGCAACTTCTTATGTTTGTTAAACAGAATTTTGCAAACAAACGGTCGTCAAACTCTTAATGGCAGCCAATCCCAAAGTATCACTGCACTTGGAAAATACAACTGTGATACGTAAGTTATTGAACAAATGATAAAACAGTAGCATTGAAATGATGTATCAATTAATTGTTTCATTCTCGGAGTAACATTTGTGCAGTAAGTAACAGCAATGTTCATGGTGCCTTCAACGTGCAACATAAAATAGGATGACTCATTTGTGCCATCTCGTCTTTTTGTTATTTATATCGCCACATGCACACGAAATAACGAAAGAACACAATAACTGTTCTGGCGTTGCAAACAGTCCACAGCCTGTGTTAACCCAGAATCCGCTAAGCACGATTATAATATACTTTACGTCCATTGTAAACTCAGATCAGATTACACGCAGGCAGGCGTATCAGGGTTTACAATGTCCTGCTGCTGATCAGTCATGCACCAAACACCCCTTTTTCATATAATGGAATGGTCTTAATTCAAAGAAAGAACAGTCCATTATATATATGTAGCGGGTTAAGGGTTAAAATACTTTGAGACGCGTGATAGGATATTTGAAATACTGAACAAAATTAGAACGTTCCGCTGATGCTGATTGTATAGACAGCAAAACAGTAAAAATATAATGATGTTTTAAGAATAATTAGACCGCCAACTATAGTGCAAACAAAGATGTTTTCGAACAGTTTAATACACAAGGGAGTTAGTCCCCTTTTTCTTAAAACATGCATTTTGGCCACATAAACAAATTAAATCTACGAAATTTGTCCGAGACAATATTCTCTATATGTTTCTTACCAAAAAGATCACAAAAATACATAACACAGTTTGTGTAGATGGCAGCTTTTGATTATCAACACTCATACAATTACCTCCCTTTAACATGTCCATATCATCCATAACAAATTATTGCTTGACAAATTTGAAACTGTTTAATGGGATATTTAGTACTCACTTAAGTATGCTTACAAACATCATACATTGTTTTATTAAAACGCTGTTTAAGCTCCTATACGCCTTCAAAAACTGGCCTATGGAAATACCAACAAAAAAGTTGGAAGTTTCTTTTTTTTTGTTCAGTATATGTTCTTCCGAAGCTATGCTTTGTCGCTTGACAGAGTGTCACAACGAAATTCTTTGGCAATATCTTAACCAATTTTTTTCAATTTTTTAAACACCTTTTTCTATCTTTTTAAGACATATTCTTTATATTTTTAATAATGCCATGGATTAATAAAACCCAAAGCCAATTTTTTATTTTTAAAAAGATGCTCTGTATTATCGCTGAGAGGTTGATAAGAATATTTGAAAATATGTAAAAATCTTAAATTCTGACTGAAGTTATATGTTCTACTTAAGTTGCTTTATGAATACGGACTCATTTATATACCACTGAATAGCATTGGTTACTGTCCTTGACGTTTGTGTCATTGTCTGTTTTTTACGATAAAATACAGTTTTTTTATGAATGCCATTTAATTGGACTACTATCAGTATCACTTAATTTTAAATGCCACTGTCCCTTCCTTACTGATGTCGTTTATATTTTTCCGCGTTTAATAAAAGTGAATATTATATAATATTACCATAATTGGTAGGGTTTGTTACATTCCTTGCATTTCACACTTTTACTCAAAGTTATGCATGTGGTTCACAAATCTTATTTGGTTATATTTCTCAATTTCGATTACGCGTTATATACTCGTATATATATACTCAGCAAAAATAGAAACGTCCCTCTTTTATAACTGATGTAGCTCTGTCTGTATATGTGTTACACGTCCAATGTATATTTAATAATTAGATCGACCACCACCAATAGTTCAAACAAAATATTTTTTTGAAAAGTTCAGAACACAAGGGAGTTATCCCCGTTTTTCTTAAACTATGCATTTTTGGTAAAAACACATAACATCTAAAAACATTACCTCAATTTGTCCAAGACAATATTCTCTATAATTATGTTGCTTTCGAAAAAATCACAGAAAAACACAACACCGATTGTGTAGGTAGCAGCTTTTGATTATCAAAAATCATCAAATTACCTCCCTTTAAGGTTTCCATAGCATCCATAAAAGAGTATTGCTTGCGAAATTTGAAACTGTTTAAAGGAATATTTAGTACTCAGTGAAATGTGCTTAAAAACATCAAACATTGTTTAATTAAAGCGCTGTTCAAGCTTCCCTATGTCCTCAAAAACTGGCCTATGGGAATACCAGCAAAAAAGAGGGACGTTTCTATTTTTGCTGAGTATATACTATTATTGCATAAACATGAGGAGTTTGGCACCATATCTATGTCAGGTACGCATATGATTCATCGCCCCTATCGGTAAAGCGATATTACTCCACGGGGCACATAGATACGTTTCGTTTCATGCCTCAGTATTCTATTTTTAGTTAAAATCACATGATTGTTAAAATCTATATAAAAATATGACACATAATTAGGTGTACATGTATAAAAATATGGGAAAGAAATTTGGTTGAGGTGACAAAATATGACAAAGTTCAACTGGCGTAACACACTTACTCTCGTACTAATAGAATTTCGTCTTTTCCGTAGGCATTACATTTTTTTTGTTTTTGTCGTTAATATTTAAATATCCTACTTTTATATTTATTCATATTTTCTTTTCTCTTATTTTTTTTTTAGTTTTTTCAGTTACCAAATAGTTTTTTTTAGTTTTATTTCCACTTCTGTCGGTAGAAATCTTTGGAAAAACATATTTTTTAAACTACATTCTAGCACCAAGGCTTGTAGGAATACACGGTGTAGCTCTTGTTAAATATACTCTTAAAAAATGGATTAGGTTTTCTACATACGATTCATAAATGAGCTGCAAGAAATTCTCTAAATAAAGGACTTCTGGAGCAGACCCGTATAACGTCATCTTCATAGGGTAGATCCTACAGCTGTATGATTATCAGTGTATATGTTTGTCTCAATAGTACGGCTGTACTAATTCTGTTTAGACGGTGTTAAAGGGACACACGGCAATTGTGACGTTTGTATGAAATATTAAAATCAGCGTCTCGATGTATTAATCCAGTATCCTTTTGACTTTAAACCTGCTCGCATGTAATTAAAAAATATTTTGACTTTTCATTTTTTTCCTTATTATTCTACCGTAGGTTTAAATATATTATTTGTGAAATATAATCAACAGTTAGTATCAAGCAAACATCATTTGCTTTATATTATTCTTATAATCAATATTAATGATTGAACAAATGCAAGTTATGTAAAAAAAAAAAAAAAAAGACTAACGGGACGCCTTGGGTTTTTAATAAGTCAAGATTGCCGCGTGGTCCTTAAGGTATTTTAATAGAAACCCCAAGACAATGTCGCTGTGATCATTATTTTACCACACGCAGATGACGACCCTGGCATCCTCGCCTGGGACTAAGATTAAATGCATTACACAACTCTCCGTTATGATGATGTAATACCATCGTTGAAGTATGGATAATGTCAAGATAAAACATAGATAATGATTATAAATTATTTTAAGTGATACTCAGAATACGAATATAAAGAAATTGTTAATGTCTTTGTTTCGTATTTTACGACGTCTTAACGAAATGTCATCATCACAGTTAACGTAACACTGTTATAAGGTTATTGCTTAAATGTGTCCTTGACTATAGGCAACCGTACGGCCGGTATAATGTCACCGATAATAATATAGAGAGTATGAGTCCCTGACAAGGTTACCGTAGGACAGTTATAATGTCACTGAAAAGGTTACCGTAGGGCTGTTATAATGTCACCGATAATAATATAGAGAGTATGAGTCCCTGACAAGGTTACCGTAGGACAGTTATAATGTCACTGAAAAGGTTACCGTAGGGCTGTTATAATGTCTGATAATCATACAGAGAGTATGTGTCTCTGACAAGGTTACCGTAGGACAGTTATAATGTCACTGAAAAGGTTACCGTAGGGCTGTTATAATGGCACTGATAATCATACAGAGAGTATGTGTCTCTGACAAGGTTACCGTAGGGCTGTTATAATGTCATTGATAATCATACAGAGAGTATGTGTCCTTGACACTGTTACTGTAGGGCTGTTATAATGTCACTGATAATATGTGTCTCTGACAAGGTTACCGTAGGGCTGTTATAATGTCACTGATAATCATACATAGAGTAAGTGTCTATGACAAGGTTACCATAGGGTTGTTATAATGTCACTGATAATCATACAGAGAGTATGTGTCCCTGACAAGCTTATTGTAGGGCTGTTATAATGTCACCGATAATCATACAGAGAGTATGTGTCCCTGACAAGGTTACCGTAGGGCTGTTATAATGGCACTGATAATCATACAGAGAGTATGTGTCTCTGACAAGGTTACCGTAGGGCTGTTATAATGTCTGATAATCATACAGAGAGTATGTGTCTCTGACAAGGTTACCGTAGGACAGTTATAATGTCACTGAAAAGGTTACCGTAGGGCTGTTATAATGGCACTGATAATCATACAGAGAGTATGTGTCTCTGACAAGGTTACCGTAGGGCTGTTATAATGTCATTGATAATCATACAGAGAGTATGTGTCCTTGACACTGTTACTGTAGGGCTGTTATAATGTCACTGATAATATGTGTCTCTGACAAGGTTACCGTAGGGCTGTTATAATGTCACTGATAATCATACATAGAGTAAGTGTCTATGACAAGGTTACCATAGGGTTGTTATAATGTCACTGATAATCATACAGAGAGTATGTGTCCCTGACAAGCTTATTGTAGGGCTGTTATAATGTCACCGATAATCATACAGAGAGTATGTGTCTCTGACAAGGTTACCGTAGGGCTGTTATAATGTCACCGATAATCATACAGAGAGTATGTGTCTCTGACAAGCTTACCGTAGGGCTGTTATAATGTCATTGATAATCATACAGAGAGTATGTGTCCTTGACACTGTTACTGTAGGGCTGTTATAATGTCACTGATAATATGTGTCTCTGACAAGGTTACCGTAGGGCTGTTATAATGTCACTGATAATCATACATAGAGTAAGTGTCTATGACAAGGTTACCATAGGGTTGTTATAATGTCACTGATAATCATACAGAGAGTATGTGTCCCTGACAAGCTTATTGTAGGGCTGTTATAATGTCACCGATAATCATACAGAGAGTATGTGTCTCTGACAAGGTTACCGTAGGACTGTTATAATGTCACTGATAATCATACAGAGAGTATGTGTCCCTGACAAGCTTATTGTAGGGATGTTATAATGTCACCGATAATCATACAGAGAGTATGTGTCTCTGACAAGGTTACCGAAGGACTGTTATACTGTCACTGATAATCATACAGAGAGTATGTGTCTCTGACAAGCTTACCGTAGTACTGTTATAATGTCACTGATAATCATACAGAGAGTATGTGTCTCTGACAAGGTTACCGTAGGACTGTTATAATGTCACTGATAATCAAACAGAGAGTATGTGTCCCTGACAAGCTTACCGTAGTACTGTTATAATGTCACTGATAATCATAGAGAGAGTATGTGTCCCTGACAAGGTTACCGTAGGGCTGTTATACTGTCACTGATAATCATACAGAGAGTATGTGTCTCTGACAAGGTTACCGTAGGACTGTTATAATGTCACTGATAATCATACAGAGAGTATGTGTCCCTGACAAGCTTATTGTAGGGCTGTTATAATGTCACCGATAATCATACAGAGAGTATGTGTCTCTGACAAGGTTACCGAAGGACTGTTATACTGTCACTGATAATCATACAGAGAGTATGTGTCTCTGACAAGCTTACCGTAGTACTGTTATAATGTCACTGATAATCATACAGAGAGTATGTGTCTCTGACAAGGTTACCGTAGGACTGTTATAATGTCACTGATAATCATACAGAGAGTATGTGTCCCTGACAAGCTTACCTTAGTACTGTTATAATGTCACTGATAATCATACAGAGAGTATGTGTCTCTGACAAGGTTACCGTAGGACTGTTATAATGTCACCGATAATCATACAGAGAGTATGTGTCCTTAACAAGGTTACCGTAGGACAGTTATAATGTCACTGATAATCATAGAGAGAGTATGTGTCCCTGACAAGGTTACCGTAGGGCTTTTATACTGTCACTGATAATCATACAGACAGTATGTTTCTTTGACAAGGTTACCGTAGGACTGTTATAATGTCACTGATAATCATACAGAGAGTATGTGTCCCTGACAAGCTTATTGTAGGGCTGTTATAATGTCACCAATAATCATACAGAGAGTATATGTCTCTGACAAGGTTACCGTAGGACTGTTATAATGTCACTGATAATCATACAGAGAGTATGTGTCCCTGACAAGCTTATTGTAGGGCTGTTATAATGTCACCGATAATCATACAGAGAGTATGTGTCTCTGACAAGGTTACCGAAGGACTGTTATACTGTCACTGATAATCATACAGAGAGTATGTGTCTCTGACAAGCTTACCGTAGTACTACTGTTATAATGTCACTGATAATCATACAGAGAGTATGTGTCCCTGACAAGCTTATTGTAGGGCTGTTATAATGTCACCGATAATCATACAGAGAGTATGTGTCTCTGACAAGGTTACCGTAGGGCTGTTATAATGTCACCGATAATCATACAGAGAGTATGTGTCTCTGACAAGGTTACCGTAGGGCTGTTATAATGTCACAGATAATCATACAGAGTCTATGTGTCTCTGACAGGGCTTACCGTAGGACTGTTATAATGTCACTGATAATCATACAGAGAGTATGTGTCCTTGACAAGCTTACCGTAGGACTGTTATAATGTCACTGATAATCATAGAGAGAGTATGTGTCATTGACAATGTTACCGTAGGACTGTTATAATGTCACTGATAATCATACATAGAGTATGTGTCCTTGACAAGCTTACCGTAGGACTGTTATAATGTCACTGATAATCATAGAGAGAGTATGTGTCATTGACAATGTTACCGTAGGACTGTTATAATGTCATTGATAATCATACAGAGAGTATGTGTCCTTGACAAGCTTACTGTAGGACTGTTATAATGCCACCGATAATCATACAGAGAGTATGTGTTCCTGACAAGCTTACCGTAGGACTGTTATAATGTCACTGATAATCATACAGAGTGTATGTGTCCTTGACAAGCTTACTGTAGGACTGTTATAATGCCACCGATAATCATACAGAGAGTATGTGTTTCTGACAAGCTTACCGTAATACTGTTATAATTTCACTGATAATCATACAGAGTGTATGTGTCCTTGACAAGCTTACTGTAGGACTGTTATAATGCCACCGATAATCATACAGAGAGTATGTGTTCCTGACAAGCTTACCGTAGGACTGTTATAATGTCACTGATACTCATACAGAGTGTGTATGTCCCTGACAAAGTGTCCGTAAATCTATCATAGGTCACTAAAATAGTTTAGCTAGTATGTTTTTGTCGAGTCCGTTTACGGATCTCGACTTAGCGAAAACAGTGTCGGTCGTCAGGGTGAATGCATGTCAGTTCGTTTGTCCGCTCGTTCGTCCATGTGTCCAATATTATTTCTTAATATCTTCTTCGTTACTTTCAAAATTTTCACCAAATTCTACCAGAATGATCATTATATGGTTCCAACATGACATGCACAATGGATCAATACGGCCTACTTTCGACGAAATATAGGTCACGTCCTGTCTCCGCTACGACATCCGTATCTTGCTTCTATCTCGCAGGATTTTCACCAAATTTCAGAGAATGTTCCTTATATTTCCTTATATATACTTTTGACGAAAAATAGGTCACATTATACTGCATTGCATTATAATACACTGTTAATGCAATTGATTTAATATATCTTGGGATATTTAGTGTTGATCAAATGAAATATCTGACCTTTATAATAGGGCTCGACGTGTAAGCCGTATATTTCTAGTTCGAAGGTTACATCAGTCATAACACCCCTTAAATTTCAATGTTTTTTTTTTTTTTGTTGATGTTGTTGTTTTTCATTTAGGTATAACTTTTAAAAACGCAATTTCCACAATTTAATGATTTTTATAGATGGAAAGATGTTCCATTTCCCTTCAATAACTGTCCTCCCACCAAGATACTAATCATTTTTGACAGGTTTCCTTTGTAATACCGCTGCGGATGAAATGGAATGAATTAAATGAATTTACACAGGAACGGTTTGACAGTTATAAGATTTACAAACTGTTTTGCTATTTTTATTGTAAGTCAAATTTAATTAATTACAGATTACTATTAGAATTGTCAGGTTGCGTACTTTGTTTGTAAACAATTGTGTACTTTGTTTGTAAACAAGGTTCAGGCAGGAAGGGCTTGGTTGTAGCAAAGATTCAACAACTCGTCAATACAAGGCTATATTCAGACAAGCTCCGGAATCAAATTATGCTACTTTTCAAATATGCCAAGATGAACCCTCGAACTAGATTTAGTGGTATAGTTATTTCTCTCGTAGTAACGTACCTTAAGAAGTATAGGTCTTATGTCATGAATCCATTTCTGTGAATTATTTGTAGGGACCAGGAACGATCCCATCCGAACTTTACCGGAGAGAGTTCGGAAGACCAAACTTTACCGGAGAGAGTTCGGAAGTTTGCATAAACAACTGACGTACTGGTATTTCAACTGACTAACCCTTTTGCCGCCAAATATCAAATGTCATCATCTATAAACCTGAAGTCAAACATTCCGGTAATATTTTATAATAAATTATTTAAAGTGTTATGGAAAACACTATTACAGAGTGGCGAACACTAAAAACCCTGATCAGCCTGCACATAGTTTGCATTTTGCTCTGGGCCTACACTGGCCGTAAACTCATTGTTTTCGACTGTGGCAGCGAAAGGGCAAAACCTTAAATGCACACGTGCATGCCTAACGCCTTCTCGTAGCATTACTCGAATGTATATCGAAGGTTACCTTATTGGTTACCTCATACTAGCATGACCCGCGTCAGATTCCCGCCAAAACGAATTTGCGGTCAAAATCAAAGTTATCTTCAACATTTTGCAATGTCATTTAGCCTATTGCTCCATCTATAGTTTATTTACACGAACACAGTGATAAAACCTTCATCTGTATTGTAAGTAACAAACATGCAACGCAAGTCATACATCAATACGTGTGGCTAACGGCCATATTGTTTATATACCATCAGCTTAGCAACAGTGCACTATTTTCTGTGCCGTTGCCTTCCGGCTAACAGAATGTCAAGATTTTGAACATACCGAAACATCGTGATACATACGAGGCGGGATACCGAAGAATGACGGAATTGGCCGAGCGTTCACGATTGGCATAAATCAAAGCGATGGATTCATGGCTCGATGGTAGGTACATACCATTTTACGGCTAATTCAATATATACAATGTCGGGAACATTCCGGTTACTAAGGTTGTCTCTTGTTACTGTATACGGTACCCGTTCATCCTGGCTACCACGGGTAAATCCTGGCTACGACGGATGCATCCTGGCTTCTACGGGTAAATTCTGGCTAGATTTGAAAAAGCAGTTTTAAAGGGATTTAAACTTCACATGATCAAACCTGTATACTTAAGTGGCAAGTTCATAGCAACTTATGAAACGTTTGCAACGTTTAAAGTAAATGCAACATACCTTGCTCTTCAATGCTTAAGAATGATCTGTTCTGGATAAGCCTTCTTAAAGACTAGATTCCTTTTTAAACAATTTTTAAAGTTTAGTCTTTAAAAATGAGCAACATTTAAAAAATAACGCGAAGTTAGAAATTTACTTGATCTAAAGAATGTGCGTCGCAAATTAAGTCAGGATCACATTAACAAATTTACAGAATCTCAACTCACACAAAATAACAAGTAACATAGGTTAACAAGTAACACAGGTTAACAAGTAACATAGGTTACTTTCCTCAGGATATTTATCGAGGGAAAAGCAGCATAAGGATATATATTGAGAGACAACTAGAAATGTGTCTATAGGACACGGATGCCCTCACTTAGGTCACTATGCCGTAGCATTTTGATAATGAACATAAACACTGATAAACAGGTTCAACTTAAAGTTTGTCGACCATCGGTTGAATAGTAATGGAGGAGGGCGCGACACTATTTGTTCAGCTGCTCTTTTGACTAAGTCAAGGGCCATAACTCTGGTTCTTGGTCCAAAAAACACTTCCAAAAAAACAACCTCAGGTGCGCATCTTCACTTGCTGGTAAACATTCTTGTAAAGTTTGGTGACCATGGGTAAAATAGTTGTGGAGGATCACGCGACACAAGTTTTTCAGCCCCTATGATGACTAAGTCAAGGGCCATAACTCTGCGGTCCTTGGTCCAAGAAAACCCAGGTGCGCATCTTCACTTGCTGGTCAACATTCCTGTAAATTTTCGAGACCGTGGGTTAAATATTTATGGAGGATCGTGCGACACAAGTTTTTGGGACGTACGGACAAGTGCAAATATATATGCCCCCAGGAGGTCGATGTCCCTCAAGGGGAGCTGGAAACTGACTAGTGTGGGTTTGAGTTGAATTGAAACATGGTTTCCTTTCCAGTATTCATCTTCATTATTACAATTTGTGTTCATCTTCATTTCCCCATTTCCAATTCCAACCCGATATGGACATAGCTGTTAAAGGATAATAAAACACCATTGATACACCCATCCGACTGACAAGTCGAGGGGTAAGCGTCTTGCCCATGGACAGACTGAAGAAAAAACAATGCCTCCAATGGGACTTGAACCAGGGATATCTGTATTACAAGTGTTCCGCGTTATCCAGTTGGTTACACCGGCTCTTAAACATATCCAATATATTCCCATTTTATAAAATATGTAGCAATGTATTTTCAAGTTTGCTTTTGTTTATCGTTTTGTTCGTCACGTTTACCCTAATGGCAACATCTTTTTTGATTTCCTATCTGATAATAGCGTCATTTGACAGATAGACTTTGCGTTTTAAACGTGTTTGTTTTTGTTCAAAATAATGATTTATGTATTAAACCTTAAGGTGACATTCAAATGTTTGCATTTGTATTGATTCCATTGACACCACAGACAAATGACTTCAACAGTTCTTAATAATTAATTCATCATTTGACGCAAGAAACCCTTTTTAGTATTTTGTGAGTTATTTACAATTTGTTTGCCCTTTCAGTGACACATCGCCATATTTGTTATTAAATTCACCCAGCATTATTTTAAAAGCAAGAATTATAGTTAGCGTCAACACTGATAGAGGTTTTATAAGCAATTATATGAATAACTAGCTCTGGTGAAACAGCTGGTGTTGAAATTCGTTATGCAGTTGACGTGATGATATGTGTGAAGTTTCATTGCAATAGGCACAAAAGCCCAGGAAGAATTGATCACACAAACTTATTGTTCATAGAAACATAACTCTGGTAAAATAATGTCACATTTTATATTTTTAATAGTATACATATCTTCATTTGGTACAATCTCTACCCAACATGAGGAGTTGCGCACACTCGTTTTGGGACGCGTTTCCCCTAACATAACACCAACACTTTGAAGCCAAACAAAACTGAACATGCCTATTTAAATGTACGCTCGTCTTTTATATAAATTGAAGCACCTTTAGGATGGTTTTATTTATATTTGGATATAAATAATTTTACTAACACGCCAGGTTCAACATTCTTTTTCTTAAAACGTGTATGCCTTCGTTATAAATAACATCTTTAATAGTATTAAGCGGACTTGAGAATGGGGCGTCCGTGGCCGAGTGGTTAACGTCTCTGACTTGAAATCACTTGCCCCTCACCGCCGTAGGTTCGATCCCTCAGGGGCCTAGGAATCTTTATGTGAGGAAGCTATCCAGCTTTAAGACTATAATGTATCCATTCGTGATTTGGCACCTTTATTTAATAATATGTACACTGCCAGCAATATGAACCCCATATGAATTAATATTGATGCTAACAACAAAAATATACTCGTCGCCGTGTTTTCCATTTCATTTTTTTTCATAAATAGTAATTCAACCGAACTTAATACACCACTTATCTTATTCATGAAGCATATTATGAGGTTCTTTACTAATATATATATGGTCAGTACAATTAAAAACGCAACATTTTTGATTTTCAATTATTTTCAGTCCGCTGTTTTTTTGTTCAAGTCAAGAAATAAAATTTTATATCAGTACATAGAGGATATTTGTTGGTTTGGAGTGAATATAGGATTTTATTTTCATCTCGAAGTGAGAAAACTTATATTTTCACGAGTGCTTTATCAATCCTATATTCACGACAAACCAACAAATATTCTATTTATTATATACTTTTTATCATGCAACAGTTACACAACCAAACTGTTTTAAACAGAAAATATCTTTCGTTCCGACAGTTGCTCTTTAACGTATTCGCGGCGCGTGAGGCGATTTACATATATCTAGTGCGCATAGAATATAGTTCTAAACTTTGACACGAATTATGACTGTTATAAGCAAATGTAGAAAAAAGTAGTTCCATTTTTTCCAGTGAAAATATAAACAATGAGAACTAACCATTAAATCCACTATTTCACTGGGATTAGTATATAACAAATAAGTATCTTTGTTCCCAAAGGTTAAAACTTGACGATAAACAGTTACACAAGATTTGCTCTACTTCTTTTAGTTAAAACACATTTTGCACGAGGAGAAATTCAAATCAAAGTACC
This sequence comes from Cyrtodaria siliqua, assembly GCA_037043455.1. Classification (NCBI taxonomy): domain Eukaryota; kingdom Metazoa; phylum Mollusca; class Bivalvia; order Adapedonta; family Hiatellidae; genus Cyrtodaria; species Cyrtodaria siliqua. The sequence goes on from JAWPHD010002378.1 coordinate 159,974, forward strand.
GAAGGTACTGAGAGCATGGTGAACTATGATTTGTGCATCCATGTAATGGAAGGTTTCTTTCCAATCACGCATGACATGGATGGACTGAAAATGTGTCAACTCTTCTTAATAACAATACATCAGTGCATGTAATAATACATCAATGCATTGTTTAATGTATCTGGAACTAAGGCGATTAAAACAAGATAAGGTAAGGTATATACAGGAATAAAGAAGGGAACAAAAGGAATGATTGGTTATAATGAAAATTAATCTTCGAAACGCTTCATCATCTTCACGAGTGTTAAAGTGTATCAAAAAACATCACCAGTCATCACCTATCAACGTTTGAGTCATTAGAAATGAATATAGCGTCAAAAAGGTCAAGACAGCATATTTTGCCAATTCAAGGGGAGGTAATTCATAGACCCTTTGACCAACATAGCTGAATTAAAATAGGAAACAACCTTGCATTGATATCGACCTACTATGCAAGTATGATTAAAATCAAATGAACACGAGTGTAGTCAGTAGTCAGAGTGTAGCTGAAAGACAGCCATATCCCCCGCTGCACAAAGATTTATAATATACAAATTTAAACATGGAAAGTCACTGTAAAATGACAAATTCTCCCTGAAGCTTCCGTGTTCCAAAAAGTGTGACCTTCAACTAAAAAAACATATGTTTTACATACAACTTGTAGTATAGACATACAGACTACACATATACAAAACATAACTTATAAATCTTTGTGCTCATTTGATTTTAATCTCACAACTCGGAGTATCCCTGGTCTCCGGATACCGTTGTTATTTATTCTCACAACTCGGAATACCACTGGTCTCGGGATACCGTTGTAGTTCATTCTCACAACTCGGAGTACCAATGTTCTCGGGATACCGTTGTGATATAATCTCACAACTCGGAGTAAACATGATGTTCATACACAATTATTTCGATGTTATATTTTTCAAGCATGTATGTGAACGCTACTGAGAATTTCACGATTCATATCACTAATTGTAATTTCCAAGTGGATTTTTTTTTTAAGTCGGCAAATCGTTTGTTGACAATAATCACCAAAGTCACGGTAAATTTCGTTTACTACCTTAGGCCTAAACAAAAAGTATTGTGTTTCCTGTCACTCAACCGAATCGCCGTTTTTACCCTCGACACAACAACTTTTACCCCTTCATTTTTGTGTTGCTTTGTTGTGTTTTGGCCTTAACAGAATATAATTCAATCAGTTTTGCATGTAATTTGAAAATTGTAATAAAAGGTAACATATTTTTGTTTAGATCTACTCTTGTTGTGTAATGTATATCTCTCAATGCTACAGTCATAAGTTCGAGTCCCGCTTGTTACGCGTTTGCACATTGAATAATGTTTGACAGCTACTCACTAACGCGCGACAGGACTGTGGTTCTACAAGTTTGTTTCAAAACAGATGAGGTCTACCGCTACCTCTACCAAATTGACGCATAGATAAAAGTCGTAAACATCTTTAAAAAAATCTCCACACACACACACACACACACACACACACACAATTTGTTTTCCGACTTAAGTCTAAAAGGGAGTACATCAGACCTTTTATGGGGGTCTATAGGTATCCGATTTAAAACTGACAAATAATAATATTTTATTCTACATGACCAAAACATAATGAGCCTATAAAATCTTTTATTTGCAAAGAAATTCATTCTGCACAGTAATACGTGCTATCCTGGGTGACGCACCAGGGTTAATTTTAGCATATTACGTGCGAGTCCATCCTAGCTATATGGTGTTCTGAAACTTTAGACATTAACAAAATGGTTCTAGCTTCACATTTTGATTGATAGTGTTTTATATCGTGAACTGGAACAATTTTATAATTTAAGCTGTTTCTAGAAAAAATCTGATGTACCCCTTTTAAGACCATTGGGCATGAATTAAACAAACTTTTTTGCATAAAAAAAATATAATTAGAATAAAAAAAATGGGTTCTGCTCAGATTCGAACCCATCCCGCTCGCTTTATAATCCATAATTTTATGGGACTGCCGCTCTCCAGACTGAGCTAATAATACTTCACAAATTTTGATGAACTATAAGGTATTTATTCTAAAACCGGAGTGTCCGAATTGACCCGGTCTACGACACGATCGACACACGTAAGCAGGATTATTTTACTACCGAAACAGTTATTTTAACTTCATAGCAAGGGAGGTAAAGACTTCAGAATATTACACAGCGTACTTCAAAATAAGCTGAAATCTTATTCCGGAGAATAGGCAGCAACAACTTTTTACAAAGGATAGTAGCTTATGCGATAACCATTACTGACCAAACCTATTCAATATTATATGAAGACTATAAAGGCCATGTATATTTCTTAAATATATAAATCCATGAAAGATGGAAGATATGCGTTTGATGGTGTTGCAACAAGAGAAATAAATTATAAAATTAACTGGTTACAAATCTCAATCACTATCCTGGGAGAACAATACATCGTATGAATATATTTTATGCAAGATCACGTGATGATCATGTGATGATGATGATTGATCTATTTATAGAACGCACAGCTAAATGATGAAACAACAGATGAAATAGCTATATAAATAATATATAACTTAAACAATGTATCGAGGAAATTATTTGAAATTTCTAAAAAACATTACCTTATTTGTATCCGCACTAGAAAAGAAGAAACACCTGTTAAAATATGGGTCTTCTTTTTCAGGCAATGCGTCGATTCATCAGTGAGGCTGTAGTTAGGATTCGTGAAAAAAAACACGGTAACTATAGCTTGGTGAACCAGTTCACCATGCTAAAAATACTAAGTGTTGCGTTTTCAAATGTCTCTAGTCCCTTTAATACTAACATTTGCAGTTCACCATGTCCACAATTTGTGTTCATTATTTACGAAAATCATTCGAGCAAACTGTAATGTTTTCGAGGAGTATTTGTTGAAATGTTTGTTCACGAAAAAGTCATAGAAATTTGTAAAATATAAAACGCTTCTAGCAAACGTTCATAACGTTATTGTTATATGCGTAAACCCCGCCTTAAGAAAACGAAGTAGGCTGATATTTTGCATAAATTATCAGATAATACAATTCAAAGATAAAACAGTTGAGAAAGTGCGTGTGTCCATCTGTCTGAGTGTGGTAACGCACCGCCTGACTCTCATACATACCTCATGTGTTTATCTTGTGACTTACACACCATAGCTGTTATCTCTACTGATATATATCATTAACACTATATATATGAACCCATGTACTTATTAACGTTTCAGTAACACCAGCGCGCGCGCGCACGCACACACACACACACACACACACACAGGCACGCACGCATGCACGCATGCACGCACGCATACATACACACACGTTATTGTATTGCAAATGTGTTTGATGTTTACAATATATATATATATATGTGGAGACAATTTTGTACCAACCACGTACCAACGGATTCGAATTCACAGCCCTAGACACCAACCTCGACACAGCGCCTCGCCCAATAGCAGACGCATTAGCCCACTCGCGCATTCAGTTTGGTCTATACCCAATTTTCCCCCGTTAAAAGCCCTAAACTGTCCTATAAAAATACCAACCCAAAACATAACTTGACAAATATTTAACTACGCCTTTTGTAATGGTGTAATGGTAAATTTATTTTTTAAAATATATATATATATATATATATATATCTGCTTTTTATTATAAACATTAGAAATTTGGTATAACGTTGTTTTTATTTTGAAATATCGGCTGAAGGATTAAAATAGAGTAAACACTAAAACACTTGTAAATGGTAACTATCTATCACTAAATGTGCATGCCAATTAAATAAATAACCTATAATACTAACTATTGTTTTTGCTAATGCATTCCTACATGTACAATGCATAGTGCTATTGTTTTTAATTCTTCTACAAATACTCTATTGTTGGATGCTAATTAATATAACCACTCATCTGTGTAATTGTCAATGATATTGTAGATGCTAACATGGGCGTAGCTGTGACTAAAATGATGTGTAGGCACACTGGATGTATAGAGCGATAGAGTGTCCGGGTGATGCTCCCTCGTATTTTTATTTACAAAACATGGGTTTTAATAAGTTTTTCCCGATGAGCAGGCACGCGCCTACAGTGACTTTAGAGGCAGCTACGCCATCTACGGTTTTAACAGTGGCAAACTACCTTTCCAGTAAACTTTAAAATCGTTAAGTTGATCAGTTAACTGTAAAGTCATAATTATATCTATATATAAAATTAAGATAGATTAAGCCCATCCCCCATTTAGCTGTGCAATGACCGTAATTACTATCTTAACTTTATCACCGTACGCAGTCAACATAGTCGTATTTTTAAAATTGTGCATCAGTTGAAATAAATGTTGTTTAACGGCTCATTTATACATTGCTGTGGTTTAGAACAGCCCTAGAGAGAGAGAGAGAGAGAGAGAAAGAGAGAGAGAGAGAGAGGGGGAGGAGTGGGTGGGGTGGAGGTTCGGGCGGGAGGGTACACATAGCTGGGTATGTATCCGGGAACCTGTCCTGATCTTACCCTACACCATTATTCTTATGGTTCTTTAACACGCTCGGATGACATATCCGATACGTATACAGGGGACCATCCGGTTTACGTCCCCATTCGAAGGACGAGGCAAATGGAAAGAATACACAATCAAAACTCAGTAGAGCTGGTGTCGCGCCATCAAGCACATAGTTTAAAGATTTGTGTCCGTTGCGCCTGTTTTTGGTTGCATTATTATAATGTATATTTAAGATAGCAATGTTGCTATCATTTTTGTAGGCTTATTTTTCTTTTTGGTTTTCATCACTTTCCCGCTCCCTCACATTAGACAGAACTATTTGGTTGGATGGTGGTGGTGGCTGTGGTGGTGATGTTTACATTTTGCGTACTTGAACTTTTGAAATTCTTAATGTTTAACACAACAACTTGAACCTTGGCATACGTGATCTTTGGTTACAAGTTATACGACATGCACCACAAGATAAAACAGCAAGGTCAAATTTAAAAGTAGTGCATAACTCCAACATGTAGATTAGCTGTCTACTTTGTTTACCTAGATTTGGATAAAAAAAGTAGTTCATACGTAGGTAACGGTTACATTTTGTTTTCATTTTTGAAGACGGAAATTTGAAAATAAGCCTCAAGACTGGTCAAATCTAAACATGACCTTGTAACTTCAACGTCATCAAAGGTCTAGCAAATGTTTGCAAAACGTTGCGCTAATTATTTAATTTCCAAAAAATAAATTAAAATAAATAAATACAGAAGTTCGTTTAAATACCCAATTTTATCGATGAATTTATAAGAGCAAAGCATTTTCCACACCCGTCATTTACTGCCGCTTATAACATATGCATATATCTTGCGTTACGACCGTTTTGAAATTTAAATTAACGCAATAAATACAATCGATAAAATTGATAAATTGATAAAAGTTTCACCGAAGGAAAATGTGCATGTAAAATGTATTAAAACTGACAAAATGTCGTTCGCATTTTATTTTTTTTCAGCATACATAATCTTGGACCCCAAGTATTGCCAGATGTTCATATTAAAATGAAATGTCAACTTAAAGGAAAGAAGGTAATCCAACTGTTAAATTCTCAAAATTGTCAACAAGCAATTCACGGTGACCTTTTTTGCACATTTTTAAAGCTAGAAACTAGTTTGAGTTTCAAGTTTGACAAGATGTTCGTGCATTGAAAAATATCAACGACAATGTCGTCCTTAAAAGGGCAAACATTCTTTAAAATTAAATCGAAGGAGAATCTAGATTCTCACATCATAGTGTCATTTTTTGTTTCAAACTGCACTTATTTACTTCTCTTTGCACTGAGAGAAGCGGTTGGCGATAACACCGTATCTGTGCTAGTAGAGTATGTTATATCACGGTGGTTATATCAGGTGTTACAAACCGTACTCGGGTACTGACATAAATACCAATGTCACCGTAAATGGTTAAATCACAAGCCATGTATATATTAGATGCGTCGAATATAGTACCTACATCATAATGTATTGCAAATAAACTCTTATCGTTTGGGCGTGATTTCAAAAAGAATTTTAAGCATTCACTCTATTTCAACATATCAACGTGAAACGCTTTATTACGAAGTAACATAAACTATACTTTTTTTACCGACGTATAACAAATGACGATAGAATGCGTGGCCCGACCCTTTTGCAATCAATAATATGACAATAGAAATCTTGAAAATGTTTTAATTTCAATTTTGAAGAAACACAGATCATAGCGTATATTGGATGGTAACAGTATCAATAAAGCAAATTTGCAATTAAACTTGAAGAAAACATAATTTATTATGCAGAGACTGCAGGTGAAAATCTGTATAGGTCTTCGACATTAGGTAACCTTTTATAAATATATGCGTACAAAACAAATCAAAGAATGAGCAATTGTAATGAAAAACCAAATCTAACATGCATTGAAATGTCGATAACAATGTCGACTTATTTAAAAAAAAAAGAGCAAACATTGTTTAAATTAAATCAAAGAAGAATCTCATTTCTCATAGTGTCATTTCTAGTTTCAAACTACACTGAGAGAAGCGGTATTGGCGTCTAGAAATCTTGAACATGTTTTAATTTCAATTTTGAAAAACGCAGATCATAGCATATATTAGATGGACACATTTGATGTCGAAAGTTTCAATAAGCACATTTGCAATTCAAGTTGACGAAAACATACTTTATTATGCAGAGGCAGCACTTTAAAATCTGTATAGGTCATCGACATTCTTTAAAATTAAATCAAAGGAGAATCTCACATCATAGTGTCATTTCTAGTTTCAAACTGGACTGAGAGAAGCGGTCGGCGATACCAGCGTATCTGCGCTAGTATTTTATATTGTACCAGGTATTACATACCGTACTCAGTTACTGACATAAACACCAATGTCACCGTTAATGGTTAAATCACAAACCATATTTCTATTAGATGCGTCGAACGAGCATGCTGTTTGCTCAAAGTATAGTATCTACCTCATAATATAATTTAAATAAACTGTTATCTTTTGGGCGTGATTTCAAAAAGAATTTTAAGCATTCACTCTATTTCAACATATCAACGTGAAACGCTTTATTACGAAGTAACATAAACTATACTTTTTTTACCGACGTATAACAAATGACGATAGAACGTGTGGCCCGACCCTTTTGCAATCAATAATATGACAATAGAAATCTTGAAAATGTTTTAATTTCAATTTTGAAAAAACACAGATCATAGCGTATATTGGATGGTAACAGTATCAATAAAGCAAATTTGCAATTAAACTTGAAGAAAACATAATTTATTATGCAGAGACTGCAGGTGAAAATCTATATAGGTCTTCGACATTAGGTAACCTTTTATAAATATATGCGTACAAAACAAAACAAAGAATGAGCAATACTAATGAATGAAAAACCAAATCTAACATGCATTGAAATGTCAATGACAATGTCGTATTATTTAAAAAAAGAGCAAACATTGTTTAAATTAAATCAAAGAAGAATCTCATTTCTCATAGTGTCATTTCTAGTTTCAAACTACACTGAGAGAAGCGGTCTTGGCGTTTAGAAATCTTGAACATGTTTTAATTTCAATTTTGAAAAACGCAGATCATAGCATATATTAGATGGACACATTTGATGTCGAAAGTTTCAATAAGCAAATTTGCAATTCTAGTTGACGAAAACATACTTTATTATGCAGAGGCAGCACTTTAAAATATGTATAGGTCATCGACAATAGGTAATACATTATACATACGTGAGTTCAAAACGCACACCAAAGAATGAGCAGTTCTAATGAAAAAAAAAATCTAAAATGGTTTATTAAAATAATACTCAATGCAAATTAGTTATTAATGAGGTATTAAATCGTCAATTAACCATTAAAACGAGGTCAGAAACATGGCTACAAACTTAAATTGTGTAAGAGAGGATTTTCTTCGTTTGATGTTGAGAGTTAAATATACTGAAAGGAAAAAGAAACGCATAATGGGTATTTCCGCTATATATTGTATGTTTAATATGCTACTGCTAATCGAATTGTACAGGGCGATATTAGGCCTGTCCTTGCGGAAATAATGTTTAAACAGCACCGAACACACTAATGGTTACTCCTTGAAAGTTTTATTATCGACAAAATGCGTATTTGGCTCAAGCAGGTGAGCAAACGTAGGCTTTAAACGTTGCAATCTGTCACAATACTGAAATGGCTTAAATTTTTCAAGCTTAAACTTCAACATTTATGAATTTCGTGTAACAACGTATACTTTGATTAAAAGGTCTACAACATGACAGAGTTGTCCTTTCTGTAACTAGTTGTAGTCCCTTTTTGTACAAAACACGTTGAGATATATCTCGAATATTACGTAGAACTAGGTGTATCTAATACTGTAGTATAGGCAATTTTTTGATTATGCGTTTCTTTTTCCTTTCAGTATACATAAATATTCATGTCAGATAAAACAAAATTTATTTCCAGTGGATTTGTACCACTTAAGTCGGTGCTAGTGACATGAGAGGCGTTGCATATTACATTACCTCTTATGTACAGACTCAGTAAAACCGAGTCTGCTACTTTTCTGTCTTGTTTGTGTTTGTTGCTCCAAGGCATCTCATGTTCAGTCTTTATATTGTGAGAGAGCAAAACCTGATGTTTGGAACTTGAAAAACATCGAAACCTCGGGCGTGACATGAACCCGATTGTTATATTTTATTTCTTACCAAACAAAAACGCGCGACCAACTGGAAGAGGGAGATATGGAAGCCTGACAATGCATGTCTAGACGACTGAGTGTCTTCATTTCAAGACATACGTTATTTCAGGAAACCGAAAAAGGTTGTTTTTTTGTAAATATGAAGAACATATTTTATAAACACCATGGATTTAATGAATTTACGGTTGACTGTATGTGGAAGCTAACCTCTGCACTGTCACTGTAGTTTAAAAAAATCCCTAATTTGGGGTTGGGACTTTAATTTACTTCCATAAAGGTGGTGAATCTATTTGCGACACATGCTTGAAAAAGTATTGTAAATCAAATAATATATCCATATGCAACACCATTTTGAAAATTGAATTATCGCGTTTAATAAAATTGATAACAATTTTACCAAAGGAAAATATGATTGTGAAATTTATTATAAAACGACAAAATGGGACAATGTCGTTAACATTTTATTTAGCATACATAATCTTGGACTCCAAGTATTGCCAGATGTTCATATTAAATAAAATGTCAACTTAAAGGAATGAAGGTAATCCAGCTGTTCAATTCTCAAAATTGTCATACAGTGACAAATTTCAAAATGTATTTTATTGAAAACCTTCCTGAAAAGTAGATAAATGCCCTGAACAGGTCCGTGACAACCTTTTTCCTGTTTGATCTACCTACTTACTCATTACTTTTATTTTGCAGATGCAACCTAAGACGTTAACAAACGACTTTTGAAAACAAAGTATAGCAACAAGTAATTCACGGTGACCTTCTGAATTCATGGTGACCTTCTTTGCATATTTTGAAGATTTTGAAGACTGAAACTTGAAACTAGTCTCAAGTTTAGTTATAAGTTTGACAAGATGTTCGTGCATTGAAAAATATCAATGACATTGACGTCTAAATAGGGCAAATATTCTTTAAAATTAAATCAAAGGAGAATCTTGATTCTCACATCAAAGTGTCATTTCTAGTTTCAAACTGCACTTATTTACTTCTCTTTGCACTGAGAGAAGCGGTCGCCGATACCGCCGTACCTATACTGAAAGGAAAAAGAAACGCATAATCAAAAAAATGCCTATACTACACTATTATACACACCTAATTCCACGTAATATTCCAGATATATTTCAACGTGTTTTGTACAAAAAGGGGCTACAACTAATTACAGAAAGGACGACTCTGTCATGTAGTAGACCTTTTAATAATAGTATACTTTGTTTCACGAAATTCAAAAATGTTGAAGTTTCGCTTAAAAAAGTCAAGCTATTTGAGTATTGAGTTTAATGCTTAAGAGATTGCAACGTTTAAAGCCTACGTTTGCTCACCTGCTTGAGCTAAATGCGCATTCTGTCGATAATGAAACTTTAAAGAGGTAACCATCGGTGTGTTCGGTGCTGTTTAAACCTTCTTTCTGAAATGACAGGCCTGATTTCGCATTGTACCATTCGATTAGCAGTAGCATATTAAACATACAATATATAGCGGAAACACCCTTTATACGTTTCTTTTTCCTTTCAGTATAGTATTTTATATTGTATCAAGAGTTACATACCGTACTCAGTTACTGACATAAATACCAATGTCACCGTTAATGGTTAAATAACAAGTCATATTTCTATTAGATGTTTGAAGGAGCATAATGTTTGCTCAAAGTATGGTATCTACATCATAATTTATTGCAAATAAAATGTTATCTTTTGGGCGATATTTAAAAAAGAATTTCAAACATTCGCTCTATTTTAACATATCAACGTCAAACGCTTTATTACACATTAACCATAAACTATTTATTTTTTACCGATGTATAACTAATGACGATAGAACTTGTAGCCCTTTTGCCTTTAATAATATGGCAATAAATATGTTAAAATTATTTTAATTTCAATTTTGAAAAATGCAGATCATAGCATGATACGGCATGCACACATTTGATGTCGAAAGTTTCAGTAAATCAAATTTGCAATTCAGGTTCACGGAAAATAGAAATAATGTATTATGCACAGACTGCAAATGAAAATGTGAATAGGTCATCGACATTACATAAAATAGTATACATATGTGCTTCAAAACTAAACAAAAAACAAACAACAACAAAACGAGTGAGCATTTCTAATGAAAAAAGCAATCTAACATGGTTTATTACAAAACACAATGCTGATTGGTTATTAGGGAGATAAGAAATCGTCAGTTAACTTTTAAGACGACGTCAGAAAACATGGCTACGTTCCAAAAAAAAATGTTAAAAAGAAGATTTTCTTCGTTTGATGTTGAGAGATGGGCATGCAATGTAAGTTGTGAAAACGCGTTTGTTTTAAGTTCAAGCTCTCGAAAATACACATAAATATCCATGTCTGATAAGAAAGTATATATGTCCAGCGGGTTTATATTACAAGAGATCTAAACCTGGTGTTTGAAACTTAAAAACATCGAAAGTAAAGTATAAGCGTCGAACGGGAAATGTAGTATTCAAAGACCACAGTCAACCAGAACACGCACAGAAACAAACAATAACCACAAATATCACTAAAAGGCAATATATGACACCACAAACATAAAGGGTTGACTATAGGGCTACCGCTTTGGAACAGTCAGTGGCAAAAAAAAATACTGCTGGGGGTTTAAACCCGGTTGTATGGTCAACAAACCTCACTCTTACCCTGTTGTCATCCCAATAAAACTGGACAGTGTAAATAAACCTATATCCCCGCCAGGTTATATTCTGTGACAAACAAAGTCGGCATTAATAGTTTTCCGAGCACACATTTTCCTTTTTCAAGTTTTCAAACACCTTGGCATAAGCTTGGATAGTTAAAGTACACTTTTATTTGAAACGCTTATGACAATGACATTAATTCAAGGAACCCAAGCATGTGCATTTATTGTTTTTAAAAATCGTGTTATTATAAACTATAAATTGACAACCCATTTTATCACATGTCGAATCTGGAAGTTATAGGTATCGTATTCAGCACGAGTCAACGACATTGCACGAACGCGTGGGTATGCATAAGCATATCCTTAAAAGCAAGTATAATTATATTTCAACGATAAAGGGGATTTATATTTCGCAGAAATCAACAACAACAAAAAAGGTATGAATAACTATATGTCCTTGTTTTGACTCATAGCATCTCCGTGACCGAATGGTAAGCGACGTTGCGTTGTAAACCTCGCCTCTCACCGCTGCGGGTTCGAGTCCCACTGGGAGTCGTGTAAGTGAGGAAGTGTCGATTCTTACCGATGGCGGGAGGTGTACAGTACTGGTTCTACCCAGGAAAAATGGGTGGTCTGCCTCCACCACAAAAAAATCGACCGTCATATATAACCTTACATGTGTTGAAAATGACATAAAACACCATACAAATTGTTTTGACTCGTGTGGAATGCGCACAAAGGTGCAAATTAACGTAAACGAAGACGTGCAATATGACGTTATTTAATAATTTATCCTCAGAAAAAGCCCCCGCGGCTTTAGGATTAAACATTGCTGCATTAACAAATTGACCTTGCGTGCGTTAATCAACGAACAAAATTGCAATATATGTAGAAGTTGATAAACTGTAAGGACAACAAATACTCCTAATGTCGCGGAGTACCTGCATATTTCAATTATACGACTTTGAATAATTTGTTTTATATCCAAAGTGCTTTCATCTGGAATATATATGTGTTGCGGAATTTTGTTTACAAACTGTTAATGACAAAATACCTTTATCATGTTCGAATTTTGTAAAAGGATAGTTCGAAAAACGCTATTACGCGTGTTCAAATTCAAATATTTTTTTTTCCTGATTTTGTAACTTCCGGATATATGGCATTTCCCCTGTAACGTTGTCCTTGTCATGTCTTTATTTGTGTCTTTCAAGTGCATTTTATCTTTACAATAGCTAATGTTTGAGTAGATATATGCCTATATCGCCAGCATAAAACAAGAACTAACGTCGGAAAATCCTTCCCCCCCCCCCTCGTCACCCCATGTGTTCTGAACCTTAAACAACTAGTAGTACACATACCCCCCCCCCCTCCCCCTCGTCACCCCATGTGTTCTGAACCTTAAACAACTAGTAGTACACATACTTACACATTTACGATACATTACTTATGAGGGGGTGGGAGTTTTATGACTTGTTTTTGAGCTTTGTTGTTGAAAAGACGACATTTTGATCATTAAAACGGTATAAAACATTTTATGAATTATATGACAGATTATAAAAATGACAGTTTAACAGAAAGTACTATTTCATCATGAACGAATAATCTGGTGTTTTGCAAAATAATAGGGGGTGGGTGGTTGAGGCAAGACAATAAGTGGATGCTCGAATATCTCCATATTAGTCAAGGTTTTTCTTTGACTTGCGCCCTACGTCACCACCTCCTTGTTAACTAAGATGGCCGCCGTTTTCGTTTCGTCTTTTGCAGCTTTCTGATAATCAGTTTTCTTATACAATTTAAAAACAACACGCGTCAGAGCGTATACGAATCATTCTCGATGGCGCTGATGACAATCGCTCATTACAAAGATGATCTATGCAAAACCTCAGATTTTCTGAAATACACGTGCTTCGCTTGAGAACGTGACAGCTATTTATATAAATCATTGGATAAACTGCGATTTTTGTATAACCCCATTTATGGACATACAATACATTTTGCGTAGGAGTTTTCTTGCTCAGTTGATAACTGGGTGGCCAGGTGACAAATAGAATGAACAATTGTGAAAATTAATAATACGAAATGCCACACATCTGTGTGTTTCTTTTTTTCAAATTAAAATTGCATCAATCAACGCTGTTCCTTTTGATGTCTTAATTGAATGTGTTAATTGTAACACGTATACTTTTTACACTTTGTATATTAAAACATATTCTTAAACGGAAAATAGCAAGCGAAATTCCTTGTAAATTGTCGAAGCGCCATATGACGGAGTAGTTTCTCGTTTAAAAAAAACCCGCCCCACCCCCCTCCCCCAACCCCCACCTAACCACATAAGAACACGGACTACAGAAACGTGCGTCTTCATTGCGACAACCTCTAAAGGTAAAAATCGGGCGACTTTGACCCGAAAAGCGACTAAGCTACATAAAGCGATAAATGAAACAGAAACACAAGCAACAGATAGAACAGGTAGAAACATTAAATAGGATAAAACCGAGTCGCTTTCTAGAGATTGTGTTTTCAGGATTTATTGACACACTAGCTTCATTTAACGCTTTGTGGTGGCTGTAAAAACTCACCCAGACTACGAATCAGTAGTTGTCCGTTGTGGTCTTCGAGCCGAATCGGCGTGGCTTTTAAGTAGAATAATAAATACTGAAAAGTGGATCCATTGGAAGCAACAAACATAACAAGATAAAAGTAGCAGACTCGGTTTTATTGGTCTGTTCATGAGAGGTAATGTTAAATGCAACACCTCTCATGCCTCCTAGCACCGGCTAAAGCGATATTCTACTTTAAAACCACACAAATTGGGCTTGATAATCTCAAAGGACCAGTAAGTAATAACACTACTGATTTGTAGTCGGGGCAACTTTTTACGGCCGCCACACATCACTAAGCAAACGTTAGTGTGAATGATAATAAATACTGAAAAGGGGATCCCTTGGAAGTGAGAGATAAAAGTAGCATACTTTAAGCCGGTCATATGTATAGGGGTTGGTGGGGGCGAACGGGGGAAAGCGTGAGAGATGTTGCATCTTATATAACCACTCATGAATAGACTCAGTAAAGCAAGTCTGCAAATATTCTCTCTTATTTGTGTTCGTTGCTTCCAAAAAATGGGAATATACATGTTGTACGTCCGTTGAATTGTTTTGGATTTTAGAAACCTATATTGAACGAATAACGCGTACACTCGGATGTTTTCTTCAAACTATATAATTATAAAGATGACGCAATATCATCTCTGATGTTCAAACCATATTACAAAACTGTTGCAATAAGTGTGTGTTTAACATCTGTTGATATTGATAAGGAACGGTTATTACATATTTCGTTTATCTCGTAACCTGGTTTATTTGCGTTGAATAAAAAGCGGACAGAAAACACGTCGGCATCCTTATAATATTAACATGGATACGTGTTATTTATAAGCGGTCTCCGTGGCCGAATGGTTAACGACGCTGCGGGTTCGAATCCCACTGGGAGTTCGACTTGTAAGTGAGGAAGTGTCGATTCTTACGGATGGCGGGAGGTGTACAGTACTGGTTCTACCCAGGCAATGTGGGTGGTCTGCCTCCACCACAAACAATCGACCGTCATATGTAACCTTACATGTATTGAAAATGACGTAAAAACACCCTACAAACAAAACAAACATTTATAAGCGCAGAAAATGGTAAAGTTATGAAACAAGCTTGATATATGTGTTCCTGTTGTTTTTAATATCTCGCTTTAAACATATTTACACCTCCCGCCATCCGCAAGAATCGACACTTCCTCACTTACAAGTCGAGCTCCCAGTGGGATTTGAACCAGCAACGGTGAGAGGCGAAAGTTTACAACGCAACGTCGTTAACCATTCGGCCACGGAGACCGTTTATCCATGTTAATGTTATAAGGATATAGCTGACGTGTTTTCTGTCCGCTTTTTATTCAGCGCAAATAAGCCAGGTTACGAGATAGCAATTTTTTAAGCTGCAAGCATGCCGTTACTTATTTCTAAGCTATTGTCTCCTAGAACTTCCCTAGTTTTTGTTGAAATTAAATATAATTTGTTATCTCTTATGTGCGGCGAAACAAGAACACCAATTGTACTTTCGTGTTACTATAGATATGAAGTTAAAATGCAGGCCATGCGATAGGAATGACCCCGTTCCACTTCCTCAAAATGGGATTGTTCTTGTGGTTCGACTGATTTCAGCAGAGATTAAGGGACCAGGCAATATTTTTCGGGGTATTGGGACCGGTGCAAATAAAAGTTTTATACAAAAAACTGTACGTCCCATGGCAAACAAACGAAAAAAGGTATCGTCCCATGGTTTGTCGCGACAAAAAAGTACCTGTCCAATGCCATTTTGTACCGGTCCAACGCCCAGATAAATATTGCCTGGTCCATAAGCACCCTTTTTTATGGTCTAAAATCACTGCTTCAAAGTGTACGTCCAATGGCAAGGGAACACAAGTATCGTCCCATGGTTTGTCGCGACAAAAAAAGTACCTGTCCCGTGCCATTTTGCACCGGTCCCAACCCCCCGATAAATATTGTCTGGTCCCTAACGAGCTAAATGCAATTTAACCTATACATTCCTCGACCTTCGCTAGGTAAAGAACGAATTAGGAACAAGATGTGAATGTGTTTGACTTGGACAATCGAGTCCTATGTCATTTTGTGGATTTTGACAATTCATATCGGATATCCAATGTCAAATATTTTGATATTGGACATACGGAGTCCAATTTCCATTGTTTGGAAATGGCATATTTTTTATCCAGTGTCTACTAACGATATTTTGCGGGTTCGAATCCCTACGGGAGCTCAACTTGTAAATGAGAAAGTGTCAGTGTCGGTATACAGTCCTGTTCTACCCAGGAATAAGTGAATGGTCTGCCTCCATCACAAAAAAAATCGACCGTCATTCATGTGCTGAAAAATGACGTTAATCATCAAAGAAAACAAATAAAGAATAAACGGGTACGCGATACCTTCGAATAGTTGAAAGTATCCAACGAAGTAATTACTAACAGTTTATTTCCTAATTAGTAATGTATTAGTCAGGTACCACTCAGCACATTTCTGGAAGATGCTACACGAATCGCTTGGTTATTTCTCGGCACTCAGCCACTTGTGTATCCTATAAAAATACAATAAAACATGGTTATAAAATTACTCAGATTTAAAGAATGTCGTATTGAGTAACTGGTCGCAAGTAAACAATGGCAATATGCGCTAATAATAAATGCTATGCTGTAAAACTTAACGAGCTTCTGATTAAGAGGACGCATATTAATCATGTTAATTCTACATAAAGTTAAGTGCTTGCCTATATTTTCGACATATTTTTTGTTTCCTAAAGTATATCTAATTGATATAACTGATATTTCCTTCATGAGAGTGTGCCAGCTCATATGAATATATCGTCTCCGTGGCCGAATGGTTAACGACGTTGCGTCGTAACCCTTCGCCTCTCACCGCTGCGGGTTCGAATACCACTGGAAGCTTGACTTGTAAGTGAGGAAGTGTCGATTCTTACGGATAGCTAGAGGTGTACAGTACTAGTTCTACCCAGGAAAAGTGGGTCGTCTGCCTTAACCACAAAAAATCGACCGTCATATATAACCTTACATGTGTTGAAAATGACGTAAAAAAACATACAAACAAAATCATATGAATATAGTTTCAATAATACAAAATACCATTTATCCTATAAGTATACATATACTGAAAGGAAAAAGAAACGCATAATGGGTATTTCCGCTATATATAGTACCTTTAATATGCTTCGGCTCATCGAATGGTACGCGGCGACATTAGGCCTGTCCTTTCGGATAGAAGGTTTAAACAGCACCGAACTCACCAATGGTTACTCCTTTAAAGTTTCATTATCGACAGTATGAGCATTTGGCTCAAGCAGGTGAGCAAACTTAGGCTTTAAACGTACATTAAACACAATGCTTAAAAATGACTCGACCTTTTTAAGCGAAACTTCAACATTTATGAATTTCGTGTAACAAAGTATACTTTAATTAAAAGGTCTACTACATGACAGAGTTGTCCTTTCTGTAATTAGTTGTAGCCCCTATTTGCACAAAACACGTTGAGATATATCTGGAATATAACGTGGAATTAGGTGCATGTAATAGTGTAGTGTAGGCAATTTTTTGATTATGCGTTTCTTTTTCCTTCCAGTATATTAGCATAACACATTTAAATATTATAGTCCAAGGCAGTTCATAGCGCATTCGTGGTCGAGGGGTCAACGATGTTGCGTTGTAAACCTTCTCGCCTCTCACCGCTGCGGGTTCGAATCCCTCTGGGAGCTAAACTTGTAAGAAATGTTCGACTCTTACAGATGGCGGGAGGTATACAGTACAAAAATATCGACCGTCATATTTGGCCTGAAATGTGTTAAAATGACGTAAAACGCCATTCAAATAAACAAACAAACAAACAAACCAAGGCAGTTCACAAATAAAGAACATCTTGGTACTTGAGCAGGTTTCCATTTTTATATTGATGAATGTCCGTGCTGCTTATGGTCATATTGCAGGTTCCATAGACCTACTGTTTAATGTTTTCCCATGTGACATGTAAACAAACCAAAAAAAAGGCTTTTTTTGCTTACCCTGCTGCACTGATGCAACTTAGATACATGTAAAAAGGAACTTCTTGTTAGACGACGACCTATTTGTAATGCCACTTTTATGTGTCAGAAGGCCATGACCCTACACTTTGAGGGAATCCCCAAACAAATTTATGAAAATCACACACTTTCCGTTTTACTCAACCATATCATAGAACAAAATCATATGGATGAAACCTATGTTAAATAATAATCAGAAATAAATAACAAATGCAAGGAAACACAATTGAATTTCCCACCTCGTATCTCATCCAATCAAAACAAGGCTTATGTATGCTTTAGGCATGGGACTTTTTCTGCCAATCAGACTGTCTTTTGCAACAGGGTACTGTAAACTAAATTGTAGCAACTAACACACGGTTTACAATGTTATTGTTATTCCTTTTTTTAATTATTTATTTTTTTAGTCAGTTTTCTTCATAACCTGCATATTTGTAATCAGTAATATTAGAAAAGTTAAAAGCATTTTTGTTGTATGTTATACTGGCTACATTGATTATATTGCACCACTAGTTAAATCTATGGTAGAATAACGATTTTTTTGTTAAAAACTTAACATGTTATTTAATAATTTAATATTTGATAATATAAAACTAGGTTTCAAATCAAAATGATACTGGACTAATAAATCGAAATGCTAATTTAAAAAAAAGTGAAGATTGTTGTGTGTCCCTTTAAAGCGGTTCAACTTGTGACCCAAACAACACATTCCATACTGTGTTAATGAAAATTATACGGTTCAATAATTGAGAAATGCTAAAATGTATGGATGGCTTTAACATGTGTTAGTCCCTTAAAGAAGTAAGTAATATACTGAAAACTAGTTAGTGTAATATGTATATTATACTTTTGGCCGTTTAAAATAAACTGAAACACGACACTCCTGAAGTGTTTATTAAGCGTTGAAATCGGCGTCTCGATTTATTTACACACTATCATTTTGACTTGAACAGTCCATAATATTATACCATCTTTTCCCAAACCCCCCACCCCAACACAATGTACCACTGCTAAGCCAGAGCATGTACCACCACCACCACCCCGCCCCATCACCCCAACCGTTTCCCCACCCTAATCTCTAGGGCTGGTAAACTTGCTTGCATATAATTAAATATGTTTTTCTTTTTCATTTTACAATTTTTCGTCTTATTCTGCCATGGGTTTAAATATATTATTGGTGCAATAATCACCAGTTAATAATATGCATACACAATTTGCTTTATAATACAATTTGCTTTATACTATTCTCATAAATAATATTAATGATTGAACAAATGCAACTTATGTAGAAAAACTAACGGGACGTCGAGAGTTTTTTATAAATATCAAGATTGCCGCGTGTCCCTTTTAAATGATCAACATATACCAATACATGTCAAAATATAGGTTGAAGTTCAGTTAACATCAAAGTCAGGAAGATTTTGAGCGTATCTAACATTTGACATTCTCTAAAATTCCATAAATACTTTTGTATTGGGTAGACCCTGTTCCTGACACTAATGAAATGCCCCTATGCTTGCTAAACCCAGTCAGGCGCGTACCTTGAGGCTTTTTCCCATTACGCAATATTGGGTTTGACAGTGCTAGGGGGTCCGGGGGCATGCTCCCCATGATTTTTTTTTAAAATAAAGACGCCAAATCGTGCGTTTTGGCGTATTTTGGTAGCAAAATTATGAACCAAAAATACACGGATTTTGATATTTTTGCTACACAAGACTGTCTGGTGCGAACTTGATTCTTGCAAATGAGCAAAATTAAAATTAATTTAAATACAGCTATTTAAATAATGCATAAAATACGGTAAAAAAATTATTTGCTTTTCAGATTTTCATTACGGAGAGCTCTACGTATCTGCGTATAGGCAGGTACGCGCATGTAAGTGCACTTAAATCTTTCTTTTTCATTTAACCAACGGTTATGTTAGCCATAGTATATATTCCAGTGTACAACGTGACTAGAATCGTTAACTATAACTATTTGCATTCTTTCCACATCTCCATATCCTCTTCTTTTGATCCGTCTTATTCGGTATGAAACGTTCATCGACAGAGTACGAGGGTTGAATGATAAGTAACTGGGAATTGTTGTTCAATTATGAGATTTATTTTGACAGGTTTAGAATTTTCACTTTAGGAATTTTAATCCAAATATTTGGGATTCGTACATATCATTACATAAGTAAGTGTGGCAAAATACACACCAGTCCCATACACGGTTAAGTGGATTTACATTTCAATCCAGGTGAAATGAAAGAGACCAACACCGACGTTATGAATTGCTTAATGAGGGATAAAATCGTATCCGAAATAAGTACACATTTGCAAGGTCACAACATTGTAAGCCAGTTTGAAACAATCTCTGAAGTGTTTTAAAGACGGAATGAGTACGGTGCAAAAATGGTTTAAGTGCTACTGGAATATCCTTATATTTAAATCTGATGGCAAATAACAATGTTCGGCTTGCTGCCATCCGATAGTGTCTGATATTTCTCGGTGAGGGGTCGGGGACTTAATGAATTGTCAAGACTCACATCAAATCATGGAGGGGGCGATTTCTAAATAATTCTGTCTATATATGAGTTGAAAGAGGATTTTACGATTCTAATTTTATGCAATTTTGTTGATAGCCATAATTCTTATTTATTTTTTTATGCCAAAATGACATTGTAATTTAACAAAATGAACGTTAGCAAGACATCAAAGGGTAGTTAAACTGTACTAATCGCATAATTAGATTTGCAGATGGATTAACACGGATTCCTAAGGCGAACATAAAGATATATACGCCTTATATAGCTAAACGTTGAATGATTAGCTGACATTTGCATACATCATCTATATTTATTACCAATACTCTTCAAGGTCTCAGGGGGCAAAAAACGTCTCAGGCTGTAGTTTAGAGAAGTGTTTTTTATCTAGATAATAAATCTTACGTATCAAATGCGTATCAATGATAATTAACTTGCTCTTGGAAATCATAGGGATCCACAAAAGCGAGTTTGTGAAATGTTTGGAAAGAAAAATTAAAATGTTTTTCCTTTATCGAATTATTGGGCATACTTATGTACAAGCAGACACCGTCGTGTGCATGACAGCGACGTTAACCCTTAACCCGCTAAGCACGACTATAATAGACTTTGCGTCCACTGTAAACCCATATCAGCCTGCGAGTACCGAGTAACTCGCAGGCTGATCAGGGTTTACAATGTCCGGCTGCTGGTCCGTCATTTCCCCCAAAACACCCTTTGTCACATAAATGGAATGATCTTAATTCAAAGAAAGAACAGTCCATTATATATATAGGTCAGCGGTCGATGGCGTACGTGTAAAATTGAGCTCCGGCAAAAGTGTTTTCCTTATATATGTAGCGGGTTATTAATGGTTAAACCCGCTGCATATTTAAAAACATACCTTTATCGAATATTTAATGTCGAACAAAATAGACGCGTTATTTGACCTTGTTAAAGATAGTGACTAGTAAGTTTATCGTAAATTACATGTTAGAATGAGCATCTTTACGAAACAATTGCAAGACAATGAACACTCGTAAAGATGAAATATTATAAAGACTGGGGTCTAATTACCCCTATTTGGTTTTGGACTTTAATCAATTCCCGATTTTCCGATTTAGTTGTAAAATATGTTCATTCGCGTGTTGTACTGAGTAATGCCTTACTGCCCACGCCCCCACGTCCCAGGCTTTAGCCTGTTTTCAGTCTCATGCTTTTTTAAACTCGGACGTCAGCATCTTTGCACATAATCTGAAACTTAGTTTCTTTTTTGAATTTGCGTTGTGAGAAACAAATGATGACACGTTACCTTCCCATAGCTTTGAACGGAGATGAGAGCTGTCAAGATGTAAATTAAGTAGCAGAACTATTACGTGGGACTATATTTGTCTATAAATAGCCAAGTATTGGATTATCCGATAACCAATAGCAACAATTGTAAATAAAAACAGCTTACGTGTCTATATTTATCCAAAATTCCCACAAAATATCGATAAGTTTAACACTATTCAATGTGCGACGTACTGTTATGAGAATTAAATTGTTGTTTAACGGATCATCAGCACAATATTTTAGGCTTTTTAGAGCCATGCCAGAAAGAAGGAACGACTACAAAGGAATGCGCGAACATTGTCCTATTGTTACTATCGCACATAGGTTCATGTGCTTATTTAAATGGAGGATAGACTTCCCCATCTGACGAACGAAGAGTATTAAAGCGTTGGCCTAAGAACACGCCAAAACACAACAACAACAACAACAGTGGCACCCGAAAAGCCCAAACCCGTAATCTCCTGATTCAAAGTTTACTCTGCGATGCACATAGTCACGCATCTCCTTGTTTCGTAATGAAGGCTACTTTACTGTTACCTCGCAAACATGTACATAGTCACGCATCTCCTTGTTTCGTAATGAAAGCTACTTTACTGTTACCTCGCAAACATGTACATAGTCACGCATCTCCTTGTTTCGTAATGAAGGCTACTTTACTGTTACCTCGCAAACATGTACATAGTCACGCATCTCCTTGTTTCGTAATGAAAGCTACCTTACTGTTACCTCGCAAACATGTACATAGTCACGCATATCCTTGTTTCGTAATGAAAGCTACTTTACTGTTACCTCGCAAACATGTACATAGTCACGCATCTCCTTGTTTCGTAATGAAGGCTACTTTACTGTTACCTCGCAAACATGTACATAGTCACGCATCTCCTTGTTTCGTAATGAAAGCTACTTTACTGTTACCTCGCAGACATGTACATAGTCACGCATCTCCTTGTTTCGTAATGAAAGCTACTTTACTGTTACCTCGCAGACATGTACATAGTCACGCATCTCCTTGTTTCGTAATGAAGGCTACTTTACTGTTACCTCGCAAACATGTACATAGTCACGCATCTCCTTGTTTCGTAATGAAAGCTACTTTACTGTTACCTCGCAAACATGTACATAGTCACGCATCTCCTTGTTTCGTAATGAAAGCTACTTTACTGTTACCTCGCAAACATGTACATAGTCACGCATCTCCTTGTTTCGTAATGAAAGCTACTTTACTGTTACCTCGCAAACATGTACATAGTCACGCATCTCCTTGTTTCGTAATGAAGGCTACTTTACTGTTACCTCGCAAACATGTACATAGTCACGCATCTCCTTGTTTCGTAATGAAGGCTACTTTACTGTTACCTCGCAAACATGTACATAGTCACGCATCTCCTTGTTTCGTAATGAAGGCTACTTTACTGTTACCTCGCAAACATGTACATAGTCACGCATCTCCTTGTTTCGTAATGAAGGCTACTTTACTGTTACCTCGCAAACATGTACATAGTCACGCATCTCCGTGTTTCGTAATGAAAGCTACTTTACTGTTACCTCGCAAACATGTACATAGTCACGCATCTCCTTGTTTCGTAATGAAAGCTACTTTACTGTTACCTCGCAAACATGTACATAGTCACGCATCTCCTTGTTTCGTAATGAAGGCTTCTTTACTGTTACCTCGCAAACATGTACATAGTCACGCATCTCCTTGTTTCGTAATGAAAGCTACTTTACTGTTACCTCGCAAACATGTACATAGTCACGCATCTCCTTGTTTCGTAATGAAGGCTACTTTACTGTTACCTCGCAAACATGTACATAGTCACGCATCTACTTGTTTCGTATTGAAAGCTACTTTACTGTTACCTCGCAAACATTTCTAAACGAAATCATGAAAATACTATAGTTCATAAATGCGAAAAAGCAATAGTGAAAACTGACAGCGAATAAAAGATCAAATTAAATAAAATAATTTACGAAAGAGCAAAAAAGTGGAATGCATGCATATATATGTAGAAAAGGTGTTTATTTGTTGCAGGTTATCAAATCTCAAAACAGGCCTACCGAAGATATGTTGAACATGACGGGGATCGCTCTTTATTTACACTGTCCCGTTTTATTGGGATGACAGCAGGGTAAGTGTGAGGTGCACCCTAGAGCCTGTTTTTTATTGGGATGACAGTAGGGTAAGTGTGAGGTGCACCCTAGAACCTGGTTTAAACCCCCAGCGGCCCTTTTTTGCCACTGACCGTTCAAAGGTGGTAGCTCTATTGTCAACCCTTGTGTGTTTGTGATGTCTTATTTTGCCTTTTAATTATTTTTATATAATATTATAGTTGTTCTTTGTTTCTGTGTGCATTTGTGGTTGACTGTCGTCCTTGAAAGCTACTTTTCCTGTTCGATTTTTATATCTATATTCATTCACGGTCTAGCATTGTGATGTTTTGCGACCCGCCTATATAAGCATCGATTGTTAGCTTTTCTAAAAGCTTTAGGACGATTTTAAATCAGTAAATAGAGCATGTCCCGATGTTTATATTATGTAACTTTTATCGGTTAGAACACCTGACAAAGCATCGGAACCAGAGAGGTACGGGGTTGAGCCCCAGCTCGGTTAAACATGTACCTTATTGCACTCAAATTACTGAACAGGTGGCAATTGTTTTGTCTTCGCTAGCCAAGCCACCTATCATCGGCTAAAGCGGTTCTAAGCAGTTTCATCTGATAGAGGAGGTGATCAGGGTCAGTCAGCTGCATTAACCCATACGACCAGTGTATGTGACCAGTGTATGTGACCAGTGTATTTAAGTCAGATATCGGTTCCTTGGGTATTAACCTTAAAATCGGATAAAAGAGTGACCGTGGGCGTTGGCTTAAACAGAAGGTGAACTATTGCAGGAATGTCCATTAATCTTATTTATCGAGACAAATCTAGATAAAGGACAGGGTTGAATTAAAAGGAATATTTTCCTTGCTCCGTTCTTCACCCAGAGGAATTACAAGGAAACATGTAAGTGGAATGACAATTAAACTTTAATTCGTCCTTCACCAA
Source organism: Cyrtodaria siliqua (assembly GCA_037043455.1). Classification (NCBI taxonomy): domain Eukaryota; kingdom Metazoa; phylum Mollusca; class Bivalvia; order Adapedonta; family Hiatellidae; genus Cyrtodaria; species Cyrtodaria siliqua. Next base: position 184,907 of record JAWPHD010002378.1, read on the forward strand.
CTGCAATATTAACACAAGCGTGTCCAAGCTTCGACTCTTGTTGCGTTTAAAAGATAAAAAACTCTTTCAGATTCATGATGTCAATTATTTCAAGAACTGACGATGTGGAGAAAGGTTAGAGGAGTTTGGTTGAGTTATGCAAAATAAATTCAAAAATAGATGCGAAAGTAGAACAGAAAGTATTAGTAATTAGAGAAAACAACCTTCCGAAAATACTTATTTAATTAAAACAAGTAAAACATAATAACAAAATTAAGTGTACATAAAAGCGAACAAACAAGGGTACTGACTTGGAATGGTCAGTGACAAAACGGACAGCTGGTATTTCAAATCGTGTGCCAAATCAAATCACTTTCTTACCACCTATTATCATCCAAATAAAACGTGACAGTGAGCATAAAACAATCCCCCCAGGCTAGCCTCTAACAAGCTAGGCAGCATCTATAGGCATCAATATGCGAGAGATGAACTTGCGCATGTATACTCGTAATTATATAAATAAATAAATAGAAAAAAAAAAACTAGAAAGCCACCAAGAATGCACACCGTGAATTGTCAAAAGTCGGAGCAATAATATAGTGAACCGTTAAAGGTACAAGACATACTTGAAGACGAACACCCTCCTTTTCAGAATTTAGGTAGATCATCAAAGAGTCCTTGATCTCAAAGCTTATCGACGGACTGTAGATGGGTCAAGCATTAAACATGTAGTGCGTTGCACACGAGTTTTAGGACGGAGCACGCCTAATGTATGTTGTATTGTTATTCTACAAAACGTTCGTGCTTTTAAACGTCTGTAGCTACAACACCCTTACTTTTACGGGAGCCTTCAATTCTTCGTCTGCTACAAACACGCAATACCTACTGTTATATTGAGCAGCATCTATGTTTAGTGTTTCTTCGAACACCATTGTGTTATACGTCTCACTAGACATACGTCTCACTAGACATACGTCTCACTAGACATCTGATGTTTCACTATGCTGCATAAAAACAAATACTTCTATGAACCGTTTGAAAGATACGGAATCATTGTTAAACAAGAAATGTCAAGGCAGGTGATAAATGCCCCCGAACAAGCTCTTTTTTACCTTTGACCTCCAAGTGTGACCTTGACTTTTGAGGTATTGACCTGGTTCTAATTCGCGGCAAACCTTCTCATTGTGATTAAACTGTTTATGTCCCTTGAGTACTTTCAAAGTTATGGCTGAAACAGAATTGTTTCGGACGGACGGACCCTGAACTGTTTGCTTTTCTCCAAATGTTTATAGTTTGTAGACGCACTGTTTAAGTTAATACTTTTCTTTTCGTTTTGGAATGTATCACTTTACTCAATATTCTCTGATTGTAAGATATTGTCTCAAAGACACTAAACATAAACAAGAACCGAATATCACAAAGTCAAATATATCTCTACCGTCACTTGGTAATTCAGTGGATACCTCCTTGAGCTTTAGAACCAAGGTTCTCTCCTCGGCCGTTATCCTTGAGCTTAAGAACCAAGGTTCTCTCTTCGGCGGTTATCCGTGAGCTTAAGAACCAAGGTTCTCTCCTCGGCGGTTATCCTTGAGCTTTAGAACCAAGGTTCTCTCCTGGGCGGTTATCCTTGAGATTTAGCTCTCTCCCCGGTGGTTATCCTTGATCTTTAGAACCAAGGTTCTCTCCTCGGCGGTTATCCGTGAGCTTAAGAACCAAGGTTCTCTCTTCGGCGGTTATCCTTGAGATTTAGAACCAAGGTTCTCTCCTCGGCGGTTATCCTTGAGCTTAAGAACCAAGGTTCTCTCCTCGGCGGTTATCCTTGAGATTTAGAGCTCTCCTCGGCGGTTATCCTCGAGCTTAAGAACCAAGGTTCTCTCCTCGGCGGTTATCCTTGGGATTTAGCTGTCTTCTCGGCGGTTATCCTTGAGCTTTAGACCCAAGGTTCTCTCCTCGGTGGAGGCATGTCTGATGGGAACCTTCATCGTTCATCTCATCTTCCTCTTGAGGTTTACCACCACTAATTACATGTAAACCTCCGAGGTGTAGTCGAATGTAGTTCCTATAATAAAAAGGAATCCTTCCTTTTTTGATGGAAATGGGCATTATATATAAGTAGGGGAAAACTGCCCATTTCTATTCGATTTTGTGGTTGTATGTATGAGAGGCTTATTAATAGGTTTTACTGGATCACTGATGAACATTTTCGAAATTTCAGCTCTATGCTTACACTTTGTGAGCAACCATCAATGAAAACAGCTGTACCCTTGACCTGTTTAGTAAACGAACAAGAACTTTCTTACATGTCTTGTGACCCCACCTTTTCTGGCGATTTTTCAAGTAGAAAATTAGTTTTCTATATGAACATTACACTGCTGCATTATCCATATTTGCAGCAAAGCATTATTATGTGACACTTTAACATTGGTATCTATATGGGGAAAATAATTAGTAGTTTCATACCCTGAGGTTGCTGTCCCAATATAACCTAATACATGTAATTAACCGGACGTAATATCCCATTTTATTTCATTCACGGGAGGTAAGGGAGTGAGAGTGTTTAGTGAGACCTATATCGACACGTAAACCACTTGTAGTGCCTGTATGAGAAGACCATGCTACTGAGGCTTTGAAAACAGCGCTGTTTCTTCCGTCTAATTTGTTTGGCAAATTACCACAACTTCATCATAATACTAGCATTCATGCCACTATATATAGAATGCAATAACGTTCCTGTTCATTTATCATGGGAGACATTATCCTAGATTCTGCTTTGATACTTTGTGTTGTTTACAAGTGTATATTAAATATTTCCTGAGATGTTCTATTTGATGCATAGTTCCGAACAAATTAACAAGAAAGTATGTGTTTGTCTATTCTAATCTTGTTGTTCTCCCCTCCAGATTTCTTTTTCTCTACTTCCAAATACATTAATAGAAACACAATTAGGTTGTATATCGAGGCCAAACCTTGGTCTTTGAACCTCAAAACTGAAAGTATGAGTTTAACCTTGAAAACGCACAGGAAATGTCAAAAAAAAGCCAACAACAGTTTTTCCCACTGACAGTCTTTGGCAAGGGTATTGCCTACATATTCATTGATCTACTTCTACGTTGTTTTCATTTGTTTGTTTGTATGGTGTTTTACGTCATTTTCAACACATGCAAGGTTATATATGACGGTCGATTTTGTATGGTGGAGGTAGACCACTCACTTGTCCTGGGTAGAACCAGTACGGTACACCTCCCGCCATCCGTAAGAATCGACACTTCCTCACTTACAAGTCGAGCTCCCAGTGGGATTTCGAACTCGACTTGTAAGTCAGGAAGTGTCGATTGATCAAATGGAAAGGACAGTAACTTTCAAAGTAAAATCTTCAATCCCACAATATCTTTGTCGAACCCGCTTGCGGAGAGATTGATTAACGATCACTTTTGCGTTTTTATGAAGGATATGGACTAAGCTCCGAAATAAAAATCCGGTTTTCGATACAAATGCTGTATTGTTCTTGCTTTGGTTTATAACATAATAGCTCGACACATGTACTATTTGAATGAAACTTCATCAATGTGTGTCGCTCATCTATCTGACATGGTATACGAACGGAACGCTTCGATGTGACCGACTTTCTTTGAAATATAGGTCACGTCCGCTTTTTGGTACAAGTCCTGCTGCTCGATTTTGGGCGCAGGATGAAGGAAATAGACCACACAAAACAAACCAATCGCTCTACTTCCTTCTGATCGGGTTTGCCAAATGTTACATCACTGTGACCATCTGTTTCAGACATAAAGGTCAAGGTCACGTCCGATATTCGATACAAATCCTGTATTGTGCGTTTGACCTATTTTCGATACAAATCCTGTATTGTGGGTCACGTCCGATATTCGATACATATCCTGTATTGTGGGTCACGTCCAATATTCGATACAAATCCTGTATTGTGCAATTGACCTATTTTCTCCTAAATATAGACCACGTCTGGTTTGTAGTACAACTCCTGTACCTCACCTTCCATCCGCGGGATATAGAACTAACTATTTGTGAAACTTCATCAGTTATTGTACCAAACGTTTTAAGTATATTATTGGCGCAATATAATCTGCGGTTAGTTATATGTAAACACAGTTTGCTTTGAACAATACTGATAATTAATATTAATGCGTGTGCCTTGTGCAAGTTATGTAGGAAAACTGACGGGACACCGCGAGTTTTAAACAAATCTTGATTGCCATGTGCCCTTTAAAACAATACAATTGGGAAATGAAACTATGGTCTTTTATTTAGCGTGTGGTACCTTAATAGAGATGGTCCCTGGAGCAGGTTTTAGTAGGAATGTCAAGTAAGTTGTTTGGCAGTTGCCAACTATAGTGCTAATAGGTGGAGACAAAGTAGCGGTTTCACTAATGCTAATCGTGACACTTGTCAAATATGACATGTTCTTGAATCTTTTTTATCTTGATAAATCTTCTTAGTAAAGATTAAAAGATTATCCTACAAAATGTGCTTAGGCGAGGGTTTTACTTTTCGCACATTGTTTTTGATTAATATAATACTGTTAATATTACATGTAGACGTTCAAGTAGTCCTTTAATTGACTTAATTAACAATTTAACATCTCTATGAGGTGTGTGTGAAGTGGACTAGGTGTTTGAGGTTCAGGGCTGGCCATTAAAATCCAGTTTAGTAATCAACAGTCGTATCTGGGACGTATCTCGTTCGGAGTCAAACATTCAAACCCAGTTTGGTATTAAACACTCGTATTCCGCGTTCGGGGTTTGACATTCAAATACAAATCGGTATTCAATATTCGTACCCCGTTTTGTATTTAACATTCGAACCCGTTTAGGTATTCAACATTCGTATCCCATTCGGGAGTCGACGTTCGGACTGTGCGGTTTGAGGTCCGTCGTTTGTTGAATACAGAACTGGATTGGAGGTCCGTTCAACATTCGTATGTTGAATACATAACTGGATTGGAGGTTCGTTCAGCATTCGTGTGTTGAATACGGAACGGGGTTTGAGGTCCGTTCAACATTCGTGTGTTGAATACAGAACTGGATTGGAGGTCCGTTCAGCATTCGTGTGTTGAATACGGAACTGGGTTTGAGGTCCGTTCAACATTAGTGTGTTGAATACAGAACGGGGTTTGACATCGATTCATTATTCCACATTTGAGGTCCGTTCAACATTCGTGTGTTGAATTGAATGTTGTTTAACGGCTCATCAACACAGTATAGGTTAATTAGAACCGCCACAGAGAGAGGGGAAGGATACATAGGAATCCGGGAACCTGCCCTACTCTTATTATCGAATAGATTCCTATGGTTCTTTTACGTGCTCGGAGGATAGACCGATACACGGGACCGCCCGGTTTACGTCCCCTTCCGACGGACGAGGCTGAGGGAAAGTGTCTTGCCCAAGAACACACCGACGGAACTCAGTGGTAGCACGGAGGATTGAACCCGGGGCCTCCGGTTACAAATCCGCCGCGCTACAGACTGCGCCACGCCAGCCCTCTCGTGTGTTGAATACAGAACTGGATTGGAAGTCCGTTCAGCATTCGTGTGTTGAATACGGAACGGGGTTTGAGGTCCGTTCAGCATTCGTGTGTTGAATATGGAACGGGGTTTGAGGTCCGTTCAACATTCGTGTGTTGAATACAGAACTGGATTGGAGGTCCGTTCAGCATTCGTGTGTTGAATACGGAACTGGGTTTGAAGTCCGTTCAACATTCGTGTGTTGAATACAGAACTGGATTGGAGGTCTGTTCAGCATTCGTGTGATGAATACGGAACTGGGTTTGATGTCCGTTCAACATTCGTGTGTTGAATACAGAACTGGATTGGAGGTCTGTTCAGCATTCGTGTGATGAATACGGAACTGGGTTTGATGTCCGTTCAACATTCGTGTGTTGAATACAGAACTGGATTGGAGGTCTGTTCAGCATTCGTGTGATGAATACGGAACTGGGTTTGATGTCCGTTCAACATTCGTGTGTTGAATACGGAACGGAGTTTGACATCTATTCATTCTTCCACATTTGTAATGAGTGTGCTGTCCGTTCAACATTAGTATGTTGCATTTAATTCCGAACTGGATTTGAGGTCCGTTTAACACTCGTAATTTGACTGTTGTAAAATATTGGTATTTTATATATTAGCCCATCGAAACTCTTCTCTGCAAGGCCACTGCAGGCTGTTTTCGTGGCATTACATAACAAGAAAGAATTTAAGTTCAGTAGTCGTTAGGTTGCTAACTGGAAATACGAAAATGCATTACTAGAGATAGCACAAAGGGCAATATAATTCGTATAATTATATGGGTGGGTTCCGCAATGTAGAATGGTTTATCAAATAGTATATGTATATTATATATAATATATAACTTCTGTAAAATGCTCAAATAACCACAAACAAAAACTACGGGAATAAAACGAAATGGAACTTCAATCGGTAACCTGACAACAATATTTTTTTCCTTCAAGTATTAATAATATATCTCAAATAATAATTGCTAACAACATGCGTAAAAATTATCTTATAATTGAAAAAAAAAACGGATTCTAACAAAAATAACTAATAAATTCCGACGAAATGTTTATGCAGCCATTCAGTCCTCGCCAAGGACGATTACTCTCGAATAAGTCGCAAGTGTTTAAAGATTAAATTCGAATGTATTTCTGCTATTAATATCCTATTTGTATCCGAAGTTAAGATGTTTGGCAAAAAAAGTTTGATTTGTGATAATAAAATAGTCGGTAGCTAAAGCTTTTGTAATTACATATTATTGATTTATGTCGTCTGCTCAGTAGACCTCAGATCATAAAACAATTTGAAAAGTAGCATTCTTGAAATAGTTCAGTTAAGCGAGCGATATTAGTGACAATCCAGTCTCGAACACCCAAACTTCTCGCGAGACTTCTAGTAAGTGCGTCTGAGGGTAAAGACTAATGACTTTGAACGATAGTAGTAATAATCGTTTGAATGACAAAGACTAGTAACAATCGTTTGAATGACAAAGACTAATAACAATCGTTTGAACGATGGTAACAATCGTTTGAATGATAAAGACTAGTAACAATCGTGTGAATGATAAAGACTAGTGATTAATTAGGAGAAGCACAAAGATATTCTTGGTCTTTTTTTTGTTGTTGTTGTTGTGTTTTTTTTGTTGTTGTTTTTAATAATTCGTCTGTGTGTCTCCCACTGTCTGGCAGAAGTCCTTATGAGAGCTGGAATGCTAGTGAAAGACAGTTGGAATACCCAATTATAGTGTAGCTACATTATTGTTTGTAATTTCTGAATCTCTAATGTTAAGATAGTTCTGTTTATTTTCATAGTACATATATTACTTTTTATTTTATTTCTATGAGTGAAAGATTGGGATTTCTCAGTGAAAGAATATTCATAATCGCTAAATATTAATAACTAACTCCGAACACAAAAATAACTAACTGTAACGCTGAGTCATGACGTCAATAAAGTGTTGGTGATATCGACGTCATCCGCCAATAACGATCAATAAAGCAAATAATTTCGGCAAAAATCACATATAATAAACGGTTTGATATGTAATAAATAGATTATTTAACTGCTGGGACGATTATAGAGAAATCCTTAACTCAATGGTAGGCGTGTTTTGTTTTTTCACTCATTCGCATCCGCTCGTTCGTGAAAAGAACCACACGTCTACCATCTCGTAATCGATCCAAGCAGTTAGATAACCTATGACTTTCATATCTAATATATGTATTTATTATATACCTATCAATAATATATACATAGTACCTTCATTTCCTTACAATGGAATACAGCAACCTGTATCACACTACAGGTTATCACTATGCTACTTAAAATAGAATTAGTATCACTATCTTACTAAAAATAGAACAGCGTTTTTCCAATGATTCAAGGAATTTTTACGCCACTATGCGCGAGAACGTCAAGACGACGTTACGTCATACAAACAAAAGTAGGTCAGACCAATGAACACTAACACCTTAAAACTAAGTGTACAATATTCTACGATATTGCACGCATTGATATTGCACGGGAACTTTTTCTCGTGCTTGCTAAGAGCCGCGAAATAGAAATAAGGAACTACTTTCAAATAAAATAACGGAATCCTTTCTATAGTGTCAACAACAAATAACGTGTTTTTATTGTTCAACCTTTTATGGCAGAAATTGATAAAATAATTGAAATGGTCACTCACCCACTGTTTTTAACGTTATCGAATGGTAAACAAACTTTAGAAAATCGCTTGTTGTTTTCAATGACGTCATCCGACGTCGACGTCGTTTTCGCGCAAAATAATCATCCACACAAAATGAAAATGAATGACAAGACAGGAATTCCATCAAAAGCTATAAAAATAACACAAATACAATGAATAGTAATAGTCATACAATTAACATTGATCGAAAACAATATGAAAGTATACAATAAAAAGGTTATTGAATTTGTATGGCTAAATATTACTTGGAACTCGTTGTTTTGGCGCAGGACGACTCGCAAGCTCGTCGTCCTTTGCCAAAACAACTCGTTACAAGTAATATTTAGCCATACAAATTCAATAACCTATATTATTGAATGTGTATGCAATAGCAATGCAAATATTTCTATGTTATTGACGTGTAAGAGGTAGGCCTATATACTAAAAGGATCATTACTAGAGTAACGTGTTCTGGTAGTTTGTATCACCTACTCGAGGTGATACAAACTTCCAGAACACGTTACTCTAGTAATAATCCTATCGGAACACACCTTTGTTACATTGGTATTCTGCAGTGGTTTTAAAGTATGAAAATGTTATATTGTATTTAAATCGTGTACGACATCTACGTTAGTTAGAGAACATGCTTACATGTCCGAATGATAGACTCCTCGTATACATCCGTGGGGCCAACCGCAGGAATAAGTGACAGGCTTGCTCAACGTCACAAATGTCATGTTGGGCGTCGGCATCTCGAACCCGTAACCTTTTGTTTAAGAGGCAAACACCATAGCACAAGGTAACGATGGCTACGGCGTATTGAAAATTATTTACACTGAAATTAACATATTTAATAATAATTTTTAAATTAATTTAAAGTACTGGACTCGAGGTGAGTACATATGCCTTTATACGTACATAAAATTAGCCATGTTTGTCGATACTCGCAAAATAATTCCCTTTTCTACGGTGTCCGGTTGGGGCCAGATACAATGTCGTATTGTCGTGGGCGACAATGCGACGCCCGACAACGCGACATCGCGACATCGCGATACGACAGTGCGACATCGCGATACGACAACTCGACATTGCGATACGACATCGCGACATTGCGATACGACATCGCGATAATGATGTCGTGATGTCGTATCGTATTGTCGCGATGTCGTATCGCGATGTCGCATTGTCGGGCGTCGCATTGTCGCTCACGACAACGCGACATTATGTCGTATTGTCGTAATGTCGCCCACGGCAACGCGACATCCTTTCAATTGCGATACAACATCACGACATCGCGATACGACATCACGACATTGCGATACGACATAATGACATAATTGTCGCGATGTCGTATCGCAATGTCGTGATGTCGTATCGCAATGTCGAGTTGTCGTATCGCAATGTCGCACTGTCGTATCGCGATGTCGCGTTGTCGGGCGTCGCATTGTCGCCCACGACAATACGACATTGTATCTGGCCCCAACAGAACACCGTACTTTTCCCCATACATTTCAAACATACTTTGATACATAAAATGCAATGTTGCCAAAATCAGTATCAATCAACTGACACAAAGAAATAAAACTAAACGAAAATGTGAAGTGCATTCTTCGGTGCAATGCTGTAAATTCAGTGACAGAGGTTTGCTTAAAATACGACGCAGTTAGATGTAATATCTCTGGCATCTGAACTATCCATCTCCAATCGCTCCTGCTTAAACTTTAAGTGTTTTATGTTTTTATAGGGCTGTATTTCTTATGAAAATATTCAACAAGGATTTAAACAATTATTTTTCAATAATATTAAAAGTTATCTGTCACTGAGGAATGTAAAATAGCCGTTTAATTGTTACTGTTAGATAGTTCATGTGAAGAAACACTAATGGCGCATTTAGCTGAACTAGGTTATATTTTTTATTATTTGTTTCTCATAAATATAAATATAAATAGATTTGTAAACACCCTACATGCTATATGAAAACAAAACGCATAATACGTTTAATTTATTAATTGGAGTGAACTTTTTATAAAATAGATTTATCATACGTGGTATATCTTTGATGAATGTACTATAAGGCCATTAAATTATGCAACAACCGGTACAGTAAGATTTGATAAGCGTGACATTATGGTCGACGTAAAAAGGAAAAAAATTAGGCCTATTTAAATGGATAGGAAAAGTCCATTTTAAACCGATTTATTTACTATAATTATGTGTATAACGCTTATTATTTATGCTAGATATGGTGTATTTTATCATATGTCATCGTTAGTAACATTTTTAATTCACAGGTAAAATATACTAATCTGCCTTTGCGATATGATATATAATAACCCGTACAAATATATTACTTCTCAGTGGTCTGATCCTCAAATTCAAACTAATTGTGTCAACTTTATCCGATAACCAAAACGTGTAGCAATGCATCATGAGATTGTTTTAAAGAACGAAAAGAGATTGTTTAAAAGAAAGAAAGTCAGGATCGGTTATCAAGGAAAGTGACCTACTTGGAAAGTACGTACATGGGTTCGGTATAGTTATCAAGGATAAAGGCGCAGCCACTTATTCTGGATAGTCAAAATAGACAAAGTGACAAACTGATTATATAAAATATGGACAAGACACACATGGTAAAACAACTATTGAAAATGGCACATGCAAAATGTATCGAATATCTACTTGGCCTCTGCAACACCAGTGATCTTGATAGTCCATCACCATCTCCAGACAAGTCACAGGTAAGCAACAAACTCATCTCTTACCTTAAAAAATGCAAAACAAGACTCTCAGGGTGTTTCACCTTTCAAGGAAGATGGTTAACTCCTTGCGTCTAATATAGATAAGCAAACCTGATAAATGGCCAATTTGAGTCAGTATTTACTCCTAAAACCCCACTACGGCTCGGTCAGCTGTCGCTGAAATTAAAAATATCACATTTATTCTCTTTAACAGAATACTCAAATGCCAAATTGTCGGAGCCAATCAGATTTATTCCGTAATAGTTTCGTATAATATGTTTTGAAATATCTTATCATTGTATGTTTTTAAATTGTTTGTCTTTACATAAGGGAAACGCAGAGGTTTGCCTAGATTTAGATTTACTTTTGCAACTCATGCTGATTGACTCTCTTCTTTCGAACAATCTCTATACTTCTTTTTTTCCCACTAGTTCCTAGTTTTTCTTTCTCACTACCTTTTCTCTAATCATGATATTATGTGCAAGTTTTGTATATTTACCTATATAATTGTCTTACTTTGTGTGTATACTATTTTGTCGGGAAGGGCATTAACTAATGTTGTTAGAACCTGTAGCCCAACCCTTTTGCGATTATATATTGGCAATACAATATGTTTAAATCAATATCAGGCTCGAACCCTGAACCTTCGGTTCAGTAGACACATAGTAGATGACGCTCTAACAGACTGCGCCAAAGGCTTTGTTGCGGTATTAAATATACTGAAAGGAAAAAGAAACGCGACACGGGAATTTCCGCAAATATATATTGTATGTACAATATGCTGCTATTAATCGATTGGTACATGGCTAAGTAAGATCTTTCCTTTCGGAAAAAAGACTAGAACAACACCTTACACAGCAAATTGTATTCTTGTTGCAAAGTTTCATTATTGACAGACTACGCGTTTGGCTCAAGCATTTGAGCAAACTTAGGATGCAAAAAAACAAAAACGCTTTACGTTAAATACAGTACTGAACTGGCTCAATTTTTCAAAGAGGAACTTCAACATTTATGCATTTCTTGTTACAACGCGACTGTGATTAAAACGACTACAACATCACAGTTGTGTCCTTTGTCTAAAATTTGGCATGTGAGCGTTCTCTTAAGCTTTAACTGACTCCGATTTCTTGTGACGAGGAATTTAGTTTTGAAAGCAACAAAATGGCAATTAGATCAGAAAAAAACGTAAGGCTTTAAAGGGACGGAATGCGATTTGGAACAATTATGAGTGTGGGTCAAACTACGAATTAAACCGTCATAACATGTTTCAGTTGCAAAATGAATATACCGAGAATTTCATAATAGACACCAGAGTTATCCTTGGCAACAGGAGAAATAATTATCTGGATATAAATGTGCAGATGTACTTTTCATGCGAAACAAAGTTTCCCTCTACCCGGGATAACAATTCAATTATAGAGGAAAAGCCTGATACTCATACCGATCCTTGTACTCCGGCTTTCGGGTAAAGGTTTGGGTTAGGTTAGGGTAAGAACTAGCAACATGATTTTGTGACTATTAATGTACTGTCGTGAGTGGTTGACACATTTTTTTACTTTGAAAGGTTGAACTTCAGCGGCAACAGATTGGGATTCTTATCAAAATACTTGAACACATTTTTCATAATTTTAAAATTATTTTCTTAAATTCTCAAATTTTAATTTTAAATTTTAAATTTTCTTAAATTGTTTTAAATTTTCTTAAATTTTAAATTTTCTTAAATTTTAAATTTTTAAATTAAAATTTTTCTTCAATTTTCTTAAATTCTTAATGAAGCGATACCAATCCCGATACGGACTTTAAGTTTAAATTAAATCAGGGGATAAAAACGAGCTGCGACATATTCAAGTATTTGCTTACTTCAATCGTCACTTCGATGATAAAGCTGCATCATCCATTTCCGTTAATTATAATCCACTTAGCATACCGTTTGTGCAATATCCGTAACTACATAACTTTATATTCACATTTGCAATAATTGAATGTATTAATAATTTGAAATTGTATGCAAAACATTATCATATTGTGAAATCTATTTTCAATTTCAGATTAGCTTCCGTTTTTTTGCTAAATACATCGCTACTTCGACAATATGTAATGTTAGATCCGGAATAACAGCAAACAAAAAACATGAAGTGCAACGTTGATTGACAACAGACTGCCATCAGGCATCCGCTTTTTATCATCCAATTTATGTGGGTGTGAGTGTTTAATGCAAGTATTTTTAATGTTGTCATTTTTTGCTATAAAAGAATGTTTTGGATGAAACAAATACAGACGCTAATAATAAACCGAATTAAGTTCTCCTTCCCGCGCTTTAGCACGCTTTATCGATTGATTGAAGCTATTTGTGTCCAATAGTCGTCCAAACGCAAAACCCAATTTAGACTGCTCCAAAGCCGTCATTAATTGTTTGCGTAAACGAGACATGCGCCGTGGAGCAGTCTAAACCCAATTAAATGATGAATCCCGGCAATCCGTAGTTTATTTCTTTGTATGCTGTGAAGATATGTTGTGTTTTGTTTTGAATGATGTTTTACGTCATTGTTAACACATTTTAGGCCATATATGACAAAAACAGTCGATATTTTTATGGTAGAGACAGACCACTCCATTTTTCCTGGATATAACCAGTACTGTATACCTCCCGCCAGCCTCGATATAACCAGTACTGTATACCTCCTGCCATCCTGGATATAACCAGTACTGTATACCACCCGCCAGCCTTAAGAATCGACTCTTTCTCGCGTTGAAATCCCAGTGGAATTCGAACCCGCAGCGGTGAGAGGCGAAAATGTTTACAGCGCAACGTCGAAAACCCCTCGACCACGGAGAATGCTGTGAAGAAAGTTGAACCGACTAGCTGGGCTAGTATTACGTGGGTTTTAATGAGAACATAAATCAAGATGATCTTAAGGGAGGTGTGTTTTTTTCGGGCGTCCGGCGTCCATCTGTTATATCACTTTAAAAATCAGCATCTTCTCTGAAACCTTTTGGAATATTTAATGAAACTCGGCTACAATGATGTTTAGTTGGAACCCTTTGTGTACTTCGTTGTCTGTGTGTATATAATTATGCATGTTTTGGGTTTGGCGCTGCTTTTAACATATCACGACGGTTACTTCTAGCACTGCAGATACTTTTTGACGGCAATGAGTATTTACTAATCAGATTCAAAATGAATGAGTAACAGGGAACTCGTTCAGAGTAAACACTTGCTTTAAATATTCCATGTTTTCAAAATGGATGTGAATTAATGCATTTTAAAAGAAACAACTATTCAGAGTAAATGGAAGTTAAGTAAAAAAAACAAAAGAAACGGTATATGACCCTAATATTAGACACATGCTTGGAACAATTTTCATCATGTAAATATGGAATAAACTGTTTCACAGGACAATACATACAAATAATACTCATGCTTTTTAAAACTTATGAGTTTTTGTAGTAAGTTGATGAGTAATGATATTCACAATTTTAAAAAACTGAGAGTTTTTGTAAAAAAAAAGAGTATGAGTAAAATACTCAAAAACGCAGCTTATCTACAGCTCTGAGACAGTTCAATACTCAGCTGTATAGTGCTGTCACACTTGATTACCACGCCGTAGACACGTGACACGATACCCAGTCACAGTATACTGACGCCATATTGTTCAGTTAGAACTATCCTTTACATGCTGAACGTCAAGCAATGGGTCTACTTTTGCCCTTTTTATGAAGTCTTTTGTATGACCAATACTTAACCCACGACCTCCCGAAGACGCCCTAACACCGTCAACCAAGATGGCAGGAGTTTCTAACCATGAGTATGCCTTATGGTGCGTATATAAACGTTTATCACATAACATGCGGTGTGGGAGTGTAATAACACCATTTTTTCGATATTCCACTAGTGGTATAACATAATGTTAATGACGTCATGGACGTCACGTTAATGCACGTTTTCTGACGTAATGTGACGTTATAAGTTATGTGATAAATTGAATCTAACATTCGTTCTCATTCATTATTGCATTTATTAAACTCGTTAGCAAAAAATGATATAATGCTCGGCAAGAGCCTCGCATTATATCATTTTGCAAACTCGTTTAATAAATTCAATAATAAATGAGTACTCATGTAAGATCCTCTATTATATAATTGTTTCTTAGGAACGGATTAGTTATAATTCTAATACACCCGCTCTATATAACCTAGTTTAAAATATCTCGTTATATTCAACGACATATCACTGCCACGTTTGCAACGTTAGGAGAATAAGCAAATATCACTGCAATCACTGTAATATATCATGCTTTGTCGTTCGATTGTAAAGAATAATTTTACTCGATCTTCGCGCTCGTGAAATTATTGTTTACAATTGAACTCCAAACCGTGATATATTACACGATAATTCACCGTAAACGATGTTCTATTTCTTAAGTATAACCATATATTTCCGGATTCCGACACTATATCAGCTCAACCAAGTAGTTCAGGGGGAATTACTTTTTTACCGGTTTAACACATTCGTAATTAGATTTAGACCACTTCAAGCCGCCAATTCAAAACAAATTCTGTTATGTTAACTACTTACTTTAATAATTATATAAACGTTTGTGTTAAAGTGGTTATACAGTTTTAGATTTACATTAATTACATAGGTTTGTGTTCTATTATTAACCTAAAGGCCAATCAAAGTTCAAGATGCATAGATATAGAGAAGTAAATAATAGATACAATGCTGCTATAGTCTTCTTCTATCAATGTAGGAAGGCTAGTATCAATTAAAGGGACTGGAGGCTAGTATCAATTAAAGGAGGCTAGTATCAATTAAAGGGACCTAGAAGGGCGGGTTGTGTCAATCCAGATACAAATAAAACCCCTCATAATTTTTATTTTTTAAATAAAGGCGTCCCGCTAGTTTTTCTGCATAACTTGCATTTTTTTCAATCATTAATATTAATTATAAGAATAGTATTAAGCAATTTATTTTTGCATATTATTATTTTTTGATATTATTGCACCAATAATATATTAAAACGTGTAGTATAATAAAACGAAAAAGTGAATACTTTAAATCTGATTTATTTAAATGTAACCAGGACAAAAGTTAAAATGATACTGGATATATAATCGAGACACCCATTTCAAGATTTCAAAGATGCATATGCAAGAAATTGAGCCGTATATGATTTTGCGGTTAAGTATTGTTAATGAAAATGTTCGGGCTGGAAAACTCGACGACTTGGCTGCGTTTTCTTGATAAATCATGACTACTGGTACAACTGGGACATATAATAATAATAAACAAAGTGTAATTCTCTAATTCATAGAAGCTTATAAGAGCCTTAAAGAATCATTTGAATGATGATTTTTATCAAAAATTACACGAGTCGTCTAGTTTTTAAGACCAAACAATTTCATTAAACGTTATTACTCTACGAAGTTATTACTCTGTACGAAGTATGGGGTATTGTATATAGGATATGAATATTGAATATGAAACTGAAACACATTATGATGGTTTCGTTCGTATTTGAATTGATACCTGTACTTCTCCCAGATCATCTCCCGTCCCTTTAAACTATCATAATGTGCTTCAGTCTCATATGAAATGTGCAAATGCATTAAACCGCATGTCGCCTTCGGTTTAAATATTATTTATAAAATGTTTGGTTTGGAAAACTCGACGTCTCACTCGACGACTCGTCAAGTTTTGTTTATGCATCACATAGATGTGTATTCATGTTGGGCTCACACTGCTAGCATTTGTGCATATATTTCAATAAAATTGTACTTAGATCATAAAACACGAATTTAATATACATAACAATATTAAAGATATACAAAAAAATAAAAGTGAGTCGTCGAATTTGCAGTCCAAAGTTCCTTTCATTAACAATAATTAACCCTTAACCCGCTAAGCACGACTATAACAGCTTCTGCGTCCATTGTAAACCCAGATCAGAGTGACTCGCAGGCTGATCAAGGTTTACAATGTCCAGCTGCTGATTAGTCATTTCCCCCCAAATTGCTTTTGAACACAGTCAGTTTTAGTAATTTGAGAACCACTGCGGACATGTTAAAGGGGAAGTACATCAGGCTTAGGAGATAAGTCAGTATCTAAGTGTATTCGTTTCGAACACAGTCAGTTACCATTGACATGTAAAGACAAATATAATCATAAATCTTTAAAAATAAAATAAAACATAATTATATTCACAGCATATCGACCAAACTGAGGAGTAGGGTCGAGAGTGTGCCACCTTTATTTTGTAGATTGCAGATAAAGCTGTTTTTGTTGTTGTTGTTTTTTGTTGTGTTTTTTTGTTGTTGTGTTTTTGTGTGTGTTTTTGAAGACGTGTTCACAAATAACAAAAAGGCAACAATAAAAGCCGAATATAATCATAATACTAGAAAAGCTTTAACAAACTATATTTATATATATATAGGATATTCAATTACGCGTATTAATAACAACTGCAAAAAAGAAGCATTTCATTTTAATTATTTATTTAAAGGAACTGGGTGCGATCTGGAAGTTTAATTGCGAGTTGAATAACTCCATTATTATGATGATTTAGGATTATAGATCAAGAACACTTTTACTGAAATACATGTACAACTGTCAGCAATATGGATGCAGTCGTTAATTAGTATTTATTATTTAACGACAAAACCTCACCGCGTCGTCGAGGTAATGAAACTGAAGTTAACACGTGGCTCAATTTAATGTATACGTCCAGTTCATATGGAACTGAAGTACATCATGCCGATATTCATTTGTACTTGAAATGAAATCCAGACGGTTACGTCCCGTCCCGTTAAGCTGAATCTACACAGTGCAACTTGCTGTATACACATTGGTATATAACTCCAGTCAAAATAATTAATACACACCAACACACATGTAATAACTGTTTCCATGTTGATGAAATATTTTGGAGGGAAAGTTGAGGTGTATGAAGCTTGTATTACTGTGTAGTTTTGGAATGTGTACACCTGTTCACTGTGTAGATTCAGCTTTAAACGAATCAGATTATATTATATTGAGACAGGAACCTCGAAGGGAGATGAGATGAAGGACGAGGATTTCCATCCACCAAGCCTCTGCCAGATAGCGAACCCACGCGAAGCAGAGGTACGTAGCACCACAGATATACCAAGGCCACCTCATTTTGTACTTGAAATGACACCAGTTACTAAAGATGTCAGATCGCCTCTAGTCCCTTTAAATTGAAAGTACAATTGGAACTGAATTCTCATGATCAACGTTGATTTAAATTAATTACATTCTGTGGGCTCTTTACTATAATTGCGCAGATTTAAATAGGGATATGGTCTATATCGGATTCATTTACACTGATGTATTTCAATAAAAGTATTAGATTTCTTCTACAAAGATATATTTTTATGCAAAAGGAGAAAAAAAAAAAAGTATAATTATACAAAGAATGGATTGTAAAAAGAGACCACAAATGTAATTAATAAAGCAAATATATCAACATCTTAAAGAATTAATATTATAACAGCATTACGGCAGAAGAGGGTGGGGTTATTTATATTTGAAGTGCCAACGCCCGACAGGGTAAACAGTTGGCACACTGGCTTGTATTTGTGTTTTAATTTGTGGTGAAATAGAGGAATGCATGAAATAAAAGACAGTAGATTTAGATTTAAAGAAATGACAATGAGAAGTCTTTGAACATGAATTATTTCGAAATATAATTGTTTGTTCATTATTTGGATGTCCTTACTCACCGATACACCCACGTACAACTTAAAGACGCATGGTTGGTTATAAACTTTGTCCAGATGGTATTTTTAGGCACATTCTCGAATAGACATGATGATAATATAAACTGATTTTTGACAAATCTTAATATAAGGTATATCGGAGATGTACTAAACCATTCTGGGTATAGCTCTAGTATATTTTCCATTAAAAAAAATTTTTAAAAAGAAAAAAAAAAAAAATGCGAAATGGAAATACTACATTTTGTGTACTTTTTAAAGGGATACAGGATATATTTACGTGTTTATTAGTACTAGAATTATTGTTTTTAGCCATAGTTTCTTTATACCTGCTACGTATTTAAAGGGACACACGACAATCTTGTTTTTTTAAAACTCGCGGTGTCCCGTTAGATTTTTACATAACTTGTATTTGTTCAATCGTGTTACTGTTTTATATGTTTTAAATTGTCACATACACTTTTGAAATTTCACAAGACAAAATGTATTTGTCGCAACATACGTTTTATTTTTAATGCTCATTTTATGTTTTTGACCATTAAAATGCATGAAACAATTTTAGAAATGTATGGAATGTGCATGCATGCACATGCTGTCGTAAGCTGGTGTTAATTTTGACTCTTCCTAAGGCCGGGGGTCATATCTGACCAGCGTGAGGACATATCTGACCAAAGCGCGGTCGTTTGATTACTATATGTCTAACTAAAAACGCGCTTGTTTTAGGGATAAAATACCCATTAAGGATGACCTCGTCTGACATTGACCTAGTGTTCTAGTGTCAAGTTAAATTCGAAAATTAAATTTGCGACAGGTTAAATGTTACTTGAATACACGAATATACGCCCGCGAGGTCATGATTAAACTTTCCGTTTCTATTTAATGAGTAGAAATCTACTTTATAAAGGCGATACTAGTTTTTTAAAAAGTAATGTTTGCAATACTTAAAACAGTAAATGGTGAATTTAAGAATGTTTAAATATAGATTATTTAACAGCTGGGATCGATTATAGGGAAATCCTTCACGAGATGGTAGACGTGTGGTTTTTTTCACGAACGAGCGTATGCGAGTTCGTGAAAAAAAAAACCACGTCTACCGTCGATTGAAGGATTTCTCTATAATCGATCCCAGCAGTTAAATAATCTGTTTATTACATAGGAAATCAGTTTGTGCATGATTTTAACCTAAAGTCTTCGATGTATTGAACGTTATCGGCGGATGACGTCGACGTCAGCACCACTTAATGATGTCATAACTCAGCGTCACAGTTAGTTATTTTTGTGTTCGGAATTAGTTACTAATATTTAGCGATTATGAGTATTTTGAGAAATCCCAATCTTTCACCAATGAAAATGTGATAAATACTATTCTTCCACAGAAATTGCATCTTTTAGCAATTACCTTATGTTATTATAATTATAAATACAGAAAGTAATAATCAAAAGATGCAATGTCCTGTGTAATCTTCAATATTCATTTATTTTCAGAAATGTCTGCATGTAGTATAAAATGAAGAAAAACAAATATTGTAATTAAATGTCAAATTAGCAACCGGGTGGTCCCGTGTATCGGTCTATCCTCCGAGCACGTAAGAGAACCATAGGAATCTATTCGATAATAAGAGTAGGGCACGGTTCCCTGGTTCCTATGTATCCTTCCCCTCTCTCTCTGGGCGGCTCTAAATAACCTATACTGTGTTGATGAGCCGTTAATCAACATTCAATTCAATTAGTACGTTTGAGGTCAGTGGACTATTCTTCCGCGGGACCTGAAACAGGAAACTATAGACCGAAACGAAGTCCATGTCTTTGGGTCAATAGTCATTCCCGAGGAGGAATAGTTTTAATCCATTGACCGAAAGGTAGATAGTTGTTGTGTTATTCTAAAGAAAAAAAAGATAAGAGTCCAAAACGTTTTAACATTATCACTTCTTTTATTTGTGAAATTAATTGCTATCATTACTTTGCGTAAAGCGCTTATATGACTCTGAACAAACTATTGACTCGGTTGCAGACAATTCACCTAATAGAGTAGAGACTATTCACCTGAATTTCGAAGACCAAACCGAAAAAAGAGTTAATAGTTCAAATTATTCACAAACACGTGACTGCTTCTGAGCCAATAGAATTAGAGTAATTGTGTACGTGATATGTAATAATACGAAATCTCACTAATACATTTTGGCATTTGTTTGTTTGTATGGTGCTTTACATCATTTTCAACACATGTAAGGTTATATATGACGGTCGATTTTTCGTGGTGGAGGCAGACCACCAACTTTTCCTGGGTAGAACCAGTACTGTACACCTCCCATCATCCGTAAGATCGGCATATTTTGGCATTAATGACTTGAATTTTGGATGTGTTGACACGAATATTGACTTTGATGACATGACATTTGACTTTGTTGACACGAATATTGACTTTGATGACATGACATTTGACTTTGTTGACACGAATATTGACTTTGATGACATGACATTTGGCTTTGTTGACACGAATATGACTTTGATGACATGACATTTGACTTTGTTGACACGAATATTGACTTTGGTGACATGACATTTGACTTTATTGACACGAATATTGACTTTGATGATATGACATTTGACTTTGTTGACACGAATATTGACTTTGATGACACGGACATTGATATTTTTGTATGAATAGTAATTTTATCTTGGATGTGTAGAGTTAATTTGTGCGTGTGTGTTTTCAGGTTTATAATCCTACCACTCGCTAGGACATATATAGTCCTGCCACTCGCTAGGACACATATAGTCCTTCCACTCGCCAGGACACATATAGTCCTACCACTCGCTATGAAACATATAGTCCTACCACTCGCTAAGACACATATAGTTATACCACTCGCTAGGACACATAGTCCGACCACTCGCTAGGACACATATAGTCCTACCACTCGCTAGGACACACATAGTCCTACCACTCGCTAGGACACATCAGAATCTAGACTATTAAACGTGAGAGGTTATTGTATGTGGGGACCTCGGTTTAAAGACTTTCCAGCGGCATGTCCTCGGTAGCTCCAGTAGCTCAGTGGTTTTGGCCTTGCGCTTTAAAGCTGTAGACCACTGCCCGCATGAGTTCCCTCTCTGGCGGAGGCATGACTAATAGGAACCTTCATCATTCACCACATCTGCCACTGAGGTTTCTGTTCCAGTATATATTATTGGGATGTGAAACCCCATGCTATTACCATTATCAAGCGACATGATCATGTCAATTGCAAGATTTAAAAATGACGCGTCGAATGTATCCTTAAGCCCGTCTTGTTACATGGCGTGTTACATGTTTTTTTTAACTTTTTAAATGACGCAATAGAAAAATTACGATGCATCGGTGAAGTTATAAATATACATGTAGATAAGTCAAACATGGGAAAACACCTAGAGGAACGACAGACGCCGGTTTAGAGGAGTGTAAACACTACCGAATTTATTACCCCGTTTCGGTGCTTTACCTTGACATGAAAAGGCATGAAACGGTATGTACAATATATTGTATTATATTAATCCTTACAACGTGAACATTGTACCTTGTTTAAACAGAATATTGTTATCTCTCAAAAACAAGTTTATCCCTTTATAAATATTTTCATTAGCTGGAAAAGAATTTCATAAAAATATGAATACAAGTTTGTCCAAAATGTGCCACTGACTGCACGTGATTTTCAGTTCAATATCACCGACTAGACAGGTTTCTTTTACAACATTAAAAACTTTGTTTTAATGCATTATTTCACCAAATGGATATCCGAAAGTAAGTCAAATGTATTTTTTCTATATATTGCTTCTGTGGTACGAAGTGCAGTTTCTGGTATATGGCAAATAGCAAGCCCTTGTATTGCTTTTGCGTTGAAGGAATGCAGTTTCTGATACTTGGGCAAATATAATACCTATAGCGTATTGCTTTTGCGTTGGAAGAATGCAGTTTCTGGTACATGGGTACTTATAAAAGTAGGTATAAAGGTCGCAATCACAGAACGCGGTTAACCGAAATCACACAGTCAAAACAAACAACAATCACAAGGGAAAATAGAAGCAAGATATGCGAAACCACAAACATCAAAGGCTTGACAATATGGGAACCCCCTTGGAACGGACATTGGCAAAATGGTCGCTTGGGGTTTAGTTTAAACCATGATCTAGCGTCACTTAACTCCACTGTTACCCTATTGACATTTCAATAGAACGACACGGTGTAAATACAGACTATAGATATCCTCTAACAAACTAGGGTGCATTAATAGGCAATATAAGATGATCATGTATATATGAATAACAAAATGCCTAGAAAGCCGTATTGACCTGGCAGAAAAAAGACATGCTAAATTGCTTTTGTGCTTAAGGAATACCGTTTCTGGTACAGTTGCAAATATAAGACCTAAAGTTGCTTTTGTACTGAAGCAATGCAGATGTAGGTACAATTCGAAAATAAACCTCTGTTGTTGCTTTTGTTGTCAAGCGGTGCAGTTTCAGAACTACAAGCGCACATTGTATTCCCCGTATATTGCTTCTGAGGTGAAGGTTTTCATCTGTGATGTGGTGAAGGAATGCAGTTTCAAAACTACAAGGGCAAATTGTATTACCTGTATATTGCTTCTCTGCTGGAGGTCTGCATCTGTGGTGTGGTGAAGGAATGCAAAATTTCAGAACTACAACGCAAATTGTATTACCCGTATATTGTTTTTCAGGTGAAGGTTTGCATCTGTGATGTGGTGAAGGAATGCAGTTTCTGGCACAAGGACTCATAGTTGAATCTCTCTATTGCTTTTGTGAAGTGGTGAAAAGACCGAGATTCTTGTTCAAGGGTTACTATTTCTTAGAAAGGTTTAACATTTCCAAGAAAAATACAATTTGACAAGCTCGCTTTTTCATTGGAATATAACAATACATTTATGTTTTCTTTTCTGGTGCGTCCGTGGGCGAGTGGTTAGGGTCTCTGACTTGAAATCACTTGACCCTCACCGCTGTTGGTTCGATCCCTCAGTGGGGCCTAGAAATATGTTTGTGAGGAAGCTATCCATCTGGTTTGCGGAACGTCGGTGGTTCTTCCTCAGGTGCCCGCCCGTGCACGAAAATTGCTCGGAGGGGCACCTGGGGTCTTCCTCCACCAGTGGAAGCTGGAAAGTCGCCATATGACCTTAGCTGTTGGTGCGACTACAAAATCCAATTCTATTCAATTCATTATGTTTTCTTTGTTGTATCGTAAAATAATATTCCTGAATAAGCTAGTCGTATAAATAAGCAAAGTGTTGACTGCTTGTTGGCTCAGCGAACAGGTATGCATAAGTGATTGGGATTTTCTTAATTACCCTTATAGAAAGATAAAACGGTGTAAACATAGTAACAGTTTGATCTGAAATATGATTGCGAATACCTCATGTGGAATGTATGCAGAGGAAAGGCTGTATCGTTCTAAATAGAATTACAGTAAGGTAATACCTTCCGCTGGCTCTGATGGAATGTACTAACAGTGACGGTATGTCAATTGGTGGTGATTTTTTGTTGTCTGTTATTGATATTATTTAACAACAGTTATCAATCTTTCATTATGCTGATGATTTCATTCTTGCAGACGATTTCAAACCGCATAGAAGAACCAGAAAAGTTATTTCTGGTAATACTCGCGTATGTAAAAATACTATGATTAACGTGAAGTTGTACCATTTTAAAGTACAAAATGGAGAGCTTTGACAAAGGCATTCTTTGACACGGATTACAGTCAGCTTTGCGGCACAAGTCAGGGTCAGAGGTTAAGCGATTCTAATGGACAGGGCTTACCAAGAGATTTTTTTTCTCACTTGGTATTAATATATTTAAACATATGGTAGAATAAGACGAAGACAAGGAACTCAGCATTTTATTTAATTACATCTTTAGTCAGAAGAAACGCAAAGAATACACTCTGTTCGTGTATTAACCCTTAACCCGCTACACATATATTTAATGGACTGTTCTTTCTTTAAATTAAGACCATTCCATTTATGTGACAAAGGGGTGTTTTGGGGGGAAATGACTGATCAGCAGCCGGACATGATAAACTCTGATCAGACTGCGAGTTACTCGCAGGTTGATCTGGGTTTACAATGGACGCAAAGGCTATTATAGTCGTCGTGCTTTGCGGGTTAAGTGTTAAATATATACTTTGAAGTTATAAGAATCTCGATACGATAATGTCACAGGCCCATAGCCAGCCCTAAACTTAAACCGAGGCAAATGCCTTCCTAGCGTAGTCTGGGGACATGTACCCCGGAAAAAAACTATTGATTTATACATATGATTTCCTGCATTTGTTAGCATTTCCTGGGGCAGCTTTTCAGTTTTAAGTAGGATAAATATACTCAAGTCTATTTTACTGTTGTTGTTTGTTTTTATATTCCATTAGAATACTTCAATGTTTGGTACCTTCCCCAAATTTTATACCGAGGCAATTGCCTCAGATTGCCTCAGTTTGCCTCAACGTAACTACGGGCCTGCTGTAAAGCAAAATGATAGTTTTATATTCTGAAATCCATTTTTTCAGTCCCTGGAGTTTGTCTTGTTGTCGTATAATTCCTAACTAAACTGCGATAGTTGTGACTATTGTCGTTGTTAACTTTACTGTTATACTGTTAATGGTATAACTTTACTGTTATACTGTTAATGGTATAACTTTACTGTTATACTGTTAATGGTATAACTTTACTGTTATACTGTTAATGGTATAACTTTACTGTTATACTGTGTTAATGGTATAACTTTACTGTTATACTGTTAATGGTATAACTTTACTGTTATACTGTTAATGTTATAGCGCCGTTGTGGAAGAAAACGGACTACTTCCATGTTTTATTGGTTATTATATTCGACAAGGAATTATATGAAAACATCATTATCAAAATTGTTTCTTGATTGTTAATTAAGTCAATATTCTCTCAACCGATTTTCAAAACAAGCTCGTCGTTAAACATTTACGGACAACCACATCTTGTTTGAAACACAAATACAAGCAAAATGCAAATAATCAAATACAACGACGTAGTAAAAGTGTAATTATGTTTATACAAACTCTAAAATATTTAATATATTAGGCAACTAAACAATGTTCAAATGTTTCTTATTAAGTCTTCAACAAATTTACAATCAGCTTTAATCTTTTAAATGTGTCGAATCTGATAAGATCTACTTGATATTTGAATTAAAAACAGGTAAAAGTACATTTCGGGTAAATAAAATATTAAACATAATATTAAGGCCTACATTTTTTATTGCTAATAAATACAAAATGTAGAAACTATTGACAGGCAGCAGGCATAGAAAGCAATTGATATTAAGTGATCGTTAAGTATTTCCTACCTTCCTAGAAACAGCCATTTGAACAAAGAATGTTGAACACATTGGAAATGAACAGTAGTATTGTTATTGCATATTAACAAATACATATTACCACAGAACACTTATGTAGTATATCAAACGCATTGCGAATAGCTGTACTTAAAAATGCGTTTTTCCATAATCTATGATACGCAACAAGGTTTATAACGTGTATTGCCATTTACTAATTTATTGCAGCCTTTGCATATACGAAACAGATACATTATTGTCTGTGTCAGCCGATCCCTAAAGTCTGGTCTACATAACGCCCGTGCTTCTCGCAGCTCCGAATGTACATCTTGAAAAAGTGTGTCACAGTTTACACGTGCAAGCACTTGTTATGCCAAACCCATGGCTGTATAATATACGGAATATACTGAAAGGAAAAAGAAACGCATACTTGGTATTTCCGCTTTATGTTGTATGTTTAATATGCTACCTGCTAATCGAATGGTACAGGACGACATTAGGCCTGTCCTTTCGGAAAGAAGGTTTAAACAGCATCGAACACACCAATGGTAACCCCTTTAAACGTTTCATTATTGACAGAATGTGCATTTGAGCAAACTTAGGCTTTAAACGTTGCAATCTCTTAACATTAAACACACTACTGAAATAGCTTGACTTTTTCAAGCGAAACTTCAACATGTATGAATTTCGTGTAACACAGTATACTTTGATTAAAAGGTCTGCTACATGATATAGTTGTCCTTTCGGTAATTAGTTGTAGCCCCTTTTTGTACAAAACACGTTGAGAAATATCTGGAATATTGCGTGGGATTATGCGTGTATAATAGTGTAGTATAGGCATTTTTTTGATTATGCGTTTCTTTTTCCTTTCAGTATACATGGATGCGAATAGTATCCCTAAACTCTTGGTCTAGATAACCCCAAGCTTCTCTCAGCTCCGATGGTAAATCTTCAAAAAGTGTTTCACTGTTAACTTGTGCTCGCGCTTGTTATTAAATGCTAAAAAGGGGATCATTTGGCAATAAGGGAGAAAGGTAGCAGACTCGGTTGTATTGAGCATGTTCATGAGAGGTAATATAATAGGCAACACCTCTCACTCTCACACCTAGCACTCGCGCTCGTTATGCCCTACCTTTAATATACAGGATACGAAGTATTGTCTCTGTCAGCCTATCCCCAAACTCTAGTCTAGATAACTCCACGCTTCTCTCAGCTCGGAGGTTACATCTTGAAAAAGTGTTTTACCGTTAACACGTGCTTGCGCTTGACATGATGTACCTATCATATACAGGATACGAATTACTGTCTGTGTCAGCCGATTCCCGAATTCTGGTCTAGGTAACCCCAAACTTCTCTCAGCTCTGAGGTTACATCTTAAAACAGTGTTTTACCCTGTACCTATCATATGCAGGATACGAATTTTTGTCTGTGTCTGTCGATTCCCGAATTCTGGTCCAGGTAACCCTATACTTCTCTCAGCTCCAAGCTCCAAACGTACATCTTGAAAAGGTGTTTCACCATAAACACGTGCTCGCATTTGTTGTAGTCTTCAGTACATTAGGTCAAGTTTGCTGTTTTCTGAGTATTAGAATGCTTGACAAAGAGGAAAAGCTCGATTTCTACGATGTCGTAAAACAACATTGTTAGCCGACTTTTGTGAATGTAATTATATGATGCGGTCAATGTCTTAACCATACGACAGATTCTGAATGTTGGGTACCAATTCCGCTTAAGGTAACACTCTCCTTTACTTTAAAGGTAATAATATCCGCTGTTAAAGGTAACAACCTCCGGAAAGGTTACACTCATCACAGAAAGAACACTAACGTTAAAGGTAACAACCTCCGGAAAGGTTACACTCATCACAGAAAGAACACTAACGTTAAAGGTAACAGCCTCCGGAAAGGTTACACTCATCACAGAAAGAACACTAACGTTAAAAGTAACCTAAATTATGCATGAAATTTCAGGAGGTTAAACAGTTTTCATTAACGTATTAAAAAACAGCATATCAGTACGGAATGGTTCACATTTTTAAGCAATTGGTGCCATACACCTCTTTCAACGTCTCATCAAATACCAAGTATCTTGGCAAACGATGAAAAACGACGGAAATGCAAAATTTCTTGACTGCGCTAATATTTTTCTGAATTGACTTTATATGAAATGCTTAAATTACAAAAGAAAACAGTTTTTCGGCTTGAATGTTTTAAATATACACTAAATTATGCTCAGAATTATATTGCGGTATTAAAAATAAAGGTTTGTACTTCACTCCGCCGTCAAAACATTCAAAATACGCACCAACAAATCGTTATCATAGGGTTAATGTATGTAGCATTTTGCAGTATCACATATCTCTTAACAACCTACCTTAAATTAAATTACTAACCTAAAATATATATCAAAATGTAGAAAATAAATCGTGCTTCTTTCGACTGTTTACGTGTTAATCAGGAGCCGATAGTTGGTGGTGTCACGGTGTTGAAGTTCTGTTCGCCACAATGGTCATTTGAAAAATTATCATGTGATCGCAGGCTACTTTCTTAGACGTTGACAGAGATCAATGTAATGGCCTCTGGGAGAGATTACGGTTTTGCGTGGAAGAGGGGTAGCGGAGAGAAAGGATGTGTGCATTATTCGGCATACAACTGCATGCGAAATTGATATTATTATGTATGCTCAAAGACATAATAACAATTAGTCTTTGGTATGCTAAGGTATGTATATATACGTTGGCCAATCAGTCAATAGGCATGTTATGGTAGCTTTTCGTGCTTTCGTAAAGTTTAAAACTAGTCCGGAAATAAGTATTATAAAAATAAAAGACCGTGCCGTTATGTTCGTATTGCATGTAATATATTTTTGGCATTGTTTATGCTTATTTTTTTCCAGAACGCACTGGCGACTTTGTGCTGATTGTATATTTTAGGTATATTTGTTATTGTACTTTTGTCGTATATCCAAAAGTTCCGGGTCTGTAGGTGCACTCCTAAATCGTCAATATTACGATGTGTACTCGAGATAAGAATATAAATTATAAATTATCTTAAAAGTATAAGCAATTTTGCTTTCCGTTATCGTTCTGTTACTTTAATATTGTTTATATAATGTATATATGAAATGCTGAAGACGTATGAAGA
Organism: Cyrtodaria siliqua; assembly: GCA_037043455.1. Lineage (NCBI taxonomy): Eukaryota > Metazoa > Mollusca > Bivalvia > Adapedonta > Hiatellidae > Cyrtodaria > Cyrtodaria siliqua. The sequence goes on from JAWPHD010002378.1 coordinate 214,065, forward strand.
ATAACATATGTTTAAACGCAATAAAGTGGCATTGTAAAACATTTAAAACTTTCATTGAACAACCGCATGATTTACAAAGCAGGAGTAACATTAGCTTCACGATATACTAGTATCAGAATATCAATAATTTGCAACAGTCGCAATATGTGTCTCTCAATAATCCAGCCATTCAGATGTGTGGGTGTTGGTGTGGGTGTATGTAGGAAGGGAGAGGGGCAGAATTTTTGAGAGAAGGAATGCGGATTTCGTTTTCTTATAAACTGGATGTACGATGGTGTGTAGGTGAGTGGGGATCGGGAACATAATGGGGATCGGGAACATGATTTACATTTCCAGCAATCATCTTCATCTCCATTACTGACACGTGTTTTTCATCAACATTCCCTATTCCAGTCCTATATAAAGGTTTGTATCCGATCCGATATGGACTATGCTGTTAAAGGTTTGTTAAAGGTATCGTACAGTCATTCTTCTTATGAAACAAAACTTTTAAAACCTGAGATACCAATGGCTAGTTAACAATCAACAGTGATGTGTGAATTAAATAAAGACAATCCTACAATACATCATTTCCTCGCTTAATTGCCACGTCAACTAGAGAAATGACGCATCCGATTGGTCAATTGCTTTGTCTTACGCCTTGTTTCGTCAGCTTGAAACAGACACATCTGATTGGTCAATGACTCAATCATCTCGTCATTCGCAACATCTCGTACGCTGCTTAGCAGCATTACTCGAATGCAAATCGAAGTTTTCCATATCGGTTACGTCATCGCGCCTTAGATTCCCGCCAAAACAAATTTGCATTTAAAAAAGTTATCATATGTAGTGTTTGCCCTACTTTTTCCTTTAATCGCTTACTAAATGGCACGCGCTTGTTTGGACACAAGGAGGCGGATTTAGTAAAATTTCACTCCATAGCCTCTAAATAATACATAATATTGTGCAGTGTCATTCAGCCGATTGCTCCATCAATAGTTTATTTACGTGAAAGCAGTGATAAAATCTTCATCTGCATTGTGAAAAAACAAACATTCAACGCAAATTATACATCAACATGTGTGGCTTGAGGCATATTGTTTACGTAGCAATAGCAACAAAATGTCTACCGAAGCGTCGTGATACACACGAGGCGGGATCCCGAAGAATGACGGGATTGGCGGAGCGTTCACGAGTGTCACCTCTTTTCAGCTGATCTAAGAAGGATGCAATGCTGGCTTTTTAATAGGAGACGATTATATGTGGCTAAAGTATGCAGGCAAACGCAGGTATTTTAAGGCATTTTTGTTATCATTGGTTATAGGTTTAATTACTCCAAATCTACCGGATGTGCTCGCCTGGTGCATTTGAAAGGAGTTCTATAGAAAACAGGACAGACAACAATGGAAGGCAATGGTGAAATCTTTAGTGTATTTAAGCATATAGCCAATGTGAATGCTTTCTGAAATGTTGCCTTTAACTTGAAATCTCTTGCCCCTCACCGCTGTAGGTTCGATCTATCAGGGGCCTAGGAATCTTTATGTGAGCAAGCTATCTAGCTGGCTTGCGGAACGGTGGTGGTTCTACCCAGGTACCCACCCGTGCACGAAAATTGCCCGGAAGCGCACATGGGGTCTTCCTAAAACCAGTGGAAGCTGGAAAGTCGAATGACCTTAGCTGTTGGTGCGACTATAAAATCCAATTCAATTCAATTGTATCAGATGAGCTGAAGTCGTTTTCAGGGAATTGCTATACGGTGTACAGTTGGTGTTCAATTACTCCGTTAGTTCCTTGTCACAGATGTATTTAATATCAATACTTCTAAGACACTATGACCAAATTGCATTAAATCTTCTTCTATTTTTGTCAAATGTCAGGTCTAACACTTTCAGTGCGCGCATGAATACCAAGTAACTAACATAAATGTCAACACGAACCGAAAGGTTAACGTTAAATATCAAGAAAGAAATTGCACAATGCAAATTTGATTGAATGCGGTCCTAAAACCTTCCTGCGATAGTTTCCATCAATTATATCCCCGAATTCTATAGCATCATACCGTATTCGAAGACTTAATTCAACATTTACGCCCGCAACGACGTCACTGTAATCCAAAAGTATCGCAAATTGTCAGCTATTCCCAAAAGTATAAAAAGCAGACATAAAAAGATCTCCAGGGAAGCAGACGCTCGCAAATTGCGTCACAATAGACACTGTATTCTATATATATAAAACCAGGGCTTTATGCATTCGTACAATTGAATTACATCTTCTGTTTTGATTATATATTCCGGGAAAGAAATCAAATGACCATGACTGTACTTTAAACAGAACCGGCATGCACAGACAAAATTAATTTTGAATGGCAATATGTTTTATATATAACATATTGCCATTCAAAATTAATTTTGTCTGTGCATGCCGGTTCTGTTTAAAGTACAGTCATGGTCATTTGATTTCTTTTATGTTTGACATAATAAATGTGCATGTGATTATATATTCCGGGAAAGAAATCAAAATACTAGCATGCACATTTATTATGTCAAACATCAGTTGTATTGAAGCTGAAGAGAAATCGATTTTTGTTTCGGAGACATTGCATTCTCGCATGTGTCGAAATTATACCTATGATAATTGAGATGATCTGCGTGCATGAGTGCATTCAACTAATTTCACCAAAGGTTCGTGCGTGGGTGTATTCGAGTAATTCGCCAAAGGTCGGGACGTGGGTATGGTTGAGTTCGTGTCCGACCGTGCGTGTATGCATTCAAGTTTCACCAGTGATGCATATATAAGAAAGGTCAAGTATACGGGAATATAAAAGGACACGAAGATAGACTTTAAATATTGTTTATTGTGTATTGTCGCTTATGATTAGATAATCAGTGCCTGTTGTATCCAGAATGTATACCAAAATGTCTATTACAAACAAGTGTCCAGCGGGGTAACATAAACATGCAGCACACCTATAAGCAAGTATATCATACACCAGTGGCACGTGTAATAGCATGTAACGCCTATAATTTCTACGAGAAAGCACGTGACTAGCCAGTGTTAAGTATGATGGCGTGTCATCTTTATATAATGTCTTTACGAAATGGGTATATGACAAATCAGTTTCCAGTGGGATAGCGCGTCATCTACCAAATGTCACCGATAAAGCCTATCACAAACCAGTCTTCATAATGATAGTCTGTCATCTTTATAAGATCTACGAGAACGCCTATGATATAGCATTCTGCAGAATGATAGTCTGTCATCTCTATAAGGTTTACGAGAACGCCTATAACAAACCCGTATTCAGAATGATAGTATGTCACCTCTATAACGTTTACGAGAACGCCTATGACATACCAGTCTTCAAAATAATAGATTGTCATCTGTATAAGATCTACGAGATCGCCTATGACATACCAGTCTGCAGAATGATAGTATGCCATCTCTATAACGTTTACAAGAACGCCTATGACATACCAGTCTTCAAAATAATAGTTTGTCATCTGTATAAGATCAACGAGATCGCCTATGACATACCAGTCTGCAGAACGATAGTATGCCATCTCTATAACGTTTACGAAAACGCCTATGACATACCAGTCTGCAGAATGATAGTCTGTCATCTCTATAAGGTTTACGAGAACGCCTATGACATACCAGTCTTCAAAATAATAGTTTGTCATCTGTATAAGATCTACGAAAACGCCTATGACATACCAGTCTTCAAAATAATAGTTTGTCATCTGTATAAGATCTACGAAAACGCCTATGACATACCAGTCTTCAAAATAATAGTTTGTCATCTGTATAAGATCTACGAGATCGCCTATGACATACCAGTCTGCAGAATGATAGTATGCCATCTCTATAACGTTTACGAGAACGCCTATGACATACTAGTCTGCAGAATGATAGTCTGTCATCTCTATAAGGTTTACCAGAACGCCTATGACATACCAGTCTTCAAAATAATAGTTTGTCATCTGTATAAGATCTACGAGATCGCCTATGACATAACAGTCTGCAGAATGATAGTATGCCATCTCTATAACGTTTACGAGAACGCCTATGACATACCAGTCTGCAGAATGATAGTCTGTCATCTCTATAAGGTTTACGAGAACGCCTATGACATACCAGTCTTCAAAATAATAGTTTGTCATCTGTATAAGATCTACGAAAACGCCTATGACATACCAGTCTCCAGAATAATAATCTGTCATCTCTATAACGTTTACGAGAACGCCTATGACATACCAGTCTTCAAAATAATAGTTTGTCATCTGTATAAGATCTACGAGATTGCCTATGACATACCAGTCTGCAGAATGATAGTCTGTCATCTCTATAAGGTTCACGAGAACGCCTATGGCGTACCAGTCTTCAGAATAATAGTATGTCATCTCTATAACGTTTACGAGAACGCCTATGACATACCAGTCTTCAAAATAATAGTTTGTCATCTGTATAAGATCTACGAGATCGCCTTTGACATACCAGTCTTCAGAATGATAGTATGCCATCTCTATAACGTTTACGAGAACGCCTATGACATACCAGTCTTCAAAATAATAGTTTGTCATCTGTATAAGATCTACGAGATCGCCTATGACATACCAGTCTGCAGAATGATAGTATGCCATCTCTATAACGTTTACGAGAACGCCTATGACATACCAGTCTTCAAAATAATAGTTTGTCATCTGTATAAGATCTACGAGATCGCCTATGACATAGCAGTCTGCAGAATGATAGTCTGTCATCTCTATAACGTTTACGAGAACGCCTATGACATACCAGTCTTCAAAATAATAGTTTGTCATCTGTATAAGATCTACGAGATCGCCTATGACATACCAGTCTGCAGAACGATAGTATGCCATATCTATAACGTTTACGAGAACGCCTATGACATACCAGTCTTCAAAATAATAGTTTGTCATCTGTATAAGATCTACGAGATCGCCTATGACATAGCAGTCTGCAGAATGGTAGTCTGTCATCTCTATAAGGTTTACGAGAACGCCTATGACATACCAGTCTTCAAAATAATAGTCTGTCATCTATATAAGATCTACGAGATCGCCTATGACAAAGCAGTCTGCAGAATGATAGTCTGTCATCTCTATAAGGTTTACGAGAACGCCTATGGCGTACCAGTCTTCAAAATAATAGTTTGTCATCTGTATAAGATCTACGAGATCGCCTATGACATACCAGTCTGCACAATAAGAGTATGTCATCTCTATAACGTTTACGAGAACGCCTATGACATACCAGTCTTCAAAATAATAGTTTGTCATCTGTATAAGATCTACGAGATCGCCTATGACATAGCAGTCTGCACAATGATAGTCTGTCATCTCTATAAGGTTTACGAGATCGCCTATGACATACCAGTCTTCGGAATGTTAGTATGTCATCTCTATAAGGTTTACGAGAACGCCTATGACATACCAGTCTCCAGAATGTTAGTATGTCATCTCTATAAGGTTTACGAGAACGCCTATGACATACTAGCCTTCAGAGTAATAGCCTGCCATCTATATATTAAAGATCTACGAGAACGCCTATGACATACCAGTCTGCAGAATAATAATCTCTCATTTATATATTAAAGATATACGAGATCGCCTATGACATAGCAGTCTGCAGAATGATAGTATGCCATCTCTATAAGTTTTACGAGAACGCCTATGGCGTACCAGTCTTCAGAATAATAGTATGTCATCTCTATAACGTTTACGAGAACGCCTATGACATACCAGTCTTCAAAATAATAGTTTGTCATCTGTATAAGATCTACGAGATCGCCTATGACATACCAGTCTTCAGAATGATAGTATGCCATCTCTATAACGTTTACAAGAACGCCTATGACATACCAGTCTTCAAAATAATAGTTTGTCATCTGTATAAGATCTACGAGATCGCCTATGACATACCAGTCTGCAGAATGATAGTATGCCATCTCTATAACGTTTACGAGAACGCCTATGACATACCAGTCTTCAAAATAATAGTTTGTCATCTGTATAAGATCTACGAGATCGCCTATGACATAGCAGTCTGCAGAATGATAGTCTGTCATCTCTATAAGGTTTACGAGAACGCCTATGACATACCAGTCTTCAAAATAATAGTCTGTCATCTATATAAGATCTACGAGATCGCCTATGACAAAGCAGTCTGCAGAATGATAGTCTGTCATCTCTATAAGGTTTACGAGAACGCCTATGGCGTACCAGTCTTCAAAATAATAGTTTGTCATCTGTATAAGATCTACGAGATCGCCTATGACATACCAGTCTGCACAATAATAGTATGTCATCTCTATAACGTTTACGAGAACGCCAATGACATACCAGTCTTCAAAATAATAGTTTGTCATCTGTATAAGATCTACGAGATCGCCTATGACATAGCAGTCTGCAGAATGATAGTCTGTCATCTCTATAAGGTTTACGAGAACGCCTATGACATACCAGTCTTCGGAATGTTAGTATGTCATCTCTATAAGGTTTACGAGAACGCCTATGACATACCAGTCTCCAGAATGTTAGTATGTCATCTCTATAAGGTTTACGAGAACGCCTATGACATACTAGCCTTCGGAATAATAGCCTGCCATCTATATATTAAAGATCTACGAGAACGCCTATGACATACCAGTCTGCAGAATAATAGTCTCTCATCTATATATTAAAGATAAACGAGATCGCCTATGATATAGCGGTCTGCAGAATGATAGTATGTCCTCTCTATAAGGTTTACGAGAACGCCTATGACATACCAGTCTTCAGAATAATAATCTGTCATATCTATAACGTTTACGAGAACGCCTATGACAAACCTGTCATTCTATCAAGGCACATTATTGTTGGTATTATAGCGACGGGGAAAATAATGAAGATAATAACTCATTCGCATTTTTCGGCGTTTATATTGTTTTACTTGCCAGTAATGAATGGTAAATGTACCACTCACCGTCATTATTATCCAATTCACACGACTGTATACAAAACACGCGAACTAAGAGCTACCTGCGTATTAACGACAAATTATATAGCAATTGAGCATTTTAAAAAATGAGAAGTATCTTGAGATTTACGTTAATCTGATATTCTGGAAGAGTTGACATAAATTCTAACTTTCATTATCCTTTAACCTTTCAATCGCACCGCCTCCGTTCAGAACAAATCAAAACAGCGTGACAGTTGATGTTAACAAGTCGAGGTATATACTGTAGGTTTTGTTGTTTTTTCTTTCTAAATTGTGTTTAACCTTCATTTTCTATTTTACGTTTGCGCGTGGGAGGAAGGAAAAATAACTTTTCAATTCAGGCGCCATATAGGGAAGACAAAATCAATTTGCGGTTGGTAATGTTAGTATTAAATTGTCAATAATTGATCTTAAATAAAAAAAATCCTATATCAAGTCAGGCATGGAATCGTTGACATATCCGATGCGGTTCACAACATTTGTTTTATGACTCTAAGCAGTCTCGCATAGTTGGTCTCCGTTCGTTTATTAAATAAGGATTTGAATAGCAGAAATGGATGCTGGCTGGTGCGATAACCATATATGGAATTTATCAGCTCTGACTGATACCAGGTGGCGCTATTGCCCACCATCCCACCACTAGGTGGCAACTAGGTGCCCACCATATCTAGTGGTCAACACCGTTGTATCGTCTTTATTTATATGTAGTTACGTACGACATTGTTGCTGTGAACCCTCGATACGTATGCTTTAATGTATTAAAGAAAGTAATGTTATGTCAATTGTTACAGGTGGTGTTTACTACTTTAAAAAATAAATAAATACATAAAAAAAAATAAAAAAATAAAAATTAAAAAAAATTAAAAAAAATAAATGAATGAATAAATAAATAAATAAATAAATAAATAAATAAATAAATAAATAAATAAATAAATAAATAAATAATAAATAAATAAATACATAAATAAAAATAAATAAATAAAAAAATATATACACTATTCAACAATTATATATTTTTTAATAATTCATATTTTCATTTTAAAATTTTAACTGGCGTCGTTTAGCAAATATCGCTAGCGATTTATAAAACTTAATCTGCCTGTATTGGACTTTATTGGACTAAAACTTTGTTGATAAACTTAATAAAATATTGGTATGTGTTTCGGTGATTTTTCGTGTTATTTATAGTTTTAGATAGATAGATAGATAGATAGATAGATAGATAGATAGATAGATAGATAGATAGATAGATAGATAGATAGATAGATAGATAGATAGATAGATAGATAGATAGATAGATAGATAGATAGATAGGTTTTAGATAGATAGGTTTTAGATAGATAGATAGATAGATAGATAGATAGATAGATAGATAGATAGATAGATAGATAGATAGATAGATAGATAGATAGATAGATAGATAGATAGATAGATAGATAGATAGATAGATAGATAGATAGATAGATAGATAGATAGATAGATAGATAGATAGATAGATAGATAGATAGATTATTGATTAAACCTATAGTATATTTTGACTAAACCTGTAGCATCGCTATTGTACTAACTCGTATCTCGTATTCGAGAATGGAACTTAAAGTATAGATCAGTATAGTTGCATTATCAAGTCCACATTTCCACTATAGTGAATTATAGTACTTGTATACATCTTCATGTAATTGCTGACTCGTTCATATCAGGACTGTTTTTATTTTCTGCACCATCATATCAATAACATAAATTACAAACATTACATGTATAAAGTTCGCTTTTTCTATAACACAAATTAAACATGTTAACTATGGCGTACTATGAGTGACCTTGAAACAGGAAATACCATTTTACTGACAATAGCGCCCTGGGGTGCCATGTTAGACACCCCTAGTGAACGGAATGTTTACTTTATTTATACTTAATATGTACATTATGCCATAATATGGTAAATAAATAAAATATTTGAAAAAGACGCGTTCAGTGAAAACTTCGTCTCCTTGGAGTGGACTTGTCCAGTTTATAGGCCGAAATCTTCTTAAAAATTATTTCATGTACGATTTGAGATTTAAAGAAAACATAATTTCTCAACTGTTGCATCTTAGAGGGGGTCGTATGGTGATAATAAATAGACAAACGTTACTGTATAATTATAAGGTACATAATTTATATATATATATATCGTGACGTCTGCATTCGCCCTTACAATGGATTAAACATACATACGTTTGATTTAATAAATGAGTTAAAGAACGCGTTTCCTCCTCTTCAAAACCATACTAATAACTAAACCAATAAAAAGGACTTTCACTATAAATGTTAACGTATTGCTAATCGGGTTATATAAAATAATATTTACCAACCACGTTGTCATATTTGCGGTGAAATCTTCGTAAACTGTGCAAAACCAGGCCCAAGTGTGGGGCCATGGGTGTAGCAGTACCGAGGTTGAAACCATGGAGTCTTTATGTTTGTTAAGCGTATAACATCAAAGAAAATTTCAGGTTACATACATGCGTATATCAACATCACATTCGTATGTAGTAAAATATATGAATTTCATCTAAATATTACGATATTCTGAAATACCGAACAAATATTTTATGTCTAAATAACATAACGTCAGTTTGTTTTTTGAGAATGCGGAATGTGCTCTCACCGGTCGGTATTAAACTATTTTGTTTTAGCAATGCCATGTTAAAGATACTAAAATATAAATTATATTTGAATTATGGCGTTCTGACCAGACGCTGTGCATACATTTCAATTTCAAATTAGAGTTAGGATAGGCTAGCATAGCCCTTCCCTCTACATTCGTATATATATATGGATTGTAATGGTGAGGGTCTCCCAGGGGGTTGGGAACAAGGGAACATGGCCTTTATTTCTGGGGAACAGGGGAACATTGTCTGTTATTGGTAATATTTTTGGGGAACAAGGGAACACTGGAAATATCTTTTTGGGGGAACATTGTGTCATGTTTTCAGGGAACAAAGGAACATGGATCCCGCACGCCATGGGGGATGGGGGGCTCAATGGTGGGAGGGAGGGAAGTGGGGCGCTTTCAAAAGACAAGTTTTAGTACCGAATAAAACCCTAACAAGATAATATTACAGATTCTGAATTCAGTTTGTCATCGAATCACGCGTACCACACAGGCGGGTAAATTAGCTTATTGAATTCCAGATATAAAATATTGACGGCGTCATTTATACACTTTTATAAACTATTTATACACTTTTATAAACTATTTATATTTTCCGTGGCCAGGATGGTAACAACGTTTCGTTTGAAACCTTCTCGCCTCTCGTCGCTGTGGGATCGAATCCCACTGGAAGTTAGACTTGTAAGTAAGAAAGTGGTGATTTTTACGGATGGCGGGAGGTATGCAGTACCGGTTCTACCCAGGAATAAGCGGTCTGTCTCCATCACGAAAAATCGACCGTTATATATAGCCTAAAATGTGCTGAACATGACGTAAAACACCAATCAACCATATCTGTTAATTCATATTATGTATACGCAATGTGTGCACGCATGGGGTTGACCTTTGAATACTACAGTCATATTACGACAGTATCGAGCTCAATGCGGCCACACTGGAATACGACATGATATCCCCCTTCCCTCCCAGTCACACTATACTGACCCCGGACCCCGGACCCCGGGACCCGGGACCCCGGACCCCGGACCGACATGTCCTAGCATGATGAAAGCTACAAATGCCAGTTTTTATGAAGTCTTTGGCGTGACCCTGCCGTGGGTCGAACCCATGTGATCCCGCATGTCGAACCCATGTCCTCCTGCATGTGAGGCATACCCTCTGCCACTACCCCACCATCGCTAAGGGACAATGGTTAAACTAGTTCACTTCTATATTAGGATATGATATACTCCCACCACATCGCGGTGTCATTGTAAACAAACTCCAAAATTGGATATTCCTTTCTAGTGTAAATATTTAAATCATGAATGATATTTTTACAACTATCGTCAGTCATGTGTGTCCAGCATGTTTATGGCGCATAGTTTTGACCTTGTATTATAGTAGGAGCGTAACTATACAATCGAAACTTCATTAATTCACCGTTTACGGAAATGGTTGTTCCAGGACCCGTTTATCTACAGTCCCTGCTTGTTCTGAAGCTTTTAAAATAATTCTTTAAAAAAATAAATAATGTTAAAGGGAGTATAGCAACACAGACAAACATCTTATTATTGAGAGTTCTGAAACACTTGATTAAGGGCGAAAGAATTATCAAAATCGGATGATAAACAAAGAAGATACGATCATTTGGAGTTTCTGTTGAAACGGATATGGAAGCAGCCATTTTGAGAGCTATGACATCACGGTTCTAAATGACAATATATGGAATATTTATAAATATGAAAGTTTACTGAATTATAGGGAACAAATGATCCCAAATGTATGAAAATAATGGCAATAATGCTTTATATGACCAGTAAAAAAAATACATTCAATGTGTAGTGATTTTCTTCGTTTTAAATGATATCTATCAATATTACATACATGGTAATATGAAACTATGACGTCATAGTTCTCAAAATGGCTCCCATATCCGTTTTAGAACAAACATTAAATGATTACATTTTTTTTTGTTTATCATCCGATTTTGATAATTCTTTCACCTTTTCCCAAGTTTTTCAGAACTCTCAATAATAAAGCTTGTTTGGCTGTGTCGCTATATTACCTTTGAAAAAAAAAGAGTTGTTGAATTCATTGACCTTAGACAGTCATATTAAAACGTATGACTTACGCTCTTTCCTATTATGTTCATTCTATTAAGTGTACAAATAACGCTTTACAATTCATTGACATACTTATGTTGCTGTTACCTATTTAGGCAAGAGTATCTCTTCCGCATTACGATGCATTCATCTCTCAACTACGCGAAGCAATAGCATGAATGCACCAAAGTACATATATCCGTTGTGACAGATTAAAAAATACAAACACCGATAGATAAACATGACTCTGCATTAGGATGCGAGCAAATCAAATAAACGCATTTCGCTGTATACAACTAGCTAAAGAATGCAAACTCGCGGCAGGGGATAAGCCAACGAAAAGGTCAGCTGAGACCCGGACACCATGCAGGGGAGTTCACGATATCAGTAACATTTCTAGACGCGCCACATTCAAATGTCAAAAGCGTGCATATTGAATTAAAGGTACACATGGCAATCTTGAAAATCTTAAAAAACTAGTGGCGTCCCGTTAGTTTTTCTACATAAGTTGCATTTGTTCAATCATTAATGTTAATTATAAGAAATGTATTTTACCATTTGTTTTTTGCATATTATTAATTTTTAATATTATTGCAAAACTAATGTATCAAAACTTATAGTATAATAAGACTAAATATTGAATACTTAAAATTTGATTTATTTAAATGTAACCAGGGTAAAAGTAAAAATGATACTGGATATATAAATCGAGACACCAATTTCAAATACTTCAAGATTGCCTTGTGTCCCTTTAAACCATGCGACGTTTAGAAACATAACTTAGTGAATATAGGCACACCGCGTACAGTTTGGATCCGTGGGTGGTGGGTGGGCCACGTTACGAAGGGGGTCTGATGCGGTGGCTGGCTCTGACATTTTCTCTTTTCTTCCGTGTTTTTTCCAGTTATTTTCGTAAAACGAACAAAGTCCTTAAGCGCGTGCACATTTATACAAATGACAGTAATAAATTAAAGATTAGTATGAAATAATAAATTACCGCGTACATATGAACAAAACCTTTACAGAAAACACTTCCTTAAAAACGAGATGTTTAATTTCAAGCCTGATACTTCATTAAGATTGCCGTGTGTCCCTTTTATTTAAACCCAATTAACAAGTTTTAAGGATAACTTCATAGAATTTGCCAAAAAGGCATACTTGTTTTTAGTTGTATTATTATGCAATAGTATAACACATTAAATCAGCGTGCTCGCGAGAGCATGATATGACCAATCAGATTGCAGAACGTAACGATAGTAACGATTGTTAAATCCTCGGCGCTTGAAATAAGTACAAATTGTGCAGAACAAAGAAGAAGAGGAGGAGGAGGAGGAGGAGGACGAGGAGGAGGAGACAAAGAAGAAGAAGAAGAAGAAGAAGAAGAAGAAGAAGAAGAAGAAGAAGAAGAAGAAGAAGAAGAAGAAGAAGAAGAAGAAGAAGAAGAAGAAGAACAACAACAACAACAACAACAACAACAACAAGAAAAAGAGGAATAATAAGGTAGAGGAGGAGGAGAGGAGGAGGAGGAGGAGGAGGAGGCGGACAAAGTATGTTAAACTATTAATAGTGTACGAAACTAACATGGAATAATTCTGATTGGTTCCTGTCATATGCATCCTGAAAGCGAATACTCGTGAAGCGACGGATATTGTAACGCGCAATACCTGTTTTTCTCCTCTCTATTACCTACTTGCTGCTTAAGCGAAACCTAAAAATAACTATATCATGAATAGTTTGTAAAAAAAAACACACACAAAAATCTCTGACATATTTCCAATATGAGAACAAGTACAGTGAGCGTGTTTAGTGGCCAATTTGAGCATCTATAATCACGGATGTATTCGACGGAAAGCATGTTCAGTCATTTTGCTATTTTAAGACATATTATCAGCAATGCACACTGCAATGCAAAAAGACGTAACTATTGGAAATACCCAGAATAAGAGAGAGAAAGCCATCAATACATCGGCTAAGAGGTTACTAGTATTAACGAGAGGATGCAACCGAGCTTCTTGGGAAATAAAAGTTTCCCTTTTTGATAACAAAATCATTATAATCTTTCCGTACTGCTGTATTTCTCTACTTTAAAACGTCATATTCACTTCCGTCTGCTGTTATTATAAAAGATAATAAATTAAAATACATTGTTTCAATTGGATAACAATAGCATATCAAATTGGAACATGTTTTATCATTAGTTTACATACAAATGCCGTTTATAGTAACATCACGCACTGCTAGGGTTTAACTCGACCGCAAGTATTCCCTAAAATGTAAATTTAAAACTAAAGTATTTCACTTGACACCCTTTTTAAGCTAGATCATCGTTTAACCATGTTACATCACAGTGAATACTGGTTAATCACCAACATTGAACCTCAAGAAGCATTAAGTATGATATGTATAGTTACCACTCACAAATATTTACCGACGTGCTTTTTAACCGAATAAAGAATTCCGGGATTGACCGACAACTCCCGAATAGTGACAAGTTTTAATGGGCGTATCGTTAAAAGTATTTCATTTATTCGTGTATTTATTGGTTAGTCGATACGTGGTAATATGCGCACAAGTCCTGCCTTCCGCTGATTATGGTATAGTGGCACGCGGCTAAATAGTATATAAGCACACACACCACTCGTATATCGATATAACTACATTGATAGCTAGCAAACGAACAACGTGAGAAATTTAGTTGATACGAAATTTATCTCAGCGATTTACAGAAGCAATTGTATTTTACTACAACTACTGTGAGGACTTAGAAGAAATATTTGAACTTTTAGTTGAATCTACTTGTGAAGTTTACGTTAAGCAGAAGATGTCGATTGTTTTACCGAACGTGTGCAGTGCCTTCAGCGTAGAGGAGTCGGTGGACTCGGTGACGTATGCCAGAGAAATAAGCGTAGCGTCGATGGTGTTGCCAACGACGGCGAGATGTTTCTCAAGTTTATCGCCGGTGGGACTAACGGTTGAATCAGTGGAGAATTTCATCATTCACTGATAAACATTAAATATGTGAACTGGAGTCTGGATACTCACATTTCCAGAAAAGGACTTCGAACATTCCAAGAAATCTCGCGGAATAACGTCAGTTCCGCGGGAGTCGACGTACGACGATGCGTTGAACCATTCCAAAGATTGTGACGAATTGCCGAGTACTGACAATGAGTGTATTGTGCCTTGGGAGGAGTATATATATTTATATATTTATATATATATATATCGACGCTTAAGTCTTGCCATTTGTAAAACATCGAAAAATGGACAGTTTGGAACTGAAGCCAAACAACCGTATTGGAGGGAGCATAAGCAAATTTTGTTTGTGACTAAACAAGAAAATGGAACTTTTTATTCCAAATTCTACGAGATACCTATCTACCTTGTACATAGCAACAACTTATTTATTTATTTATTGGACTTGTACGTTTACTGCCGACGTAACACTATGGACTACATGTGTTCGATTATTGTGCAATACTCAAGGAGTAAACTCCGAGCAGAATCTCTATTATATTGGAACATTGTATCTACAAATACGCACAGATCTGACTTATAACTGACACTGTTTACAAATTAATCAAAATTACTGGAGATATATGACGAAACGGCAACCTGGGATTTCCCCTAAGCGAACTTTTCGACAACTTTTCGACGGGCTTCTTTTGATAGTGAGAAGTAAAAAGTGGATTCCAGAACAGTTACCAACATTCGAATGAACACTAGCGAACAAATGAACACTATTCTTGCCAGAGAAACGGATTTTTTAATTTTCTTGATTATAATTGATATTGAACCTTTTCAAATGTTAATTCAGTAAAAAAATAAAAAAAAAAGCTGTTAAAATGTATATCATGCCAGTATTAAAATGTAAATCAAATTTACCTGTGTAAATCAAATTTAACTTTATCACGACTACTTACATAATATCAATTTCTTTATTTGATATAGTTGTAAGAGGAGTAGAGATATGCGACAAGCAAGTGTTAAAACACCAATTAGGCTATTAACACGGTGCTATAGTAACTTAATAGAAAATAGTTCGACTGTTGCATTATTTATTTTGTATTTTAAGTTATGTAATATGTGACTTGTTAAGTCCAATATTGAAAAAAACAAGCAGTAAGCTTTGAATTTTGTTTATTATAGTGATACATGTATGTATTTCCCCGTAAGCCGTATCGGCTTAATTTATAGCCTTGATCATCTGCGACGCTTGCTTGTTTGCAATCAAGCTTCGAAGATGATCAAGACTACTTTAAATGATATCAAGATTTTCAAGATTAATCTTGAAATCTTGTTAAATGATATCATGTTTTAGAGTAGTGCTAATCTATTTATTTTGTTCAACTTGTTTGTCATGTTTTTGTAGAGGGTGAAACTAATGAGTGAATGTGAATGAGCGGAAGTAAATATGAGTGAAAGCGTATTAGAAAAAGTTCTGCCTAATTTTATTTGCCAGTTATTGCATTTATTTTGTAATTTCTTTTATTTCACGTGCCATATGTTGCAAACTGTGTATTTGGTAATGTTTTAGTGTTTTTTTCTTCTCTCATTTGTCGTGTATGTTTACCATGCATTTTTTTTTTATAAATGTTCTATTCATGTTTAAAACAGTATTGCATTTAACTTTACACATGTTATTGACTTATAAAAAAATAAAAAATGTGAAATATAGTTATGAGTACCTTATTATTTATACAAAATGTCACAAAAGTATAAAGAGAATCCGAAAAAGTGTCACACCGAAAAAAACAAAAAAAACAAGATGTACGTCATTTTGACCCTGTATCAAGCAGGTCTCAAACTAGTGTATACGTGTACAGGTTTATACTGACAAGGATTCTTGGACAGGATTCCGAAAAAAACATACACACACACAAACAAACAAGATACACGAAGTTACAAAATCAATATTACAAGTCATAAGAGGTATACGGTTTTGAACATGCGTTTGAAATATTAAAGAATTCAAACAAAAAGCGCAGAACAAAGCCCTAGAACAGAAATATGCGTAAACGAAGGTATAGATATATAGCAGGAATGTGAATATGTTGAAGAAGCGATGGAAAGCATGCAATATGTGTCGTATATTGTCACTAGATGCACATATCGATACTGAACCATTAAACCGTTAATCTTAACTGTTTAACCGTTGCACATAAACACAGATAATGCAGTTGTCTTGCGAATGGAAGTTTAGAGACAATGAAACGATATATATGTGTTAAACAGTTACGATGAGCGTTTTAACCCTTAACCCGCTACATATATATAATGAAGTGTTCTTTCTTTGAATTAAGACCATTTCATTATGTGATGTGACAAATGGGTGTGTTTCGGGGGAAAATGACTGATCAACAGCCGGACATTGTAAACCCTGATCTGCATGCGAGTTATTCGCATTCTGATCTGGATTTGCAATGAAGCAAAGGCTATTATAGTCGTGCTTAGCGGGTTATGGGTTAATATAGTGACGTATACCTTAAACAGAACGTTGACAGTGCCTTGTTTTGGGTTTATAAAGAATAATTGTGTTGTATAACTTCTTAAATACTTTCTCAAGACAAGATACTAATGATGTATATAACCTATATATCAAAATACCAAGAAGTTATATAAATTGAAGTTAACTGCAACACAAATTCAATCGTCTTTATCTGGTATGCAATAGAAAAAAAGAGTATATATATATATATCTACCAATCTATAACTCACTATAAAGCGGTAGGAATGTACATATAAAACATGCGACAAAAATGAACACAACATAACTGTGCAACAACTAGGTGAAACGGTGAGGGAAAATAAACTTGAAGGAAACGTACTTAGTTTTCATTCTCCCAACTCTGGGTTACAACGATCCCCAAGTCGTAAACACAACTCGGGGTTACAACGGTCCCCAAGTCGTAAACAGGGAATCTCGTGGAAATACTCTGCAGAATGTTCAGTTCTGTTACGACGATATTTCACGTACACGTGCCTATATAATGGGATAAAGTTTCCTCGATAACTGACGTTACTTATATAAATGTGCAAACAGACGGACGTACTCATGTAAACGTAATAATTATTCTACACTCAGTACATTTATAAACGCAACATTTTTTATTTTCGATTATTTTTAATCCGCTTTGTTTTGTTCAAATCAAGATTGTATTTTATGTTAGTACACACGTCTCTTTTTTGTCATGAAGGTTAATATATGGCGATAAACAGTTGCGTAAGATGTCTACTTTCACTCAAAACACATTTTGCGCGAGAACTTCAATTCCATCTCTAGAAATTCAAAAAAAACACCAAGTGTTGCGTTTTCAAATGTACTGAGTATAATTATAACAAGGGTACAGTAACAGAAGTATTCGTTGACCATCAGAAAATGTGTCTAAGTATATCGTTATAGACCCCGACTGTGCAGTTTTCCCTAATTTGTGTTTACCAATCGTTTTTTTTTTCATAAATAGAACGATCTAGAAAATGACTTACAAAAAAAAAAAAGTCGTCTGTTTTCGTAATCGGCAAGTGATGGCAAAACGGAAATCGTCGTTAAAGTGGTTATGGTACATTTAAAATGTTCTAGAAATAACTAAAAAAAAAAAAATTGCCAATTTATGATAAAAAATGCGATATCAATCTAAATATTTTGTTGGCACCATAATTTCCTTGTACCTTAGGGCTCATTTTCGGCTCAATCATTATGTTTAGACCCCTTATTATAGAAATAATCAGTATTTGTCAATTTAAAGTCAGTTCCCCTAGACCTTCCACGAAAAGCCTGGTGTATTCCGTTTAAAAGTGACATACAGTTATTTTGAAATAGTTATCATGCATTAAAATGCATACTTTGATACCATTTTTTAAACACACATAGGGCAAATTATATTTACTATAAATTTACATGATAATCTTAGGAGATTTGGGATATAAAATTTATTGAATGGTACATTGTACTCAATAATTAGGAATACGCAAACTCTTTTTTTTTTAACAAGTTGATATATTATTCAGCATGATTTCAAATATTCAACTTGTGAAAATCCGAGCTTTAAGCATCAGAGGAATGTCATGTGTCTCTTTATCGAATATAGTACACACAACACACATTTTAAAAGTATTAAAGAGGCGACGTTATATTTCAGAATTAACCAGCATAGCATTTAACTTCACAAAGTTCAAAAAAGTATTCAAGAGGCATCGTTTGCTCAGCTCGCAGAATGAACATTCAAAACAGTTAAAAAAATTCAGCTCGCAGAATTTAACGTCAGCAATTAAAATAAGGTATTCAAGACGCGACGTTCTTTTTCAAAAAGTAATCAACTCGCAGAATTTATCTTCAAAAAATCATAAAAACAAAAACGAGTGGAACAATTTTAATTTCAAGAAGTTAAAAAAAGGAGACATATTCAAGTGACATACCAGCTTAAGGGGTTCACTCTCTTGCTTTTCAGTAAACACCGATAATGTATTCTAAGAGATTTTTTGGTTTATAATGTGTCGGTTAATTCTTTGCCATCCGATTATTCTGGTTTTGAAAACGGGGATCTTTTATGGTATATCAAGTAGCCTTTTGGGTAGGTATGTTGTGCAATTTTAATCTTTGCTACATATATACATTATCAGGTCAAACAGATTTTATACTATCCCGTTCTCGTGATTAGCATAATGACAAGAAATCACATGAAATACAAGGTCCGCGACAACCGTCTTTCGTTATCTTGGTTAAATAAACTTAATTAGTTTCTTATTCGCTAACTTAAAGCGAGGAGCTCCGTGGTCTAGTGCTAGCGCGTTGGACCCATGATCCAAAAGTCGTGGGTTCGATCCCCGCCATGACCATATATGTTGTGTCCCTGTGCAAGACACTTTATCTGTATTTGCTTAGTACTGGTTCTACCCAGGAAGACATTGAGAGTGATTAAAATAAGTTCAGAGAGCTTTCGTTGTAATCTATTTTAAATAAATAAGTTGAACTAACTTAAAGCGACCACGGCTATCTAAAACGTGTATCTACATTGCCGAATTACTCTACACAATTTAAATACATAATTTATAATAATTTTTCAAATTTTTCAAAACAAATTATTAACTTATTCCTAATTCGTGAATACAACGCATCGTTCATTTAGTGAAGTCGTTGACATAAATAACGAGGAAATCAAAATAAATGACATTATTTCCCCTATATTTAAATATTCTCATACATATTTACTTTAAATAGATAAATAATTAATTAAATACTTCAAAAGTCTTTGTCATGCTAAACTGCGCTTATGGGCCGCAACAATCATGCAGAATGAATATGAGCGCAAATATGCAAGTGAAAGGTAGCACGCACATACGCGCGAACATTTTCCCGCCATGTGTCTGAACATACTCTTAAATCTGTCAAACATAACTAAACCATGTTTAACCTTAAGATTGATACTAGTGTATATATTATATATTCGATAAACGCAAATATTCGACTTTCATACCCTTAGGAAAATCGCGTTTATATACAGTACAGCTTAACACAAATATCATTTCAAAATTGTATTGAACTTTTCATTCATTTTTTATATAAGGGCGTGTCTCACTCAAAAGATAAACCTCTTTTAGCAGACCCGCAACATTTTTTGTATGAACCAATGAAAAAAATCTGTTATCCAACAAGCGGATATTTTGCATTTGATGTTTAATGGACAGAAGACAGGAAGGAGAACTAAACGTACAAAAACATCCCAAGAATGCAATTAACATGACAATTTATACCATAAAGTATATATCATAAAGTAATAACAATTAAGAAATGAAAAGTTCTCCAAACCAATTGAAGATTGCGATTATAAATAAACAATCAAAGCAAAAATGCCTATATCATTCTTACAGGCATAATTTAGTCTCTTTCATCAAGCACATTCCCCATTCCGTAAGTAAGTGTGTATTATATTTTGATGGAAATAGTGTCTAAAATAGCGTTGCAAGTATAACCTTTAGATCGCTTTCCAACACTTACTATGTTCTACAATTAATTATATAAGTGCGAAAAGGCTCGCATCTGTGCCTTCATTCATTAGTACAGGGGAAAACATTTTGTTTTCCAACATATTTTTTTTTCAGAGTTAATGCAAACAACATATAATTTAACGCAACAAATACACTCATTTTCAATTAAGCAATTTTAAATTACAAAATTCTTGTCTAATATGCATTGCTGGCATTCGTGCGTTAATTTCATTTATTGCATGTTCAGATTTTTGAGAGTGCACGGGAGTTGTGGCGGAGTGGGGCGGAGAGAGGGAAGAAGGATTGGGAAATATATACGTAAAGGAAAGGGGATGTTTTTCTTCAGCTCCGTTTTAACACACTAATATATATAATTAAAGTCTCACCGCTGCAGGTTCGAATTCCACTGGGAGCTCGACTTGTAAGTGAGGAAGTGTCGATTATTACGGATGGCGGGAGGTGTACAGTACTGGTTTACAGTACTGGTTCTACCCAGGACAAGTGGGAGATCTGCCTCCACAACAAAAAAATCAACCGTCATATATAACCTTACCTGTGATGAAAATCATGTTAAACACCATATAAACAAAGAAAAAAAATAATGGCATTGTAATTGGTCAACTCCGTTTTAACATAATTATATAAGTAATGGATTACAGGTAATTGGTCAGCAAATTCGATAAGCAATCTCAGGTTCTTTATAGCCCAGAAGACTGATACAGAAGTGAAAATTACGCGGGAATAATACCTTCTGTTTGATTATCGTTCTTTACGGTTAAGGTCTTCGCGCCAAAATGACCAATACCTAGACAGACACAAACACTTAATGGTATCCTCTCGCTCTGTGCTGGTTACTCATTTTCCAACTGAAAAAGCGTTTCGGGAGGTACACCAGTGCAATGACTTCATTCATGTTATTATATCCCTTTTTTTCATTCGTTTTTCAATAATTTTTTTTTATGAATTGCTTATAGTTCAAACTAGTAAAATACGCTTCATCTGCAACAAAAAGACAATATGCAGAATTAAAGATAAAGATATCTGAGATATTTGCACGCAAAGGCACTTATAATCTGCTTAATATTCAGAATAATTAGATGCTAATGGTGTTAATCATAACTGTGTTTTATGCCACACGTGCATTACAACTTGGTGAAATTGATGTGCACGGAGTTGCTTGTATATCCCAGTCTTGGGGGTTGAAACGTGCATTATTGGCAGGGCTAATAGTCGTCAATGAATCTAATATTTAGAATATTTACGAACATCTCCAATACTTGCGAGAAGCTGAACGGTTTACACTAAACTACGACAATGTGTTCTAAAATAATATGTCACATTATACATTAAAAAAAAGTAAATGTATTAAAAATGCATTAAAACAAAGACGTCATTATGACTATAAAGCTGTATGCGGTTATCTCTATGTGTTCCCTAATATAGGTGTGATTGTCTATTTTCTGTCATCATCAACATACTTCGTATAGGCGGGCCTGTAACGGGTAAGATTGTTTTCGCAGATTTAGATTGCAGACTGAAACAAGGACGTGTTGTGTTCATGTTTCAAAGAACATTATTGACTTGTTTTTTCATCATTTAAATAATTTTGCACTTTTCTTGCAAATCGTGTGCAAAAAACTATTTATTTATTTTTATTTATTTTTTTATTTTTTTTTATTTTTAACTAATCGTATAGGGAAATATATTTAAGTACATTATTAATATACTCGCCAATCATGGTGGGCGTCGCCGACTACTGACGGAAATTATATAGTTTTAATGTGTTTAGTGACGATGACGATGGCGGTTTTAACGACGGTTTATGTGTGGTGTTTTACGTCATTATCAACACGTTATATATGACGGTCGATTTTTTTTTGGTGTTGGAGGCAGATCATCCTCTTTTCCTGGGTAGGACCAGCAAGTCCAGTACTGTACACCTTCCGCCAGCAGTAAGAATCGACGCTTCCTCACTTACATGTCGAGCTCCCAGTGGGATTCGAACCCGCAGCTGTGAGAGGCGAGAAGGTTTACAACGCAACGTCGTTAACCCCTCGGCCACGGAGACGCCTTTAAACGACGGTGGTTTTTGTTGTAGCTGTGGTACTTTCTAAATCTAAACCAAGTACCATACAGCAATATTACAAAAAAGAAAAAGAAAAAAAAAGAAACTTTTAGAGATTTAGTTAGCTGACTCGATCTCGTTACATGCATGAATGTAACCCTCATTGAAGACTGTTGTTATATACATTATACGAATTGGTGATTGCTGATCAGTGTTTAAGGTGGTCGGATTGTGGCATGTATAGTTACGGTGTCATTATGTGATAAACTATCAGAAACAATTTCCTCATCTGTATCCGAATTGCATGCTCTTGGCCTGTATAATTTATGTCAACCTGTCTTACAATTCAGGAAATGTTCCAGCGTATATGCTTAATTGCATGAAATGTGGCAGTTATGTTGTGATTCTTTTTTCTTTTTTTTTAATTCTTTTTTTTGCACAAATCATAAACTTCAGCTGGTTATGTTTTAAGTATGTATTTTACCATATGTTCGCTTATGAATTAGCGTCTTGGACACATTCATTTAAAGGAAACTGTTTTTTGTCACACCGTATTCAAAGGTAACTAACTCTTACTTAAACGATTCCGAACATTCGAACTGAATTGTCTCCCTGCTTTGCCGTTGCGATTAATCCCATTACTGCTTTCGTATGCTGTAAATGCTATAAAAGAAATAGTAGTTATGCTATAAAAGAAAGAATAGTTACCGAGAAATAATACTGACGTATGCTATAAAAGTAAGAATAGTTTATATATGCTATGAAAGAAAGAGTAGTTATGCTTTAAAAGAAAGAATAGCTACCAAGAAATAATATTGACGCTTTTTGACGCCTAGTGTGGTACTGTATTTACACTGTTTATTTTGCTCAACTTGAAGTTTGAAGGACTATCTATATGTCTCTGACACTAATGCAACATATAACGTGTATATCTGCTTTGGGAGATTATGCATATATATCGTTTTCACGACACGGTTAATAGTTTTTCCAAGTATAATACTGAAGATGTGCTAGACGACATGGTGCGTTCTTTCAATGGAGGACTTCTGGTTAATTGCTGCGTTATGTAGATAGAGGACTTCTGGTTAATTGTTTCTGCGTTCTGTCAATGGAGGACTTCTGGTTAATTGTTTGATGCGTACTGTAAATGAAGGACTTCTGGTTAATTGTTTGCTGCTTCCTGTAAATGGACGACTTCTGGTTAATTGTTTGCTGCGTCCTGTAAATGGACGACTTCTGGTTAATTGTTTGCTGCGTCCTGTCAATGGAGGACTTCTGGTTAATTGTTTGCTGCGTCCTGTCAATGGAGGACTTCTGGTTAATTGTTTGCTGTGCCCTGTCAATGGAGGACTTCTGGTTAAATGCTGCGTTCTGTCAATAGAGGACTTCTGGTTAAATGCTGCGTTCTGTCAATAGAGGACTTCTGGTTAAATGCTGCGTTCTGTCAATGGAGAACTTCTGGTTAATTGCTGAGTTCTGTCAATAGAGGACTTCTGGTTAAATGCTGAGTTCTGTCAATAGAGGACTTCTGGTTAAATGCTAGGTTCTGTCAATGGAGGACTTCTGGTTAATTGTTTGCTGCGTCCTGTCAATGGAGGACTTCTGTTTAATTGCTGCGTTCTGTCAATGGATGCCATCTGGTTAAATGTTTGCTGTGCCCTGTCAATGGAGGACTTCTGGCTAAATGCTGCTGCGTTCTGTCAATAGAGGACTTCTGGTTAAATGCTGCGTTCGGTCAATGGAGAACTTCTGGTTAATTGCTAGGTTCTGTCAATGGAGGCCTTCTGGTTAATTGCTGCGTTCTGTTAATGGAGGATTCTGGATAATTGCTGCGTTCTGTCAATGGAGGACTTCTGGTTAAATGTTGCGTCCTGTCAATGGAGGACTTCTGGTTAAATCTTGCGTTCTGACAATGGAGGACTTCTGGTTAATTCCTGCGTTCTGTCAATAGAGGACTTCTGGTTAAATGCTGCATTCTGTCAATGAAGGATTTCTTGTTAATTGCTGCGTTCTGTTAATGGAGAAATTCTGGCTAAATGCTGCGTTCTGTCAATGGAGGACTTCTGGCTAAATTCTGCGTTCTGTCAATGGAGAACTTCTGGTTAAATACTGCGTCCTGTCAATGGAGGACTTCTGGTTAAATGCTGCGTCCTGTCAAAAGAATACTTCTGGTTAAATGCTGCGTTTTGTCAATGGAGGTCTTCTGGTTAAATGCTGCGTTCTGTCAATGGAAGACTTCTGGTTAATTATTGCGTTCTTTCAAAAGAGGTATTCTGGTTAAATGATGCTTTTTTTGTCAATGGAGGATTTCTGGTTAATTGCTGCGTTCTGTCAATGGAGGACTTCTGATTAAATGCTGCGTTCTGTCAATGGAGGACTTCTGGTTAAATGCTGCGTTCTGTCAATGGAGAACTTTTGGTTAAATTATGCGTTCTGCCAACGGAAGACTTCTCGTTAAATCCTGTGTTATGTCAATGGAGGACTTCTGGCTAAATGGTGCGTTCTGTCAGCTGAGGACTTCTGGTTAAACCCTGCGTTCTGTCAATGGAGGACTTCTGGTTAAATGCTGCGTTCTGTCAGTGGAGGACTTCTGGTTAAACCCTGCGTTCTGTCAATGGAGGACTTCTTGTTAAATGCTCCGTGCTGTCAATATAGGACTTCTGGATAAACCATGCGTTCTGTTAATGTATGACTTCTGGTTAAATGTTGCGTTCTGTCAATAGAGGACTTCCGGTTAAACCGTGCGTTCTATCAATGGAAGACTTCTTGGTAATTATTGCGTTCTTTTAATAGAGGTATTCTGGTTAAACCATGCGTTCTGTCAATGGAAGACTTTTGGTTAAATGCTGCGTTCTGTCAATGAAGGACTTCTGGTTAAATGCTACGTTCTGTCAATAGATGACTTTTAATGCGTTCTGTCAGTGGAGGACTTCTGGTTAAACCATGCCTTCTGTCGATGGAAAACTTCTGGTTAAACCATGCCTTCTGTCGATGGAGGACTTCTGTGTAAATGCTGCGTTCTGTCAATGGAGGACTACTGGTTTAACCCTGCGTTCTGTCAATGGAGGACTTCTGGTTAAATGCTGCGTTCTGCCAATAGAGGAATTCTTGTTAAACCCTGCGTTCTGGCATTGGAGGACTTCTAGTTAATTGTTGCGTTCTGTCAATAGAGGACTTCTGATTAAATGCTGCGTTCTGTCAATGAAGGACTTCTGGTTAAATGCTACGTTCTGTCAATGGATAACTTCTGATGCGTTCTGTCAATGGAGGACTTCTGGTTAAATGCTGCGTTCTGTCAATGAAGGACTTCTGGTTAAATGCTACGTTCTGTCAATGGATGACTTCTGATGCGTTCTGTCAATGGAGGACTTCTGGTTAAACAATGCGTTCTGTCAATGGAGGACTTCTGGGTAAATGCTGCGTTCTGTCAGTGCAGGACTTCTGGTTAAACCCTGCGTTTTGTCAATGGAGGACTTCTGGTTAAACGCTGCGTTCTGTCAATGAAGGACTTCTGGTTAAATGCTACGTTCTGTTAATGGATGACTTCTGATGCGTTCTATCAATGGAGGACTTCTGGTTAAACCATGCGTTCTATCAACGGAGGAATTCTGGGTAAATGCTGCGTTCTGTCAATGGAGGACTTCTGGTTAAACCCTGCGTTTTGTCAATGGAGGACTTCTGTTTAAATGCTGCGTTCTTTCAATAGAGGAATTCTGGTTAAACCATGCGTTCTGTCAATGGAGGACTTCTGGTTAAATGCTGCGTTCTGTCAATGAAGGATTTCTGGTTAAATGAGGTTTTCTTTCAATGGAGGCTTTCTGGTTAAATGTTGCGTTCTGTCAATTTTAATACTTCTGGTTAATTGCCCTGGTATCTGTCAATGGAGGGCTTTTAGTTATTAAATTGCTGCGTTCTGTGAACAGATGACTTCTGGTTAATTGCTGCGTTCTGTTATTAGAGGGCCTCTGGTTAAAGCTGCGCTCTGCGAATGGAGGAATTGAGATATGTTTGGATTCTGAAAATAACAGTGCATGAGTTCACGACAACTAAATTATCGAGCACTTTAAGCGCAGCGTAACAAGCTTCAGCAAGTGTAGGTGGATTGGTCAATGTTATGTTTTGTTTTTGTTTACTCTCCTGTGTTTTTTTGTTTCGAAAGGAAGTTGATGTCACCGCTACGGAAATTCGTTACCAAACTACTCCTTTTCTTTCATCGATTTTCGCCGTAAGACATTTCTATTGGTCTCTCTTCATCTTGTTTCACATGCGATGTTTTACACGATTTCATAGTAAAATTAGAGAAAGTATTGCCTTAAGCCGTAAATACATACGCAACGGAAGGTCATGCAGGTCGAATCAAAGGTATCTAGACACGCATGTGGTATCATGAGTTATGTCAAAAATGCATGTGCGTTACATGAATTGCGTCATATTTGGACACACTGCCGTATATGGATAATTTGCACACACAAAAATTGTACTGTAATGTGCACGGATGTCAGTCACAGAGGCGCTAAGGATTATTTGTTTATTCAATACACAAAACAAAAAATGCCAATATATTGCAATTCGAATATAGCTATATCTATATTTCGAGACAATAAAAGGAAACTTATCAAAATAATATAATTTCTCCGCCAATTTATTTACATCCGCTTAATTCTTTCTTTTGAAACACATTAATTAGCGTTTGACAAATTGTGATATATTATACGAGAATTCACCGTAAACGATGTTCTATTTCTATTCTAATACCTCTAAAACGCGAAAATAGTGCAGACAACTGAACTCTTTCGCATTGCCTTGCTAAATTATTACTCTCCTAACGTTGCAAAAATTACAATGAGATATCGTTGAATATAACGAGATATTTTAATCTAGGCTATATAGTGCGGGTGTAGTAGAATTTCGAATAAACTACACTTTTCAAGAAGGCGGAGCTACTATCATATATCTCTCAATAGAACATAGCTATTCCACTGTCTAAAAATAACTGACGGAATTGTCTCTCTTACATTTTTTTCTTGATCATTATCATTCTCTCAAGGCACGTTATTGTTGTTAATATACCGATGTGAAAATAATGTAAATATAAGAATCACCATTTTACCTCACTCGTTTAAAACCACATTATGCGAATCAATTCTTAACTATTGGCACATTATAACAGTGAAGATATATGCTAATTGTTTTAGTAGAACTCTATGGTTTTTACATAATTTACATGTTAAAGAAATCGCGATTTCAGTGTTATTCATTCTCATATTTCAGAGTTAAACTGGTACCCTGTCGTTCAAACGGTGCCGTTGTGGTACTCACATAAGTTGGAATAATTGCATAAATAGAGAATATTATGTCAGTGCCTTTTACTATCAAGTTTATTAGGCTCGGCATGAAAACGAAGAATGGCTCGGCTGCCGAGCCATTCTTCGTTTTAATGCCTGCCGAGCCATTCTTCGTTTTCATGCCGAGCCTAATAAACTTGATAGTAAAAGGCACTGACATAATATTCTATTTATCATGTAGATTATCCAAATTTTTATGTATGAATTACTATTTTAACCAATTTCTCAGAATGTTACGATTATCGAGGAAGCCGCCATGTTGTTGTTTTTTGTTGTTTTATGACGTCTGGCAAAGTTACGTGCATGACGTCAGATAACGTTACGTACAATAAAAGCCGGGGGATTCCGCATTGATTTGCTTTATTGGCCAGTGCATATTAAAGCAAAATTTATCAGGTCACCCCTTTATAAGGCAGAAAAGTGCATATCTGCATGATAAAGGTACATACTCGTACATGCTGACAAATTAAGAACCCTACGTTGTGCAATATCGTTTATTTCATAGCCTGAATATATGCATTTCTCCGGCAAGAGCATCTTTACAATATGTTACACTGTTCACTAAAATACGTTACACATGATTTCTGCATGATATAAACCTACTATACTTGACACAATATATTTAATCAGCTGCCGAAGGCAGCTGACCCTTATATGGGTTTTATATATGTCTATGGTAAAGAGACTGTGACTCATATAAGTGGCTATACACTTCTCAAAACTGCTAACTACACCGCTCACGTTTTGGGTTAAATATATCGATGGGTTGAATGTTTTTCAATAAAATAAAAAGGAAATACCAATTCAATCATTTTTACATCATTTCATTTTATTTTTTTCATGGGCAATGCTAGAACTAAACCACAATAAGCAATTACAAACGACCCATGTAAACACTAAAGTCACACTTTTCCCATATCTACATGTAGATATGGGAAAAGTGTGACTTTAGTGTTTACATGGGTCGTTTGTAATTGCTTATTGTGGTTTAGTTCTAGCATTGCCCATGAAAAAAATAAAATGAAATGATGTAAAAATGATTGAATTGGTATTTCCTTTTTATTTTATTGAAAAACATTCAACCCATCGATATATATAACCCAAAACGTGAGCGGTGTAGTTAGCAGTTTTGAGTAGTGTACTTGAATTCCTAGAGAACTTGTCTGAAAAACTTGAATGACATAAACACATATTTTGGAACCTTCAGAGGTTACCGTTTCGCCTGTGGATTTGATTTTTTCGTAGATCAGTCTTCTAAGTGTAGAATGCGGCAATGTTTCCGGGATCTTTATGTGTCCGGGATGTTTACGGAGCAAAATAAAATCGTGAGTGCAACTGAATGAAACCGCAAGTATTGGAATGGAATAAGTGCAACTCTTTAAAAGTATTTTCATGGATGAAGATCCATTCCATGAATATATAACGACGAAGTTTAGCGTTTATAATGCCAAAAAGTAGAGAAAAAGAAGCAAATCAGCTTGTCCACACTGTCACTTAAAATGATTTTTGATTTTTTTATCAATTTGCATTTGAATGATTATATCAGAACATTAAATTCTGATGAAGGCTGTCAAGCCGAAACGTTAAAAAGTCTATGTTGTTATTACATTTTTTTAAACTATCATTAAGGATTATGTCAATAAGACCTTGGCCAAGTTTCCCAGTGAACACTATTGACGCATCCATTGCGTAGTTATTGCTTTTGATAAAAACAGCAACACTTATTCAGCTTGATAACTCTCAGATTTTCATTAATTATACAAACAATTGTTTGCATTCCTATCTGTTCACAGGCTCATAGTCATGTTTATTTACTTATCGGCAGCTTTTTTACGCTTGCGTAAAACCTTGCTTGTGTATTAATGAAACGATTGAAGTGGTGTTATTGAGGTTGATCAGACGCGTATTCGTGTTGAGGTCAGAAGGTTAACGGTCAAGGTCACTGAGGACGTTAGCTTGATCATTTAAATCAAATCATGTGCGCGTGGTATACCTTCTTAAAAACTAAATATATGTTCCACAGTTGTGAGCTGATTGAAGAGCACATATGCACACGAGCAGTACCACGTGCACATGGAAGTCGACGGTGCTAATCAACATGCGAGCAGAAGCACGAGAACTTGCTAGTGGACGGTGCTCATCAACACATGAGAAAACTTCGACTACGTTTCTTTATTAACGAAATAGATCGAATGTTACACTATTAACAAAATAGTACAAATTTTACACTATTAACAAAATAGAACGAATGTTACAGTATTAACAAAATAGAACAAATGTTACAATATTAACAAAATAGAACAAATATTACACTATTAACAAAATAGAACGAATGATTACCGAAATAGAACGAATGTTACACAATTAACGAAATAGAACAAATGTTACACTATTAACAAAATAGAACAAATATTACACTATTAACAAAAAAGAACGAATTTTACAGTATTAACAAAATAGAACACATGTTACAGTATTAACAAAATAGAACAAATATTACACTATTAACAAAATAGAACGAATGATTACCGAAATAGAACGAATGTTACAAAATTAACGAAATAGAACAAATGTTACACTATTAACAAAATAGAACAAATGTTACACTATTAACAAAATAGAACAAATATTACACTATTAACAAAATAGAACGAATGATTACCGAAATAGAACGAATGTTACCCAATTAACGAAATAGAACAAATGTTACAGTATTAACAAAGTAGAACGAATGTTACACTATTAACAAAGTAGAACGAATGTTACACTATTAACAAAATAGAACAAAATTAATATTACAATATTAACAAAATAGAACGAATATTACACTATTAACAAAATAGAACAAATATTACACTATTAACAAAAAAGAACGAATGTTACAGTATTAACAAAATAGAACACATGTTACAATATTAACAAAATAGAACAAATATTACACTATTAACAAAATAGAACAAATATTACACTATTAACAAAAAAGAACGAATGATTACCGAAATAGAACGAATGTTACACAATTAACGAAATAGAACAAATGTTACACTATTAACAAAATAGAACACAAGTAATGTTACACTATTAACAAAATAGAATGAATGTTACACTATTAACAAAATAGAACAAAATTAATGTTACACTATTAACAAAATAGAACGAATGTAACACTATTAACAAAATAGAACGAATGCTACACAATTAACGAAATAGAACGAATGTTACCCTATAAACAAATTAGACCGAATGTTACAGTATTACCAAAATAGAACGAATGATTACCGAAATAGAACAAATGTTACACAATTAACGAAATAGAACAAATGTTACAGTATTAACAAAATAGAACAAATGTTACACTATTAACAAAAAATACCGAATGTTACAGTATTAACAAAATAGAACACATGTTACAATATAAACAAAATAGAACAAATATTACACTATTAACAAAATAGAACGAATGATTACCGAAATAGAACGAATGTTACACAATTAACGAAATAGAACAAATGTTACATTATTAACAAAATAGAACAAATGTGTCACTATTAACAAAATAGAACAAATATTACACTATTAACAAAAAAGAACGAATGTTACAGTATTAACAAAATAGAACACATGTTACAATATTAACAAAATAGAACAAATATTACACTATTAACAAAATTTAACAAATATTACACTATTAACAAAATAGAACGAATGATTACCGAAATAGAACTAATGTTACGAAATTAACGAAATAGAACAAATGTTGCACTATTAACAAAATAGAACAAATGTTACACTATTAATAAAATAGAACAAATATTACACTATTAACAAAATAGAACGAATGATTACCGAAATAGAACGAATGTTACCCAATTAACGAAATAGAACAAATGTTACAGTATTAACAAAGTACAACGAATGTTACACTATTAACAAAATAGAACAAAATTAATATTACAATATTAACAAAATAGAACACATATTACAATATTAACAAAATAGAAAAAATATTACATTATCAACAAAATAGAACAAATATTATACTATTAACACAATAGAACGAATGATTACCGAAATAGAACGAATGTTACACAATTAACGAAATAGAACATATGTTACACTATTAAAAAAATAAAACAAATGTTACACTATTAACAAAATAGAACAAATATTACACTATTAACAAAATAGAACGAATGATTACCAAAACAGAACGAATGTTACACAATTAACGAAATAGAACAAATGTTATACTAGTAACAAAATAGAACACAATTAACGTTACACTATTAACAAAAAAGAATGAATGTTACACTATTAACAAAATTGAACAAAATTAATGTCACACTATTAACAAAATAGAACGAATGTAACACTCTTAACAAAATAGAACGTATGCTACACAATTAACGAAATAGAACAAATGTTACCCTATAAACAAATTCGACCGAATGTTACAGTATTACCAAAATAGAACGAATGATTACCGAAATAGAACGAATGTTACAAAATTAACGAAATAGAACAAATGTTACAGTATTAACACGTTACACTATTAATAAAATAGAACAAAACTAATATTACACTATTAACAAAATAGAACGAATGCCACACAATTAACAAAATAGAACAAATGTTACACTATTAACAAAAAAGAACGAATGTTACAGGATTAACAAAATAGAACGAATGATTACCGAAATAGAACGAATGTTACATAATTAACAAAATAGAACAAAATTAATATTACACTATTAACAAAATAGAACGAATGCCACATAATTAACAAAATAGAACAAATGTTACACTATTAACAAAACAGAACGAATGTTACAGGATTAACAAAATAGAACGAATGTTACACTATTAACAAAAAAGAACGAATGTTACACGATTAACAAAATAGAACGAATGATTACCGAAAGAGAACGAATGTTACACAATTAACAAAATAGAACAAATGTTACAGTATTAACAAAATAGAACAAATGTTACAATATTAACAAAATAGATCGAATATTACTGTCTTAACAAAATAGAACAAATGTTACAGTATTAACAAAATAAAACAAATGTTACAGTATTAACAAAATAGAACAAATGTTACAATATTAACAAAATAGAACGAATGTTACAGTATTAACAAAATAGAACAAAAGTTACACTATTAACAAAAAAGAACGAATGTTACACTATTAACAAAATAGAACGAATGATTAACAAAATAGAACGAATGTCACACTATTAACAGAGTAGTTAACAAAAACGAATTTTACACTATTAACACAATAGAACCAGTGATACACTATTAACGATAAAGAACGAACGTTACACTACATATTAACGAAATATAACACATGTTAAACTATCTATTAACGAAATATAACGAATTTTAAACTATCTATTAACGAAATAGAACATATGTTACACTATTAGCATAATATAACGAATGTTATCCTATTAACATGATTAACTAAATAGAACGAACGATTAAGCATTAACAAAACGATTTTACACTATTAGCAAAATAGAACGAATGTTACCCTATTAACTAAATAGAACGAATGATTAGGAAATAGAACGATTGTTAACGAAATAGACCGAATGTTACACAATTAACGAAATAGAACGAATGTTACCCTATTAACAAAATAGACCGAATGTTACACTATTAACAAAACAGAACGAATGATTACCGGAATAAAACAAATGTTACACAATTAAAGAAATAGAACAAATGTTACCCTAATAACAAAATAGACCGAAGGTTACACTATTAACAAAATAGAACGAATGTTTACCGCAATAGAACAATTGTTACACAATTTACAAAATAGAACAACTGTTACAGTATTAACAAAATAGAACAAATGTTACACTATTAACAAAAAAGAACGAATGCACAGTATTAACAAAAAAGAACGATGTTACAGTATTAACAAACTAGAACGAATGGTTACCGAAATAGAACGAATGTTACACAACTGCATACATTTTAATCAAGTAGATAACTTGAGTAGCATGTAAACACCTCTTATTTGAAGAAGGAAACTATTTATTGACGCGAAAACCTATATTTCAGTTATCTCAGTATGTATCTCCGTTTCTATTTATAACAAGAAAATAAACATTGCACGTCTATTTCTAAACCAAATGTTTATCGAATTATTGATGGGACGTTACGTGATGTAACTACGGTATGCCAGATTAAATTCCTACTGACAATTAACTGCATGCTTTCATTCATCGAAAGATCTAAAGGATTTTAAAACGGAAAGTGAATGTTGTGCGTTTTGTTCTGGGAGACACGATACTGTGGAAACTTGGTCCTCTTTTTTGAATGTAAACATGTATGGCGACTGACACACTTGGTGTGTGTCGTCTGCGAAGCATGGCACTTGGTGTGTGTCGTTTGCGAAGCATGGCACTTGGTGTGTGTCGTTTGCGAAGCATGGCACTTGGTGTGTGTCGTCTGCGAAGCATGGCACTTGGTGTGTGTCGTTTGCGTAGCATGGCACTTGGTGTGTGTCGTTTGCGAAGCATGGCACTTGGTGTGTGTCGTTTGCGAAGCATGGCACTTGGTGTGTGTCGTCTGCGAAGCATGGCACTTGGTGTGTGTCGTCTGCGAAGCATGGCACTTGGTGTGTGTCGTCTGCGAAGCATGGCACTTGGTGTGTGTCGTCTGCGAAGCATGGCACTTGGTGTGTGTCGTTTGCGTAGCATGGCACTTGGTGTGTGTCGTTTGCGAAGCATGGCACTTGGTGTGTGTCGTCTGCGAAGCATGGCACTTGGTGTGTGTCGTCTGCGAAGCATGGCACTTGGTGTGTGTCGTCTGCGAAGCATGGCACTTGGTGTGTGTCGTTTGCGTAGCATGGCACTTGGTGTGTGTCGTTTGCGAAGCATGGCACTTGGTGTGTGTCGTTTGCGAAGCATGGCACTTGGTGTGTGTCGTCTGCGAAGCATGGCACTTGGTGTGTGTCGTCTGCGAAGCATGGCACTTGGTGTGTGTCGTCTGCGAAGCATGGCACTTGGTGTGTGTCGTCTGCGAAGCATGGCACTTGGTGTGTGTCGTTTGCGTAGCATGGCACTTGGTGTGTGTCGTTTGCGAAGCATGGCACTTGGTGTGTGTCGTCTGCGAAGCATGGCACTTGGTGTGTGTCGTCTGCGAAGCATGGCACTTGGTGTGTGTCGTTTGCGTAGCATGGCAGACCGCTTTGTCCGTCGTCGTTGTCGGTGCATCACATATAATAATGTATGAGGGATTACGCTCACTGGCTGTAAAAAGAGGTTTTAACTTGGTTATGCTTGGTGAGAGAATGATCCCTATTAATGTTGCGGTCAGTAGCCTAGGTCACAATGTCTAGGTAACCGTGATCCGATAATGAAAAGTCGTTGCTGGTCAAAACCGTATGAAGGTCTATACATTTTATAATTTATTGTTTAACCTTAGCCTATTAATTGTGGAATCAGTAGGTCCAAGGTCTAGGTCATTGTGATCTGGTAATACAAAGTCGTTTCCACTCAGTCACGTGTGGTGGACTGCATCCATCGTTTTGAAACATATTGTTTTACGATCACTGACAAAGACCAAGCAGGCGACACCCATGTGTACGATGGTTACAAAATATAGCTAAAAGTAACATTTCGGTCCCTCGAATGTGCGTAAGGATAAGGTTTCTGTCACTTTGTTGATAGCATATATAATATTATATTAACTAGTATACAGATATCACATGGGTGAAGGCTTACTTACGAGAGGTCGTCATGTGGCTAGGGCGCGCATTATTATTGTTCCTCGTCAACCGAAGTGTGTCTAAACCTCTTAAGCTCCTGTCCTCCGCCCATCGATTGTTGTTCAATAGTGGATATTGGTAGCCAAGTAATAACCGCCAATACATAGAAAACCACTGAATTCATTGTATCGGTAAATAAGGACTGACATTCCAAAGTCACGCATCATATATATACTTAACATAAAATGTTCTTAAATAATTTAAATATTTAAATATTGAACTTTGATAGATCTTAGCATTTATGAAATAGTGTGGGTTTTTTTAATTGTCAAGACATACAAAAACGTTTATGTCATGCATAAAATGTCAGATATTATTGAATAAGTTATGCAAATACTTCTTGCAGTCGTGCACGTAATGCGTATTACGCTGGTGTCTTGTTGCATATTGCCAATGAATGCATACCATACATAACTCCATACATAACTAAGAGGTTTAATTAAAACGTCGCATTTTCTCTCTCATATGGCCTACAGTGACGACTTTATAGGAATACACGGCAACCTTGGAGTGTTTATCGAGTCTCAATTTGTTAATCCAGTATCATTTAAACCTTAAACCTGCTTGCATATAATTAAATACAATGAGTTTTTATTTCAGTCTTATTCTACAATAAGTTTAAATACATATATATATTTGTGGTGCAATATATTCACCAGTTAAAGATATGAAGAAAAAAAAATAATAAAAAATAAGCTTAATACTATTCTTATAATTAATATAAATGATTGAACAAATGCAGGATGTGTAAAAAATATAAAAATAATAATAACAATATTTTTGAACAATTTATATTAATGTTCAGACGGTATTGTTGTTAGACGCAACAGGAACGTTTAATACACGTTCCTGAACGCAACCATGTACATTACCTATTACAGAACAATGCTTAATATGCAAATTTGATAGTGTTTATACGGATATGTATTGGCTCTAGCAACCGGTCGCACAACTGTCTTAGCAACCAGCTGTACAGCATCTTTGTTGATAAAACAACGTTTGTCATTCGTGAAAAGAGGCGGTACTTTATTTAATATCAATAAACACACCCTTTTGATATTGAAACCCAAGAAGCACACCCTACATATTTCTTATATCGATGTATACATAGCAAACCGTTAATACCATCATCCGAAGTATAATACACTTGAAAGCAAACGTTGTATTGACATGACCAATTTACTTTTGTAATTACAGTATTCAATAATCCAAGTACGTCAATTAAAATGCAATGACATCAATCTACATTTAGAGTCCCTCAGTTATAATAATAATAATAATAATAATATAATAATAATAATAATTATAATAATAATAATAATAATAATAATAATAATAATAATAATAATTGATAATAACTATAATAATAATAAATAATATTAATCACCACCACCATCATCATCATCATCATCATCAGCAGCAGCAGCAGTATTAATAATACTGATAATAAACTAACTTAAATAATAATAATAAATAATAATAATCACTTTCATCATCATCATCAGCAGAAGCAGCAGCAGCTTAAGATAATAAACTAACTTAAATAATAATAATAATAATAATAATAATAATAATAATA
Organism: Cyrtodaria siliqua; assembly: GCA_037043455.1. Lineage (NCBI taxonomy): Eukaryota > Metazoa > Mollusca > Bivalvia > Adapedonta > Hiatellidae > Cyrtodaria > Cyrtodaria siliqua. The sequence goes on from JAWPHD010002378.1 coordinate 251,547, forward strand.
ATAATAAAATAATAATAATAATAATAATAATAATGAATAACGTACCATACTAAGATACAGTTATTTCGCATGGTGTCGACACGGATTGGACTTATTTTAAACTCCTGGAGGCGATCTGGAAAAAATATGGGTGTCAACCCAAATACAAATATAAAATGTGCAGTGCACTAATGGATCTCGAGGTTCATTACTTTACTGATGTGATATATACATCGATTGGTAAGTGTGTATGTACAGTTTTTATAATTTATACAACAACAACAACATCGCCGACTTGTATATTAATTCCTAAACAATCGTACCTAAACAGGCCATGTTTTTGGTCCGATGCACAGCATTTGAACATTTTATATGAAACTGAAGCAACGTATGATGGGTTTATTCGGATGAATCAACATAATTATCTCCATTTGCTTTAAATGTTAAAAGGTGTCCATTTTATTTGATAAAATAACAGACAGAAAATTGCTACAAAGTGACAATACGTCTAATTGGTTAAAGGGCACACTCTTAATACTGGTACGCATGGTATGATATATTTTGATTTAAATTATAATTCCCTTAAACCTTGCAACGTCTCTTACTAGACTCAAGAAACAACAAACACAGTGCTAAATTCAGAATTTCAAATTGTAATTTGGCATAGAGCACTTGGGTGACCAACTGATACCACGGCATTTCTTAAATAACACATAATTAAACTCAAATTATTGATGAGACTCAATCTCATTGTATCAATTACTCTTTAAAGTAATGAAGAAGTTGTGTATATGTTATCACTCAATGAACAACATTGTTCATAAACAATCATAATAACGTTCATATTCATATGATTATCATAGATCATGACAGTGAAAAACACTATTTTTCAGTTAATAAATTTAACAGATGCATACAACGTCAATTTTGAAATATACATAACTTGAAACATAAACTAAAAAACTAAACGTGTTAGTCGGTCGTTGTTCCAAAGCTGAATGAATTGCCGCTCAATTATTGCACGAGTTTTTTATTGCACGAGAAAACTCGTGCAAATCTCATCGCTACACCTAGCGGAGACTCAACACGATTCAAGGGAAATTAATTTACTTCTAATTCATTCTTCAAACAAAGAAAATTATATAAGTGATGAAATTTGTCTGTCCTAGCTCGGAATGGCGTATCTTTTACTATTATTACTTTTTTTCAAATATTGAAATACTTTGAAGGATTTCCCACCTGACCAGACATCCTTATAAGACTAAAAACCTAGGTCTCCACATACAATCAAAAATGCACAATTAACCCTTATTGATGAGACTCAATCTCATATATAATGGACTGTTCTTTCTTTGAATTAAGATGTGACAAAGGGGTGTTTTGGAGGAAATGACTGATCAGCAGCCGGATATTGTAAACCTGAGCAGCCTGCCGGTTAGTGGACGCAAAGGCTATTATAGTCTTGCTTAGAGGGTTAAGGGTTAATTATGCACACATAATAGTCCCTTTTGTGCCTTATTTCTACACTGAATCTTACAACAGTTAATGGTAGATAACTCTGTAATCAATCCTATGCGTGGATAGTGTAATGTTATACCCCTTACAATGTATTTTCTCCCCATTAGCCTCGATGAGGCATTGAATTCACCAACAATTCTTGAGATTATGCTTATAATATTGTTATACTCAAATATGGAGATTTCAGTTGTAAGTATAAACGTTTATAATTAAGAAATAGAACATCGTTTACTGTGAATTATTGTTTAATATATCACGGTTTGGAGTTCAATTGTAAGAAACCATAATTTCACGAGCCCGAAGGGCGAGTGAAATTATTGTTTACAATTGAACGACAAACCGTGATATATTATAGATAATTCACCGTAAACGATGTTCTATTTCTATTCTAATACCCCTAAAATGTGAAAATAACGCACACATCTGAAATCTTTCGCATTGCTTTGCTTACTCTCCTAACGTTGCATACGTTACAATGCGCAATGCGCAATGCGGAATGCTTATTCTCCTAACGTTGCAAAAATTACAGTGATATATCGTTCAATCAATCGTGAATGCTCGGCCAATCCCGTCATTCCTCGGGATCCCGCCTCGTGTGTATCACGGCGCTTCGGTATGTTCAAAATCTTAACATTCTGTTAGCCGGAAGGCAACGGCACAGAAAATAGTGCACTGTTGCTAAGCTGTTGCTGCATAAACATTATGGCCGCTTGCCACACGTGTTGATGTATGATTTGCGTTGCATGTTTGTTATTTACAATACAGATGAAGGTTTTATCACTACTTTCACGTAAATAAACTATAGATGGAGCAATCGGCTAAATGACATTGCAAAATGTTGCAGATAACTTTGATTTTGAATGCAAATTGGTTTTGGCGGGAATCTGACGCGCGTCACGCTAGTATGACGTACCGAATATGGAAACCTGTGTATTACATTCGAGTCATGCTGCGAAGCAGTGTACGAGATGTTGCGAATGATCGTTCAATATAACGAGATATTTTAAACTAGGCTATATAGTGCGGGTATATTAGAATAGCTGCTATGTATAAGTTAACTATGATAAATATTAATAAACAGCAGCTTCATACGATTGTTTATCTTTGAAGTTCATGGGAATATTTGTAAACGAAATTTGAACTCAAATCTAAGAATTGTCGGAAGAATGATCGGTGAATTTTAGGCCAGGATACATCGATCATCATGACGTGCAGTTGGTCTCGGTGGAATTAATTTTGATCCAAAATGACTGACGGCGCTGTTAACAAAGTATTACACGTGGGATGTTTATGAAACTGCAGGTACCGCATAGTGGCGAAAATCGAAGTTCCCGCAAAGTTAAAAATGCATGGCCACCAATCATACTGACGTCATTTCGAATTTTTCAAGTTCATCACTGATATTCGGCAGGTGCCCCTCCTGATTTTTCAGGACTTCATCCGCCGTGCGGTAATTCGGTGTGCATATAATCCTAATACATTTAGGGATTCACGAACCTTTGGGGACCCTTTTAAAAATACACAGAAATATAAAACACATTTGAGGAAAGTTTGATGCTTTTATCCGGCGTGTCTAGATTGGGTCCTAAAACCTGGGTTTTGGTCCCTAGCTACATATATGCAAATCACCTGACCAGACTACTTTTTCCCCCATAATTCTAAGTGCCAAACACGAGAGATGATACTAGTATCGATCGAGGGCGAGAATGGGCCACCAATGTCACCGAATGTGAAAACACAACGTTGTGCCTACCCAAATGTTTAGATAAGGCAAAATGGCAACTGCTTTGGATCCGTAAATCACAAATAGTGGGATCAAATATAATCAGCAAGAGGTGTTCCCAACCAAAAACATGGTCTGTTCCGACTACTAATACACGATTGCACACACATTTTCCAAATAGAGGCCAGTTGCAATAGGGAACTCTTACGTTTAGTGGAGTGCATGGTACAATTGTAGCGCCGTGGCCATGCTATTTATTCTTAAGAAATCGTTAATCCACATTGCTTAGTGCTGGTTCTACCCAGGAAGCCATCGAGAGTGATTGATATAAATTGCAAGAACTTGTTTCGCAATCGATGTAAACTAAATATGTTTAAAACCGAAATTACTCGACTCGTGTGTGCGTGTGTGTGTGTGTGTGTGTGTGTGTTTATACAGCCTAGTTATATTCGACAATACTATACAAAACGATGTAGTCGCTATGTACGTTTTACATTTTTCATAAATCACGGTATAATTTAATCACTTTAATTCTATATGTATACAACTTGGACTATTGGACAAGCCATGGCCATTGGACAAGCCATGTTTGATCCCCAGGCATTTAAATAAACTTGAAAGTTTTATATATATTTATATATATATATATATATATATATATATATATATATATAAGTATTTTTTTTATATAGAAAGCAAAACGCGTAGTAGTGAGGTCAATGCCAGAATGCTCTTATTGAGGTTACAGATGTGAAATTTCATTAAGATCCTACCATCCGTTCGGGGAGCTGTTTAAAAGTTGTCATCTAATTCAGTTGTTGTTTTTTGACAGATTGACCTGATTTTTACAAATTATAGCGTGGTCAGTGCCAGGATGCTACAGCTGATTTGTTATCAATATTTTGTCTGTGTTCTGGAAAAAAAGCCTTTCACAGGTTTTCCTTTTTGCTTAGCATACTGAACTAGGCACATTTTATTTGAAGAGAGATGTAATTCAATTGAAGAGAGGTATAATTCAGTTGAAGAGAGGGATAATTCAATTGAAGAGAGTGTAATCAAACCTCTTTTTTAATTGAATTAGACCTCTCTTCAATTGAATTCAATCTCTCTTCAATTGAGTTAGACCTCTCTTCAAATCAGCGAAATCGTTAACGACGTTGCGTTGTAAACCTTCGCCTCTCACCGCTGCGGGTTCGAATCCCACTGGGAGCTCTACTTGTGAGTGAGGAAGTGTCGATTCTTACGGACGGCGGGAGGTGTACTGTACTGGTTCTACCCAGGAAAAGTGGATGGTCTGCCTCCACCACAAAAAATCGACCGTCATATAACCTTACATGTGTTGAAAATGACGTAAAACGCCCTACAAACAAAACAAAACAAATCAAATAGCGATCGGCGTTATGAAAAACGCGCGCTTTCAATAAACGGCTTCTCTCCCGTTTCGGATCTTTTTTCAGACGTTTTGCGATTGATTTGATTTTTAGACGTTGGTAACGCCTGTATAGCCAACGCGCGTTCCTGGCGTTGGATTTGAAACAGAGTTAAAAGTTACTAATTTGTTAAACATAAAAAGGTTATGTTTTGAACTACACGTTTTATCCATTACTGTTACACGGGTACTAAACATTGACTCTGGCACATTTTGGAGATATATGAAAATGAGAGTCAATGACACTTCCGAGGTAGTGACAAGGATTAAAATGACAAAATAAAGGTGAGTTCAGCTCGTCGTTTTTCATAATATCATTAATCCAACGATTTATTTCAAAAATCGGGGAATGCTATTCCAATTATATGTGTTCAAAGTATGTCGAAGTTGCAAAAATATTGTTTAATTTCACGCCAAGGTCTTTTATAAGATTGGAAGGCGTGTGTGTTTTCTTCGACAGATCGCAATTTTTCGGTGCATATTCTTATTTATTTATGAAAGTCAGCTGTTGTTTTAGTGGAGACGAAAAGCCTTTCATGTAATTATTACTCGGTACTAAACCGGTTTATCAGATAACAGAGAACAACGGATTTATCGCCAATTTTCGGCAAAAGATAGAGTCAATGAGCCGGAGCTAGGGTCGATGACGCGGAGGTTGCGCCGATGCTGGGATCACATTGATCTCGTCGCCTGGATAAAATTAGTATACGTTTTATATCAGCCTGCTTTATCTGGTTTCCGCAACACAATGTCGTTTACGGTTTAGGGAAAAGATTGAGCAATAGTATTCTACTTGTTTTGAATAAAATACTAACAGAATGTTTTAACATATTACAATTAATCATTTAACTATTAGGAAAAGTATCATTATTTAAGAACAAATTGTTTGCCGCTACGAATAACTATGAGTTTAATTGGTCATAACATATCTTATCCGACACCAAAAAATGCTGTCCCCATTTGCGCTTGCTCGTCTTACGACGCGACTTGTGATATTCAATGTCACGATCATCACTACCGTTCGTTTGCCAATTTTGTCAATTTGGTAAAACAATATTGCCCGTCCAATGACCTAAATGCGAGTTTAGTGGCCGGGCAATATTGTTTTTACTAAATTGACAAAATTGGCAAACGAACGGTAGTGATGATCGAGACTTTGGCAATTAATACGGTATCGGGAATTGTAATTGAAAAAAATATGATCCTAGCATCGACGCACCCTCCGCGTCATCGACCCTAGGTCCGGCTCATTGACTCTACCTTTTGCCGAAAATTGGCGATAAATCCGTTTTTCTGTTTTCTGATAAACCAGTTTAGTACCGAGTAATGATTACATGAAAGACTTTTCATTTCCACTAAAACAACAGCTGACTTTCATAAATAAATAAGAATATGCACAGAAAAATTGCGATCTGTCGGAGAAAACACACACACCTTCCAATCTTATAAGAGACCTAGGCGTGAAATTAAACAATAATTTGTAATATTTTTGCAACTTAGACATACTTTGAACACATATAATTGGAATAGCATTCCCCGATTTTTGAAATAAATCGTTGGATTAATGTTATTATGAAAAACGACGAGCTGAACGCACATTTATTTTGTTATTTTAATCCTTGTCACTACCTCGGAAGTGTCATTGACTCTCGTTTTCATATATATCCAAAATGTTAAGTACCCGTGTGTTACATTGTTCATGACGTTCTTGATTTGGTTTCTAATTTCTAAAACAAGAGGCCCGTGACATTGAAACGTTCTCCTGAAGATCTGAACAGCTATCTTAATCCTGGAACGGTACCATAACTTTCTTTTTACATGTATGTCATTATCTGAAGGGGTAGCGTTTGTTAATCATTAAACAATGCAATTGTTTATGGCCATGTTTGTAGGAGGCATGTTCGAAGTCCAAGCAGCCCTTACAGTTATCAGAGTAAATACATTTTATTTTCAATATTTCTCGTAACAAGAGTAACATTCCTGTAGAGTTTCATGAACATCCTTCAAGTAGTTTCAGAGGAGTAGTTGCCACAAGGTTTTTGTAAACAAAGTAAACAAAGATGGCTGCTGGTGGCCATGTCCAAAATATATGTTTAGAGCCAACTACATTCTATGCCAGTCATTTTGGTAAAGGTACCAAATCAAGACATGGTCACCATAAAGTTGAATTTTTTTAAATCTATTTTTAGCTGGCCATCTTGAAGTTATGGTATTGCTAAAAAAAGGCCAAATATTCAATGTTAAAAATCCAATTCAAGCACAATAGAGAAATTGTATTATCGAAACCAAGATGTGACAAATTAGGTCACAGTGACTCCTAAGGGTCTTTACATCAGACTAAAACAAACATTAAAAATCTAGCATACTACGTTTACAAAGCGTTTAATTTAACAAACGAATTATTATTTGACGAGTAATATTAGCTCTCCTGTTGTAAACTTACATTTACTGTTCGAGGGGTCAGCGCAAAACTATTGTAACTACATATGAATAAAGAAGGAGATACAATAGTTTTGCACTGAACACTCGTGTTTTACTTGAAAATTGACTGCTAAATCATTTTAAATCCATACACATGTATATATGCTGCATCAACGTTCTTGAACCATGTTATATATTTAGATTTGCTCAATGGTCATCTATGACCTATTGCAATTTATGTATGCAACTATGTCGGTTAATTGGGGATGGCCTCGACCCCAGTTGACCTATGACGAGGAAATAAAAGCCACTTCTTTTTCTTCATGCCATGTCCATAAATGGAACACAGTGATAACATTTGGTCCATGTCCTGCAAGAAATGGCTGAGTTGTTTAAAGACATATTCGTCTGGACAGATGGACATAAACCTGGGCACAATGACTGGATTCGAAGAGCTCTCCCCAATCAGGATCGACGAGTAATTGTCAAGTCAAATCCTACAATAATCCACTATAACCCTTCGCTACATGCCCAGTTCATATCATCCAAGATAGAAATAATAATAGTTTTAACATTATTTCCAAATGTTATAAAAGTCCAATACCATTTACTTAAAGGGGCACGGCAATCTTTATTTTCAAACTTGCGGCCTCTACAGTTTTTACCTTTTTTAGCTCACCTGAGCCAAAGGCTCAAGTGAGCTATGGTGACCGCTTTTTGTACGTCCGTCCGTCGTCGTCCGTTAGCTCTTGGTTAAACAACAACTTCTCCTTGGACACTTTTGACCAAATTTCACATGGATGATACTGAGGTCAAATCATTCCAAAAGTTTACAAATTAGGTCAATGCAACATCCAAGATTGCCGCTATTACCATACATGGTCAAAACCTTAAACAATCTTCTCAAGAATCGCTGAACATATTTTGAATTTTTTTGTTTATAAATGATTGCAAACTATTTGACTACAATAGTTGTACAAACGAAGTTCCTTATGCCAAACATGGCTGTACCCCGGGGTTTCAAAGTGTGTAGATGGATAGTTTACATTTTACTTATATAGGGCATTTGTAAACGACATCACCTCAGAAACCGCTTGACCAATTTGACCAAATTTCACAAGAACGATACTGAGGTCAATGCCTTCCAAAGATGTACAAATTAACAGATTTTGACAATTTTTATTTATAAATGTTCGCCAACTCCTAGACTATAAAAGTTATACAAACGGAATTCCTAGGGTCAAAAATGGCTGTGCCCCAGGGTTCTTAAGTTTGTATATAGAGAGTTTACATGTTTTACATAGCTTATATAGGGCATCTCCTCAGAAACCGCTTGACCAATTTTGACCAAATTTCACAAGGGCAATACTGAGCTCAATGTCTTCAAAGTTATACAAATTAGGTCAATCCGACATCCAAGATGGACACCATTATCATATATGCTCAAAACCTTAACAAATCTTCTTCTCAAGAACTGCTGAACAGATTTTGACAGTTTTTGTTTATAAATGATCGCCATCTCCTAGACTACAAAAGTTATACAAACGAAGTTCCTATGGTACACAATGGGTGCCACGGGGTTCCAAAGTTTGTGTATGGAGAATTTACAGACTTATATAGAGCATTTGTAAACGACATCTCCTCAGAAACCGCTTGGCCAATTTTGACCAAATTTCACGTGGATGATAGTGAT
>JAWPHD010002379.1:0-37500 GCA_037043455.1 Cyrtodaria siliqua
CTATTAATATGGCGTCTCGGGCATGATATAGGGTGTGATATAAAAATACTAATTTATTATTCTCTCTCTCTAAATATATATATAGGAAGAAATATTTGCGAAAAAACAAGCACAGACAGCCTTCGGAAAAACTATGGCAGGGCGCCTAGGTATGGTGAGAGACACAGAAATCAAACGTATGCGGTCATTTCCTTAAAAGGATAGCTGCAACACACGCTGATATACTGTATCACTACATCATAACACACTCGACTGGAGGCACACACACACACACACACACACACACACACACACACACACACACACACACACACACACACACACACGAGTGGATCACATCTAAGGATTCAACCACACATACGCTAACAATGAATGGTGCCGGATCGCCAGGATACTGTGAACTCAGTAAATGGTATATATCAAAGGGACATAATATATATACAAACTTGTGAAGTTGAGGTTGTTTCCCAAAAATCATAAATAGCTTAAAGACAGACACACCGTAAATGACAACCTGCGTGCGTGCGTGCGTTCGTGCGTGCTGCGAGCGTGCGTGCGTGTGTGCATTATATTCAGATGCATGCTACCTTCTGTTTAGTTATTGTTTATGAGAAGGTTTGGTCAGGAAAACTCGACAGCTCGGCTGTTTTTACTGAAAATGCCAATATAAAGAAGGGCTATAAAAGCGACGTTCCTCAAAGCGGAGCTCGGAGAAAACGACTGTTGACTTCAACTCCAAAGCGTTAAAATGGACGAATTGAATTGAATGTTGTTTAATGGCTCATCAACAAAGTATAGGCTGTTTAGAGCCGCCCCAGAAAGAGGGGAAGGATACATAGGAATCCGGGAACCGTGCCCTACTCTTCGAATCGAATATATTCCTATGGTTCTATAACGTGCTTGGAGGATAGATCGATACACGGGACCGCCCGCTTTACGTCCACATCCGACGGACGAGGCTAAGGGAAGTGTCTTGCCCAAGAACACACCCACGAAACTCAGAGGCACCACGGAGGATTGAAACCGGGGCCTCCGGTTACAAAACAGCCACGCTACCGACTGCGCCACGCCAGCCCTCTAAAATGGACGAACATATCTGTATTGTATTTATGTAAAAGTCTGAAAATGCAATATAAAGCAGTCATTCTCAAGTCATCAGCGTCTGTGTTAAGCTGACTGTAGAGCTGACTGTAGAGCATAGACCGCCCTACTTTTGTAGTTCAATAATGTAGAGGTGAACTTGTGATTTGTTTGTTATGATAGTCAAATGACACATGCGAAAATGTACAGTACCAATAACGTGATGCTAGTCACATTGTTTATATGTTATATCTATAAGTACTTTAAATTGTCTTTTAATTGTCTCCTGTAACTTTCAATTAAAATTCTAGTCGAGTTAACACACATACAATTACATGCTTATATTAGATTTGTTACATATTTCAGTCAAGCGTAATTTTATGTTTTATATGTTTGAAGGACCTGTTTAATATACGTCTATCTACAGTCCCTGATAATTCTGAAATCATTAGAATGCAAGAAATAATTTTTCGACGAAGGATATCTACATGCGGTATATAGTCACCATATACCGTGCCCCTGCATGAATGTATAATACACAAACTTAAATGGACACATGGCAATCTTGAGTTGTATTCAAACGTTAAAATTAGCACCTCCATTTATGATTCCGGCCTCATTTTGACTTAAAACTGCTTGCGTATAATTAAATAAAAAATGAGTTTCAGTTTCTTTCAATATTCTACCAAATTTCGTAATATATTATTGGTGGAATATCATCAAAAGTTGGTAATGTGTAAAAACAATTTGCTTTGAACTATTCGATTAATTAATATTAATGATTGCACATATACAAGTGATGTTGAAAACTAACGGGACGCCGTGCGGGATTAAAAAACATCAAGATTGCCGTGTGTCCCTTTAAATATACAGAAACATACTTTTTGTTATTTCATATTTAGTTTCTACTAGTAGTTGTTCAAAACTAGAATGTAAAGTGTTATTGCCATATTTATTGGGGTTGATGTTTACACTATGTTTAGGTAAAAAAGTAAGTATTTTTTTAAAATAAAACAATAAGAAATGTTTGTATTTGAATTTAAAGTGTTACAACAGTGAATATGTCATATATTTCATACAGTTTTGTAAATTAAAACTGACTGTATATCAAGTCAATACAGAAATAGTATAAACAAGTGAGATTCATTCAAACCATTGATTAAGTATGTTATATTATAGGAAATAGCTCTATTGTGTATTCATAATTAATCAAAACTATTCATTAATATGTTATACATTTTATCAATTAAAATTCATACATTAAAACGGTATAGTGATTTTTCTTTATATATGCAGTTTTACAAACCACACACTTCCTATTTGTTGTTGTCTTATCACTCTCCTTCCACAGTGCAACCTGATGTTGCTCAGTGCTGTGTTTATTAACAAGTACTTAAAAAATGGACCCTGCTGAGTATGTAACAGTAAATGACTGTTTAATAACACGACCTGGCTGAGTAACTTTTTCTGGGCATTTCTGTAGGACTGAATGTATACTTCCCGGTTCCGTAAGAATCGACACTTTCTCACTTACAAAATGAAGACACTATGAAGACACAACGGAGACACTATTTCCTAACTTAGAAATATTGTTTTAAATCGGGTTTAAATTTCTAACAGTTGTTAATATAATTCAGTAATTTAAATGAATGTCGTTTAACGACAAAGAAAGAAGGATACATACCAATCCGGGAACCTGCCCCAGAGAGATAAGAAGGATACATGCCCCAGAGAGATAAGAAGGATACATACCAATCCGGGAACCTGCCCCAGAGAGATAAGAAGGATACATGCCCCAGAGAGATAAGAAGGATACATATCAATCCGGGAACCTGCCCCAGAGAGATAAGAAGGATACATATCAATCCGGGAACCTGCCCCAAAGAGATAAGAATGATACATATCAATCCGAGAACCTGCCCTACTCATACTAACGAGTAGATTCCTTGCTCGAAGGATAGACTCCGATATACGGGACCGGAACATTTGTCTGACGAGGCTTAGTAATTTAGTAATGTAAATAGTGTGTACACGTTCAAATAGCCTCAAAACATCATATACATCATTATTAAAGGGGCACATAGCAATCTTGATATGTTAAATATTACTTATAAGAATAGCATAATGTAAATATATTGTGCACATTACTGACTGTCGATCATATTGAACAATATAATTGCACCAATAATGTATTGTGCATATTACTGACAGTGGATTATATTGCACCAATAATATAGTGTGCATATTACTGACTGTGGATTATATTACTGACTGTGGATTATATTGCACCAATAACATATTGTGCATATTACTGACTGTGGATTATATTGCACCAATAATATATTTTTGCATATTACTCTGACTGTGGATTATATTGCACCAATAATATATTTTTGCATATTACTCTGAACAGCCGCCGGTTTTTTTTTGCCGCGCCGGTTTTTGGCAAAAACAGCAAGTAATTCCGAATGAGCTAGGGCACTTTCGACTATATCATATGAAAGCACATATCAAATGATTGTAAAATTATATTCTATTTCATTGGTGACACTTTAATTTTTCCGAGAAATTTGACGCAAAGTTGACCTTTCCCATGGGAAAAGCCTATTTTCCCATGGGAAAAGCTTTTTTCCCATGGGAAATGGTCTTTCCCATGGGACAATATGTTCCCATGGGAAATGATTTTGGCAGTTTTCCCATGGGAAAAACAAAAAGTATTTATCTTTCAATATAATGTCAAAATAGTATGTGGCTTTCATATTTAGGGTCTATGACGAAGTTTTACAGCGATACAAGCACTTTGATATTTTCCCATGGGAATATTTTCCCAATATTGTAATTTGGGAAAATTTTCCCATGGGAAAATGAGTTATTTCTTAATAGCTAAAACAACATTTCAAAGCCTGGAAACATCTTCTGTTGCAGTGTTGACAATTAAATATGCCCTTATGTTTATAATTTAATGAAATAAAAACTTTCCCAAAATAAAATGGGAAAATTCTCCCAAATTCTTTTTGGGAAAATTTTCCCAAATGTTATTGGGAAAATTTTCCCAAAATGTTTTGGGAAAATTCTCCCATTTTCTGACTGGGAAATTTCTCTAAATATGTTTTAAGGTAATGAAAAAGAAAAAAATCTTCCAAGTAAGTATTAGTCAAAATATCAAACCAAAAAAAAAAAAAAAATAAATAAAAAAATCAACCAGTTTGTTTAAGATTGAATATTTTAACTCAGATCTGATTTTAACTTAGCATCTCAGATTCAGATTTGAGTATGATGTGTTGCCCTGCGATTGGTCCTTAACATAGTAATGTGACTCGTGCATAGCCTGACAGTTATTGATACTGCACTGTTTTTCCCCATGGGAACCTGTTTTCCTACATACCATTGAGCTCGACTTTAAGTGAGTAAGTGTCGATTGTTACGGATGGCGGGAGGTGTACAGTACTGGTTCTACCCAGGAAAAGTATGGGTGGTCTGCCTCCACCACAAAAAAGTCATATATAACATTGCGTGTATTGAAAAGGACGTAAAACACCACACAAACAAACTACATTGTTTCAAAAAAATATTTCATTCGTTTTCATTCATTTTATATCCTTACACTATAATGCATTGATCAAGGCAATGTCAAATGCCTTAAACGTTGACTTTCTAGCCCAAACATGAATAGAAGTCATTGATTTAACAGGGGTACTATTTCCGTAAAGTTCCATGATTGTATGTCTAACAGTGACAAATTACAGTGGAAGGAGTGTTTCTCAGAACTGGGTCATTGTCAGGTTAATGTGACCTTGATGATCAACTGATCCCAAAAGCAATAGGCTTCCACCTATCTTAAAGGGCAATATACCAACAAAGTTTTATATGGTGTTGTGCTTTCAGAGTTATCTCGCAGAATGCATATTTTATTAAGATCATTGCAACCTGTTAACCCCAAAACAAAAGGTTTCTACGCTCGCCAAGGGACAATTTATCTATTAACGTTTCATGAATGTGGGTGTCATGGTTTTGAAGTTATCACACAATGTGTATTTCCATATAAGGGATGGCAATCTTGACAGTTGTCCTACCAAGCGTAGAAAATAACATGTTTCCTCTCCTCAAGGGCAATGTACCTATGAAAATTCATGAGCGTTATGGTTTCAAGTTATCATGCAGCATGTGTAATTGCTTATTGTCGGACGAACTGAATTGAATTGGGTTTTAAGACGCACCAACACATGAAAGGTTATATGTCGCCTAAAAGGAATGAACGTGCAAGGCTCATCCTCCATCTACATCAAGATAAAATATGGTGAATGGCAAGATAGAACCACGTTTCCAAGTCTGCATATGCGGTGTCATGATAAAGACCTTAAATAACCCCATACCATGTACTCTTTTTCAAACGGGCGCATAAAAACGTGTTGTCGAAACAGATCTACAAACAAGAGGCCCGCCCAAGAGGGCCTGTATCGCTCTACTGGCTCTGTGGAGTCTGTGATATGCGCAACTAGGCTTGAAACTGATCATACTTGCCAAGTTTCACTGAAATCCAGTCAGGAGTTTGGGAAGACTAATTCTGGACAAAGTTTATGTATAAGGGGCAATAATTGTCAAAAATCATTCAACAAAAACATGGTGATGATATGTGCAACTAGGCTTGCTACTGCTCATCACTGCCAAGTTTCGTTGAAATCCAGTCCAGCATTCAGCAGAGCTAGCATGTACAATGTTAGTGTATTCAAACCTTTAAAGCGCTATAACTCCGCAAAAAATCATTCAACCGGAACACGGCGATGGCATGCACAACTAGGTCAGGTACTGATTATCCCTGCAAAGTTCCACTGATATCCAAACTGGGGATCAGGAGAACTAGTCAGGACAATATGTGTGTATTAAAGCCTTAAAAGGGCCAAAAATCTTTCAACAAAAATACAGCTATGACATGCATAAGTAGGCTTGGTACTGATCACCTCTGCAAAGTTTTGTTGATTTTCGGTCTGGGGTTCATGAAATATGGTCCGGATATTTGTTTTACCCCTGTCAAAAAACATTCAACCGGAATGCGTGGACGATATGCATAACCATATTTGGTACTGATCATCCATGCAGTTCATTAAAATTTAGCCAAACGAAGGACCTATCTTCTTAATGTGGCAAAATACAGCATGTTTAACTAAATCAAAGGGCATAACTCTGGTGTTACTAATCCGATTTTGATGTGTACCTTCTTTGAGGCTTTCTAGACTATTGCTTTTTTGTATTTATATATACACGAGAATATTTGTGTTTCACTTACAGATTTCATTGCTACTAACGATCTATGCAAATTTGGTAAAGATCAAATAATAAAAGAAGGTGATACGAGTGTTCACAAGGCACAATATGGCATTTTTTTAGCAAAAACAAGGGCCGTAACTCCAGTGTATATTGTCCGATCTGGCTGGTTTTTAAGCTTGTCTGATCTTTTGTTGATATTAACGAGCTGTGTTAGTTTGGTACAGATCAAATAATAAATGAAAGTGCTAGAGTGTTAACTAGGCAGAAAATCAC
The DNA here is from genome assembly GCA_037043455.1 of Cyrtodaria siliqua. Lineage (NCBI taxonomy): Eukaryota > Metazoa > Mollusca > Bivalvia > Adapedonta > Hiatellidae > Cyrtodaria > Cyrtodaria siliqua. The sequence continues at coordinate 6,619 of JAWPHD010002379.1, forward strand.
ACTTTTCAACAAAACAAGGGCCACAACTCTGGTGTTACAAATCTGATCTGGCTGGTTTTCGAACAGATCTGAGCTTTCATTGATATAAATACACTGGCAAAGTTTTGTAAAGGTCAAATACAAAATGCAGGTGCCAGAGTGTAAACAAGACTTAATTTGGCACTTTTTAGCAAAACAAGGGTCATAACTCTGGTGTTACTGATCCGATCTGGCTGAGCTTCCATTGATATAAAAACATCGACAAAGTTTCATAAAGATCAAATACAAAATGAAGGCGCTAGAGTGTAAATAAGGCTTAATATGGCATTTTTCAGCAAAACAAGGGCCATAACTCTGGTGTTACTAATCTGATCTTGCTGGTTCTCGAACAAATCCAAGCTTTTATTGATATAAAGACACTGGCAGAGTTTCGTAAACATCCGAGTTATAATGAAGTCCCTATCGTGTGAACAAGACAAAAGTTAATGGACGACAGACAACTCGCTATCCCATAATCTCTGCTGGCCATCGGTCAGTAGAGCTAAAAATTATAACAAAATCTCTGCTGGCCTTCGGTCAGTAGAGCTAAAAATTATAACCATTTCGGTAGAAATCTTAGTATATTGGGCGTATTAAATATACGACATTGATGCAAAATGTATAACATCATATGATATAAGTAATCATTTCATTTACAACACAATAATTCATGCAAAATTGAATGTGCCTTGAGGGTGCATGAGCTTTCGTCCCTCGGGTTTTCTGGTCGTAGAGAGATTGGTTTTCTCTTTAGCTACAACTACTATGGTTGTTCATTACGATTCTGGATACATCCTGAGATGTTTATTATTTTGTATGTGTTTCTTTAGTTAGTTTCTCCGGATGTGAACTTTATTGTTAGAGAATTCCTTTTGATGGGATGTAGTTTTGTTTACACTGTCTTGTCTATTTGGGCGCTGAGGACAGGATAATAGCGAGATTGTGCGCATATAAAATCGATTCAAGCTAACCAGTGGACCTTATTGCCTACTGACCGTTCCAAGTCGGTAACCCTGTCTTCACCACCCTTTCTCTTGGTTTTTGTCTCTTTCTTTGTATTATCAAGTACAGTGCGGACCTATGATGCCATTGGGTTCGGACGCTGTGGTTTCTATAGGACCCTATATCTCATTTTTGATACATAATAAACACCAGAATATGCTAAAAATATGATTGTTTTACTCAAATGATTTTGGTTTCATTTACAACATAAGTCAATACTGTAAATGTTGTTGTTGTCACATTCTTTGATTTCACTCACTGTCAAAATTATCCTGAATCTTATTGAAGCAAACTCTTAAAAGGGTAAACTCAAGTGTGGTCTAGGAAAAATCGCACTGAATATGATATGCAACACAATCTATATCAACCTTCTTATCAAATTGTGTGAAAAGCGAAAAGAGTTCACTGAATTAATCATATATATTACTAGTCAAAATTTGCCCTTTTCTACATTATCATCGCAGTTAATCTCCATAACATGCGAGTCAATTTTGCTGATTGTAAAACTGATCAAACATCTAATTGTAACAAAGCTGGTAAGACAGATTGTCTCCTGGATAATCATGTTTCTTAACATTAATTAAGGTGCATTTTTACATTTTACCAATGACCGCTTACAGACTTCCATAATCAATCACCATAATCGGATGTCTAAGTAACAGATGAGCAGTGAGTTACAACTGATTAATCATTACAACTCATAATCTTTGGCAATTCAGCTAAGAAGATCACTTGAAAAACATAATAATTATCTTAGTTCACACTGGTTTTGATTTTTGATTGATTTATGCTCCGTACCATTAATGTTTGACGGTGCACTCGGTTTTATCTGTTTTTCATTCCATTGTTTATGTGCTCATACATGGCTATAATACAACTTATGAAATATGCGAAGAGCTGCGTCTTTTTCCTCAGTATCTCATGTCTGTAACTTGGTTGAAAAATCTCCAGCCTCTATGTGTTTGGAACATCTCGAGGCCCTGCTGTTGGATTATTTTACATCTCCATGGGGTTGAAATATCTCAGGCCTATATCTGTTGTAATATGTTTTGTATCCATGTGGTAGAAATATCTTAGATATATGTGGTTAAAATATCTGAATCTGAAGCATCTGTGGTTGAAATATATATTGTCATCATGCGGCTAGAACATTTTATTTTTTGGTCTCTGCATGGTAGAAATATCTCAGGTCATTCAGTATGTTTTTGAAGTATCTTAAAGTGGTTGAAATATCTTAGATCTCCTTTTGATTGAAGTCTATCAGGTCTCTATTGGTTGATATATCTCTTATGTGGCTGACATATGTTACAATTTTATGCTGTTGAAATATTTCACGTCTTTATGCCATTGGAAGGTCTCGTATTTCTATGTAGTTGGAAAGGCTCGCGTCTGTATGTGGTTGAACTATCTCTTGTCTATTTTCAATTGGAATATTTTCAGTCTCTCATTGTTCAAGTGGTTGGAATATTGTATAGGTTTCAGCATTGAGAATATAGTATGACTCGATGTTGCTGGAATATCTATCTGTCACTGGAGTACATTGAGTGAACCTGAAATTAAATATAATTTATAAATTAAAATTCTTGTTAAGTTACAAAAATATTAAGATGACGACAGTACAAGGTTGTTCTACTGGTTAACATTTTCGAGAAAGTGACATATACCTGTATTATTTTCCTCTATTCCTGTTTATTCAGTATGATCAAAACTTAGTGTAGTAGACCATTTTTTACCATTCTGGGCATATAAATGCAATGATGAATTGGTGCTAGGCCTTAGGCTTTATTTTACGCTCTCATCTTAGTATAATTTTGATTAATTTTCAATAATTCATGATAGATCATCTTTAAAACAAGAGGCCCAAGAGGGCCTGTGGACGCTCTACTGGCTAATCATAAAGTTTATGTATAATATCATTCGACCGAAACTTGGCGATGATATACGCAACTAGTCTTGGTACTGATCATCCCTGCCAAGCTTTGCTGAAATCCAGCCAGAGGTTCAGGAGAACTAGTCCGGACAATGTTTGTGTATTAAAACCTTTAAAGGGCTATAACTCTGCAAAAAATCATTCAACCGGAACACGGCGATGATTTGCAAAACTAGACCTGGAACTGATCATCCCTAAAAAGTTTCGTTTAATTCCGGCCAGGGGTTCAGGAGAACTAGTCTGGACAAAGTTTGTGTATTAAAACCTTTGAAGGGACATAACTCAGCCAAAATCATTCAACCGGAACTCGGTGACGATATGTACAACTAGGCTTGGTACTGATCATCCCTGAAATGTTTCACTGAAATCCGCCCAAATGAAGGCTCTTTCGTCTTAATGAGACCAAAATATAGCACATTTTAGAAAATCAAGGGCCATAACTCCTGTGCAAATGGTCTAATCTGGCTGTTTTTCAAATTTGTCAGAGCTTATATTGATATTAACAATCTGGTAAAGTTTGAAAATGAAGATGAAAAATGAAGGCCTATCATCTTAACAAGGCAAAATATGTTTTCAAATAAATCAAGGGCCATAACTCTACTGTTACGGGTCCGATCTGGCTGGTCAAAGAAAAGAAGAAAAAAAAATAACTAAACAAAAATAACAATGATTTTTTTTTTTTTTAAAAATAAAGAAGAGGTCAATGACCTTGAAGCTCTACTGATAGGTTTTTGATAGCTAGATCACCATTCCTGTGAAGTTTCATGAAATTCGGTCAAGTAGTTTCAGAGGAGTAGTCGCTACAAGTTTTCCTTATATAACTCTATGTAAACAAAGATGGCCGCTGGCGGCCACGTTTAACGTCGCATCAAAATAATTTTTGACAAGGATCAACATCATGTCATACTGATCATTTTAGAAAAAGTCCCATATCAATATCCCTTATATAGTTTTCAAGAAGTAGTCGCTACAAACTTGTATTATGAAAATCTATTTTTAGCCATGGTGGCCATCTTGAATATCCGGCCTACCTGAAATTTTGCTAGAATCAATTAGACATCAAGAGCAACATTCCTGTGAAGTTTCATGGAAATCTGGCGAGTAGTTTCAGAGTCCTGAGTAGTCGCTACAACTTTTTATTAAATAACTCTATGTAAACAAAGATGGCCGCTGGAAGCCATGTTTAACATCGAATCAAAACGATTTTCGACAGGGACCGACATCATGTCATGCTGATCATTTTAGTCCCATATCAATATCACTTAGAGTTTTCAAGAAGTAGTCGCTACCAAATTGTTTTTTAAAAATCTATTTTTAGATTTGGCGGCCATCTTCGACTTCATATCAACATGAATTTTTGCTAGGATCAACTAGACTTCATGGGACACATTTCTGTAAAGTTTCATGAAAATCCATTCAATAGTTTCAGAAAAGTCTGCTACAAAAAAAAAATTATGGACAGACAGACAGACGGACGGACGGACGCCTGACCACGGCATAAGCTCTGCTGATCTCTGATCAGTAGAGCTAATAAAAATTTAAACGAAAAAAATTATAATAATAAACAAGAGGCCCAAGAGGGCCTGTAGATGCTCTACTTGCATGATGTGATTCAAAAACATAAACATGACAGAGGTCAACCCAAGAAACATGTTTCCTATATATAACTCTATGTAAACTTTGGGTTATCGTTGAAGCCATTTTGAATAATTTTGATTATTTAACGATAATGAAAAACACAAACTTGATAGAGGCTAACCCAAGGAACATGTATATGATATTTCACATGAATGGAATAAGTGGTTTCCGAGGAAATGTCATTTGAAATTTATTTAAATTTGACCTAGTTTTAGCTATAGCGGCCATCTTGGATGACTGGCGGCCGCAAAAAACACAAATCTGAGAGGGAATATCCCTAATATCATTGTGCTTAAGTTTCATCAAAATCTTTCAGGCGGTTTCAGAGAAGATGTAATTTTTAACCTTTTCCTATATAACTCTTAAGTAAACTTTAGGTGACCGTGGCGGCCATTTTTATTATTTGACGATAACAAAAAACTTAAACTTGATAGAGGCTAACCCAAGGAACATGTATATATTTCACAAGAATGGAATAAGTGGTTTCGGAGGAGATGTTGTTTGAAATTTACTTAAATTTGACCCCGTTTTAGCCATGGCGGCCATCTTGGATGACTGGCGGCCGCGAAAAACACAAATCTGAGAGGGACTTTCAGAAAAGACGTCATTTTAACCTTTTCCTATATATATAATTCTATGTAAACTGTGAGTCGCCGTGGCCGCCATTTTGATTATTCGACGATAACGAAAAACACAAACTTGATAGAGGCCAACCGAAGGAACAAGTAAATGATATATCAGTAGAATGGAATAAGTGGTTTCGTCGGAGATGCCGTTTGAAATTTCCTTAAATTTGACCTAGTTTTAGCCATGGCGACCATCTTGGATGACTGGCGGCTGCGAAAAACTTAACTCTGAGATGAACTATCCCAAATATCATTGTGAATAAGTTTCATCAAAATCCTTCAAGCGGTTTCAGAGAAGATGTCATTTTTAACCTTTTTCTATATAACTCTATGTAAACTTTGAGTCGCCGTGGCAGCCATTATAGTCCGATAAACGGGACTGCCCAGATTATGTCCCCATCCGACTGACGAGGCTAAGGGAAAGTGTCTTCCCCAAGAACACACCGACGACTCAGTGGCACCACAGAGGATTGAACCCGGGGCCTCAGGTTACAAATCCGCAGCGCTACCGACTGTGCCATGCCAGCCAATGAGTTAACAACTTTATGTCGGTTGTTATTTAAGCAAATACACAAATGAGTAACACCCTATTTTTCCTACTCCTCCATGTTATGCCAAATAAACAGATCAAACACTGTGATTGACTTATTTCTATCCATTCGTGTTATACCCTATAATGGTCATGCTCAATCGGTGGTTGTAGCATTTTCAAACCCTTGTTGGCATATTGTCACCTTTTAAAGTGTGGTACCAAATATAATTCAGTCATTGTGGCATATTGTTTCCTTTTGAAAGGCGGTAAAAAATATAATAGTGTGGGAAATGAACGCGCCTCTTAATTGACATGTCGCCAGTGACTTAGATATCTCCGCCCTATTGTTGATGTCGGAGTATATTGACAATAGTTTATATAACATAGTTGCACGTGCTTTATACACGTGCTGTTGTTTGTCGGAGGTATCATCTGGTTTGATTGGTTGAAATGGATAAATGATTGACAACTGGCGACATGCAGGGGAAACAATGCAGGGGTCATGATGAAGACCTTTAATGAGCATGAACAAAAAATGACAAAATTAATATGAATGGGGGGGGTCCTACCCCTCTGCATGTGACGGTGTGTTTGCAGTGGTTGTATTCTACCCCGGCAACCACACGGGGGGTTTTCTTGGTAAAGAAAATCATTAAATAATGTCCGTTTAAAAGTAAAATTATGTACTTTTGATCTCAATTTTCAAAATGTTACACCCTGGGGGTGGCGCTTATTAGGAATTATACGGTATATCTGATTTGTTATTTCTGAAAATTGCTTACTAATAAAGGAGGAGTTTTAATCCAAAGTCACTTAAGGCAGTATACATTTCATTTTTTAAAGAAGAAATGTGTCCTCTTTTTATCCAATTTCAATTCACAAATGTTCATTTTGAACAAAATGAGTGTTTACAACATCCAAGACCTGAACACGAATCTACACAATAATGCCATTTCAAACAATTCACCATTTTCAAAATATTGCCGTAAATCAAGGAGGAGTTTGATTTAAAAAAGCGTACACATTTGACATTTTAAAAATGAATGCGTCCTATTTGTCATAACTGGTACCCTCTTGCATACCTTAGACTAATCGGGGAACCAACTGGTACCCTGTTGTATACCGCAGAGTAATCAGGGAACCAGTTTAATAGCCATTTGGCGGATAAATATATAGGTAGTTTTGAATCCAGAGTATTTATGAATATCAAATATATTACCTTAGTTAAAATGTTAAAACATTTCTAATATTTTCTAAAATATCTTAGAAACAGGGTTAAATGAATTACCCAACTTTCCAAAAACATGATGAAAAACAGCATCTTAGAAATTGAGTGAAATGAATTAACAAACTATAAATCAAACAAAAAAGGTCATTAAGATTACATTTATGAGTAGTATAAAAATATAAATAGTTAATGTATCTTCATATAAGAGCCACATAAACTCAGTTCTCTCAATAAGGTTGAGCTTTGAAAGTGTTTTTTTTTATTGATTTTATTTGTATTGTTTTCGGGGATTTCCAATTTTAGATTGTTCGTACAGCTGAATTTTCAATGGATAAAAACTTATTTTCTTGATAAAATTCCTAACCTAAAATTGCTTTTGAATTGTTAAAATGCTTGATAACCTGATGAATACTAAAAAAAATAACAATATCTCACCCATAAAATGCTAGAAGGAATTAAAAATTTCCACTGTCCAAAGCATACACTATTAAATAGGTCTTATTTATAACCATAAATAGTTATGCAGTTAATTATGTTGATATGACAAACACCACATGTTACTTCTTGAAACTAAACTCCTCCCTGGTCAAGTCAAGAAGGTATTGGCCAGATCTGATTGGTTAATCAAAGATTATCCTGTGATCTATGACAGGTGAGGTATGCATGGCCAGGGTCTTCCACTTAGTAGTTACCATATATCATATATGAGAAAGATCTGATGAGCTGTTATTTGGCATTTACAACATGTTTACATGGGATTAATCTGTTCCAACAAAATAATGAAAAAATCAACTTGGCTGGATATATTAAAGAATACTGAAAAGGTACTGAAATAAAACAAATGGCAGATCATATTTTTGCTTTAAATGTGTCAAATGTAGTATTTATAACTGTTCATGGTTTAAGTACTTAAGTTAGAACAGCATTATGGTGCCAGACAGGGATGAACATGCCAGGCTCATCCTCCATTTACATCTAGATAAAAATATGGAGAATCGTCTAGAACCTTCTAATCTGCAGAACTGCAGAGTTGCTGCAAATTCTATTGTCGACACTCCATTTACGATGGAGCCACGTTTCCACATTTGCATATATACGTTGTCATGAAGACCTTGAATGAGCATGGAAAATTGATAAATAATGACAAAATGTACATGAAGAGGGGATGTAAACCGGGCTTTCCCATGTATCAGAATGTACCCTCAGAGCCTGTTAAAGAACCATAGAAATCTATTCAATAGTAACTAGGAGTAGGACTGGTTCCTGGATTCGTACATATCCGTCCCCTGTATCTGGGGCAGCTCTAAATGACCTTTAATGTGCTGATGAGAAGTTAAACAACATGCAACTCAATTCAAATTGAAGTGTTAAAAACCATACATGTAGATAAAATTAAATCCCAGTATTTTACATTCAAATAATCTATTTTTAATCAAGCTTCATTTCATAATTTACTACATAATTATATATAGAAGATGAGGTTTATATTATAAATCAAGTCGACTATTTATAAAACTTTGTTATTTAATATATGCAAGTTTTATCCAGAATATATTTTCATTTCTTTATTGCATTTGCCTATTTTATGGGATTTCATGTGCATGCTGCATCTTTCAAAAATGGAATAGTAAATAGTTTACTCTTATATTGAAGGAGTGCTAATAATTTATTAAATGATTTTATCAACAATTAAATCAGTTTTGAGAAAATAAAGTTTCGACTTCTTCGTTTTATCAATGCATATGTACAATCATTATTACTTCGCATTGGGTTCAATATCAAAAATAAATAATGGAAAAAGACCACTATGAATTAATTTTAAAAAAAGGATAATGACAAACTGTAATGAAACTAAAGATCACTCAATTATAATCATGTTGTTGTTCCTAACTGTTTTAATTTATCAAGTTTATTGTTATAACCATGTTGTTGTTCCTAATTGTTTTACTTTATCAATTTTATCGGTATTAAGTAAATAGATAAATTCTGTATTAACCAGTACAACCAGGGAGTAAGTATACAGGGAGGAGACACGGATTCATAAACACTCTAGTTTATCAATTAATGTTGTCGCGCTAGAACACCGCCATTTACCATTTTATAGATACATGTAAATCGATCGTAAGCATGTATACGTTACATTTGAAAAGTTAAAATTTCAACCAGCATCTCAAAATAGGCAGTTTTTATTGTCTCTTTTTTACTGCTTTCTGTTATAATCAACATCACGAAATTACGTTCTTGACAAGGATAAACATATATGTCTACTATTCATTTTTTGTTATTATTAATGCCTAATATAACCCGTACTTTGTATTTCGTTTGCCATAGCTAAACACCATTTTTAATTAAAAAAAATCAAAATTTCAGCTGATATCTCAAAAGAGGCATTTTCATCACCTCTTTTTAGGCTTTGTCTTATAATCACCACCGTGAAATTACCTTCTTGACAAAGATAAATATTTATTGTAAACATTTTCATCGGTGAAAGATTGGGATTTCTCAGTGAATTGAATTGGGGTTTTAAGGCGCACCAACACATGAAAAGGTTATATGGCGCCTAAAAGGCATGAACATGCCAGGCTCATCTTCCATGTACATTGAGATAAAATATGGAAAATGGGCCTAGAACCTTCTCACCCTGAACTGCAGAGTTGCTGCAAATTCTATCGTAGAAACTCCATTTACGCTGGAGCCACGTTATTGTTTTTCTGCCACTGCTCTTTTGATGCGAGAGAGATAGCACCTGAACCTTCTAATCTGCAGAACTGCAGAGTTGCTGCAAATTCTATTGTCGACACTCCATTTACGATGGAGCCACGTTTCCACATTTGCATATATACGTTGTCATGAAGACCTTGAATGAGCATGAAAAATTGATAAATAATGACAAAATGTACATGAAGTGGGGATGTAAACCGGGCTTTCCCATGTATCAGAATGTACCCTCAAAGCCTGTTAAAGAACCATAGAAATCTATTCAATAGTAACTAGGAGTAGGACTGGTTCCTGGATTCGTACATATCCGTCCCCTGTATCTGGGGCAGCTCTAAATGACCTTTAATGTGCTGATGAGAAGTTAAACAACATGCAACTCAATTCAAATTGAAGTGTTAAAAACCATACATCGAGGGTTTAACGCGAAACTATTGTAACTCACTTTTAGAAAATTTTACAGGAGAAGCAAAAAACATATTATTTTCATCATAAATGCATTTAAGAACTTTATTCTCTGGCATGTAATAAAGAAATGGTATCCATTTATGATTTGAGAACAAAAGAAATAATTCATGTAATTCTGTATGAGATATTTAAGAAATACTGACTTACAATAGTTTCGCGCTAAATATTTGAAGATATAGATGAAATTTTTCAGGGCGAAACTATTGTAAGTAACATTTTTTAGCAGTTATTGATACATTTTTTCAGTTTTTTTTTTAAAAACTACATACTTCAATGAAAAATAAATATTGGACAGTATAGTTTTAGGCAGTAAGTTTGTATGTTAAGGCTCATTTTGGACAAACCTAAGAATGGTATGCAACCCGAAATCCCTTGAGTTCTAATTATCTTCATTTTAAGTTTAGTTTCACAATTGAATCATACATCAGTTATCATTATCTTCCTTTTACAGAGTTAATATTAAATCTTTTCCCTTTTCATTAAGTTATATGAGAACTAATTTGACTTTATAATTTTTTATGCGAAACTATTGTAAGTCAATATTATTTCAAATAACTGATTTTTAAACAAACGATACATCGAAATATGCTGTAGACAATACTTGTTATAGACAATACTTGTTATAAAGATCATTTAATGTAGTAAAGACACACAATTCAGACAAGATGAAGATAAGAACACTTATATGGAGTGCAATATCTTATAGCTAAAAAGTGTTTGTAAAAATTACTTATGGCAAGTGGCTATTTTAACAAACACGTTTTTTTGTGGCGATTAGCTTATTGTAGGGACAATGGATTTTACTGAATAGGTGAACATCTCGCTGCTTGCACCACTGTGTCTCCTCTTTCGGTTTAGGAGGTGAGGAGTGTGTGTTGTTTGTATAGGGATGGGGTAGGGGTTGGAAGTAAAAACACTAAGAATTGGCCTGCATGAGCCTTCCAGTATTATTAAACTTGACTGAATAATCCCATATAAAATAGTGTCTTAGTTGCTACTGCACAGTTCTGTATATATTGTAATTGTGTTAGTTTTAAATTGCAAAATGACTTTAACCTGTCCTGGATAGAACCATTCACTTGAAGAGGCACACAGCAATCTTGATTTAAAAATCATGGCGTCGGGTTAGTTTTTCCAAATATCTTGCATGTTTTAAATAATTCTTTATAATTAATTCAAAGCAATTGTTTTTACATATTAAGTGTTGATTATATTACACCAACACTATATTTAAAACCTATGACAGAAGAAAGATGTAGAATTTGAAATTATATTTCCTTTAATATGCAAGCAGGTTTAAAGTTACACTTATACTGGATTCATAATTTAAACTTTGATGACTACTCCAGGATTGCTATTGATCCCTTTAATGCAAAGCAATTAGTAAAATATGTACCTTCCTACATACCTACCCACTTATGAAATCTTGGGCAGGGAAACTGCAAATTGTTTATTAAGGATGGCCTAAAGAGTTTATACCAGCCCTGACCTATGATATTATAAGTATTACTTACTGCTTTATATAATAGATGAAACTATCCTGGCGAAAAAGATTATAAAGTTGTTTTTCATACTTATGTTGTTCTAAGTCATTTTCGGCTCCAATTTTACTATTTCTATTGGCCATGAATCACCTGAACTTGGATATTAAGAACAATCAACTTTCGCAAAGCAATGGGAAAACTTTCTCACCTTATTAATAGTAGTTAATAATTTATAAGGTAATTATGAAATAATTAATTACTAATCATTTAAAAATCCCTAAACACATGAGAGTAAGTAATATTAACAAAACAGTGTTGTTTTTCATTGAACTTAGAGAAGCAACTAAAATTTCTTCTCAATTACCACAAATTCAAACTCAACAATCATTGTTTGAGAGAGTGATGTGTAAAACTTGCATAATATTTTAACATTATTAGCTTTGAAGTATAAAACAATTTGTCCACTTTACAGATAGAAATACTTAAATTGTGTCGCGAAAAATTTCAAACATTAATTTTACTTAATTAGACCCCGGAAAATAGATATTTACTCCTGGAATTCACAAATAAATGGAATTCTGTAAATAAAACGCACTAAAAGTTTAAAATGTTAATCTGTTTCATGACTTTTGTACATCCTATCAATACTTTACACAGAAAAACATACGTGCACATGATGTTTTGGCAATGTTTAAAAAAACTTTTCACAATATATATTTTTACCAGATAAACAACACAAAATACAACAGTTCATTAACTTCATATCAGTTTGCAAAGCTTGGAAAAAAAGGGGCTTGGCAATAATTATTATTTTTTCTGTGGAACCACTGATATCCCTAATTCTGTGATTCCAAATGGAGGCTAAAATGAATAAAAACCAACCTTACATACTTTCATTACTGCGTTTTTAATACAAATAACCTTTAATGTCCTAAGAATGGTATGCAATAAAACTCCTTCAAGTTCTTCAATCTTTAATTTAACTTATATTTCACATAAGAAACATAGAGCAGTTATTATTATCTTCATTTGGAATAATTATTATGTAAATATTGTAAAGTTGAATGAAAATCAAATTTGACTTACAATAGTTTCGCGCCAAATTATTTTTGAAAGCAAAACTAATGTAAATTATTATAATCTTAAATAAATTTGAAAGAAACAACATGATTTTGTTGGCTATAAACAATCCCTTATATGAAGATTTAATCAAAAACAAATGCAAAACTGTTTTAAATGATTTAAAGCTGAGTTACAATAGTTTCGCTTTTAAAAAAAAAGCTGTATGAGATACAATAATATGACACTTTGTAGTTTTCTCCACCAAATTTTAGAATCTAGTTCTAATATTTTGTGACATTATAAAGGGTCAGTATCTCATAAGGATTATGTAAAAAAATCATTTTCAGAAAAAAAGTGAGTTACAATAGTTTCGCGTTAAGCCCTCGACATGTAGATAAAATTAAATCCCAGTATTTTACATTCAAATAATCTATTTTTAATCAAGCTTCATTTCATAATTTACTACATAATTATATATAGAAGATGAGGTTTATATTATAAATCAAGTCGACTATTTATAAAACTTTGTTATTTAATATATGCAAGTTTTATCCAGAATATATTTTCATTTCTTTATTGCATTTGCCTATTTTATGGGATTTCATGTGCATGCTGCATCTTTCAAAAATGGAATAGTAAATAGTTTACTCTTATATTGAAGGAGTGCTAATAATTTATTAAATGATTTTATCAACAATTAAATTAGTTTTGAGAAAATAAAGTTTCGACTTCTTCGTTTTATCAATGCATATGTACAATCATTATTACTTCGCATTGGGTGCAATATCAAAAATAAATAATGGAAAAAGACCACTATGAATTAATTTTAAAAAAAGGATAATGACAAACTGTAATGAAACTAAAGATCACTCAATTATAATCATGTTGTTGTTCCTAACTGTTTTAATTTATCAAGTTTATTGTTATAACCATGTTGTTGTTCCTAATTGTTTTACTTTATCAATTTTATCGGTATTAAGTAAATAGATAAATTCTGTATTAACCAGTACAACCAGGGAGTAAGTATACAGGGAGGAGACACGGATTCATAAACACTCTAGTTTATCAATTTATGTTGTCGCGCTAGAACACCGCCATTTATCATTTTATAGATACATGTAAATCGATCGTAAGCGTGTATACGTTACATTTGAAAAGTTAAAATTTCAACCAGCATCTCAAAATAGGCAGTTTTTATAGTCTCTTTTTTACTGCTTTCTGTTATAATCAACATCACGAAATTACGTTCTTGACAAGGATAAACATATATGTCTACTATTCATTTTTTGTTATTATTAATGCCTAATATAACTCGTACTTTGTATTTCGTTTGCATATAGCTAAACACCATTTTTAATTTAAAAAATTCAAAATTTCAGCTGATATCCCAAAAGAGGCATTTTCATCACCTCTTTTTAGGCTTTGTCTTATAATCACCACCGTGAAATTACCTTCTTGACAAAGATAAATATTTATTGTAAACATTTTCATCGGTAAAAGATTGGGATTTCTCAGTGAATTGAATTGGGGTTTTAAGGCGCACCAACACATGAAAAGGTTATATGGCTCCTAAAAGGCATGAACATGCCAGGCTCATCTTCCATGTACATTGAGATAAAATATGGAAAATGGGCCTAGAACCTTCTCACCCTGAACTGCAGAGTTGCTGCAAATTCTATCGTAGAAACTCCATTTACGCTGGAGCCACGTTATTGTTTTTCTGCCACTGCTCTTTTGATGCGAGAGAGATAGCACCTGAAACAATGCAGGGATCATGATGAAGACCTTTAATGAACATGAACAAAAAATGATAAAATGAACATGAATTTGGGAGGAATCTACCCTTCTCCCTCCAATGGGATCTGCAGTGGCCGTATTCTTTGCCCCGTGACCAAACGGGGCCCCCGGCAACCACACGGCCACAATATTCATAATAGCTAAATATTATTGACTAACACCGAACACAAAAGTAACTAACTGTGACACTGAGTTATGACGTCATTAAAGTGGTGCTGACGTCGACGTCATCTCGATAGCGTTCAATAAAACGCTATCAATAAAGCGAAGAATTTCGGTTAAAATCATGCACAGATGACTTAAAATGATTATTTAACTGCTGTGTTCGATTATAGGGAAATCCATCACCATCACTTGATGGTAGACGTGTTTTGTTCGGTGTTTTTTTCACTTGTAACCGGAGGCCCCGGCTTCAATCCTCCGTGGTGCCACTGAGTTTCGTCGGTGTGTTCTTGGGCAAGACACTTGCCCTTAGCCTCGTCCGTCGGATGGGGACGTAAACCAGGTGGTCCCGTGTATCAGTCTATCCTCCAAGCAAGTTAAAGAACCATAGGAATCTATTCGATAATAAGAGTAGGGCACGGTTCCCGGATTCCTATGTATCATTGCCCTCTCTCTAAGGGTGGCTCTAAATAACCTTTACTGAGTTGATGAGCCGTTAAACAACTTACAATATCATACGTCTACCATCTCCTACCATTTCCCTATAATCGATCCCAGCAGTTAAATAATCTCTATGTTTACTATTCACTTTTTGTTATTATAATATAACCTGTAGTCTCGTATCTCGTTCGCAATAGTTTACACTGTTAACCATGACAGAGCAGGGGCGTTCCTGGGGCTAATTTAGGTATAAGCACCATCGAGTTTTGGATTCACAAATGTGCCTAACCCCCATATACCTTCAGTTTTTATTGCATATTTCGCATTTTTAGCCATTTTTATATTTTTGCTTCTTTAATAGCCTGTACGCACGTGCGTACGCCCAGATACGCCCCTGCAGAGGATCCGCCTTTTGGATTTCTTCAATTATGAAAGCTGAAGGTAATTTTTAAATAAAACGAACACATGGCAATCTTGATTTTGTTTAATTGCAAGATAGTTTTTTCTGCATTTATCTAACTTGCAATATTTGCTGTAAGTTGAATAGTTTTTGCAAAATTTTGATTATTTTCAACCACTAATACATTTCAAACTTTGGTAGAATAATATTAATTGAAATGTTAACACTTTGGTAAAATAAGAAAATTTGCATTATCTTTTATTTGAAAGTAAATTATCAATATTATTGGATTAACAAACTATGGTTACGGTAGTACCTTTAAAAGTCAAGGCACATTATAATCAAAAACTAAGTATTAAAATATACAAAAAGATATAAAATATATACTTGCATCAGGTAATCTATTTAATAATATTTTATTCAAGTTTTATATATATAATTCAAGTTTTTTTTTACTGCCTTTATATCCTCTGCTGTATTAAATACAGTTGTGTCTTATCAATTACCCTTTTTGAACCCCTTCAAGGCCTGTTGTAACACCAAAAGTGTGCCATGAATTTTATAACTAATAAGCTGATTACATAACAGGGACACACCATAAACCACTAATTGAGCAGCACCAAGTGCCAGTGATTGACAGCATGGGGTATTGAATCATATGCCACTGGTGAGGTCATGCTGGAATGAAAATTGATATATAGGGCCCTGGGTCATATCTTTACAACAATTACAGATATTAAATTGACTGCATTCAGCAGCTGAGACTAATTGTTTATTTTAATTAAAAAAATATATAAAAAAAGAAAGGAAAAAAACACACATTAATAAGCTTTTTCTTCAAAAAGAACAGAAATGTGAAACATAGTTGAATCTAACACTTTGAGGAACTCAAAATGATTTAGTGTGTGCACAAATCCTGTATTGGTCTCTAAAATAAATAATTTTTTTTTTAAAAATCTCAGTCTTTATTAGTGGATTTCTAATAACAAGTTTAAAAATTAGCAGCATATAACCTGAACATTATTTCACCACTACAGTAAGCTACAACAGGGAGTAAGTATACAGGGAGGAGAAACGGGTTCATAGACGCTCTAGTTTATCGATTTATGTTGTCGCGCTAAAACGCCGCCATTAACTATTTACTATTTTATCGATACAGGTAAATCGATTGTAAGCGCGTTGCATGTGAAAAAGTTAAACTTTCAGCCAACATCTCAAATTAGGCAGTTTTTACAGCCTCTTTTTTAAGGCTTTCTATAATAATCGACATCACGAAATTACCATCTTGACAAAGATAAACATGTCTACTATTCACTTTTTTGGTTATTATTAATGCCTAGTATAATCCATACTTCGTATCTCGTTTGCAATAGCTCCAGACCATTTTTAATTTGACAAATTAAAAATTTCAGCTGATATCTCAAAAGGCACATTTTCATCACCTCGTTTTAGGCTTTGTCTTATAATCACCACCTTGAAAAAGATAAATATGCCTACTATTCACTTTTTGTTATTATTAATGCCTAAATAACCCGTAGTCTCGTATCTCGCTTGCAATAGCTACATGTATTCCCCGTCACCATTTTTTATTTGGTGCAGCAGAGCCCCAGATAAGAATTGGTTTGATTTGCTTAAATACCCACCTATATTTTTGTCAATTGGGTATTTTAAAATACAACTGATTAAAAAAAAGTAATTCACTCATCAAATGTTTCGTTAATTGGGTATCAACACAAAATAGTACAAATAGGTACATACAATAGTGTACTTTTCAGATCTTTATGTTGTGTGTTGTATGAGTCTCTGTTGTGGCTTCTATTTCACATGAATTTTTACCAACACATGAGAGGTTATATGGCGCCTAACAGGCATGAACCATCGAGATAAAACATGGGAAATGGGCCTAGAACCTTTTCACCCTGAACTGCAGAGTTGCTGAAAATTCTATCATAGAAACTCCATTTACGCTGGAAACATAAACTGTAACGTCTAACTATGTTTTAACTGATTGTTTTATTTTCCCTGAATAGTTCACGATTCAGATTTATTCACCATCATCATTACTGACGACAATTAGGCACGGATATTTAGTTTTCCAGTCTCTAACGGTTTTAGTAACTACACGATTGCCGTCGGATTTGTTACTGATGACAAAATATTGTTTAATACATTGTGAACAATTGGAATTGACGGGTGAATACATATATCGATTAATTCCTCTATAATTCCCGAAACAACCCCGTCACCATCTAATGGTTTGGGAATTCCAAAATACCCTACAATTTTGTTTTGCTATGTATTTATACTTGCCTTTCTACAACCTCTTTTGACGGATGCCATTTTACACAAACGCTTGAAACTTACCAAGCCACATAGTGATCTAGACTTTATTTTATATTGGATTGGTTTACAAAATTACTATTTGTTCTATAGCGACATACTGTTAAATACTCCAGTAACGTCTACTAGACGGGTTCGCTAATTAACCGGGAGAATACAGAATGACGAAGATTTGTTTACATTCTACGAAAGTCAGAGACAACGTGCGATTACAATAATGGAAAACAGTTTGTACGCACACATTTTTTAAATAATTGCTTAAATGGGATTTCATATGCTTTTTGGTACGCTTGATTTTAATTTCAATTTGGTTTTCCATTGTTTTAATTGGGTAATTACGCAAATACGCAGCTTATCTGGGGCTCTGGTGTAGAGTGGCGCCATCTTTGTTATACGAAACCGTCTGGTAAAATGTGCTTTTATACATGCAAACAAATACACGCTCTGTATCAGGACACAATGTGAATAAATAGTACTTATGTTTACATTGCGCACCTTTGTTGAGTTTGTAAGTGTAATAATTTATGAGAATTTGCTGTTTTTCACACACGCACGAAACAACCAGTAGTCATTTTCACGCAGTAGTGAAACACACGCGCGACAACATAAAACGGCAAAACGATCCACTTCTCCTCCCCGTATACTTAATACTCCCTGGCTACAATAAGTACATATGTGTACTCACAGACACTGTAGTAGCTGACAGGTAGTATGTGGATATTTTATTGTTATTCAAATAAAGAAAGCGCCATAGTATCTAACAACACATTTAGTAAATTATGATCTGCAACCTGTCCCCATACACTGTCACAGGCAACTGTCATTAAGATTTATTCCCTTCCACGCAGACATTCGTCGGCAGCCATATTGATCTGGTACCCTTCCCCTACTGCGCTCGCTATTATCTCTTCGAGCGCAGGGGGTTATGGGTACCAGACCAATATGGAGCCATATTGAAACCAAATTTGACGGTTGTAAAGAAAAGAGAACATGTAGCTTCCATTGAATTAACTGGTAAGAAAATAATTAGCATTCATTATCTGCGGTGACGACTAAATGATTCTTGGTCTAGTTTCGTACGCAACTGCCGTTAGAGTTGTTGTTTACAGAGTGACTGTGTTTAGGCACGGGGTCTTCCGACTAAAGATTTGGACCAGTTTTTCAACGTTTCGATGACGATTTCTCAACGTTCCGATGACGATTTCTCATTACTGTATTGAGCGATATTAAAATATATACCAATGTTGGACACCTTGAACACTTGGTTATAGGAGGCATGTAGAGTTAAATGATTTGCTCTTTTAATTAAAACAATTTTCAGCATAGACTGAGCTTAGTGAGAATGACCTGGTATTTACCGACAAAGCACATGAGCCGGACCCCTATGGTCGATATGTGTAACCCTTGATGTTACAGCGAAAACCAATGACAATAAAATATCTGCATCTACTTAAAATTTATATTTTAATTTAGCAGACTGATTATAGCTAAAATATGCCGTATCTGCAAAAAAAGTATGCATACAAACTATGTAAGTATTATACATTACCTGTATTGTTAGCTCCAAAACAGAAACTATTGAGATAAAATTGTCACGTCATTGAAAAACGAACATTATCCAAAATGTATGTAAAGAGATCAGTTTCGTTGAATTCCTTTAATAGGGAATTATTAACATCAGCCGATTAAACACTGCACTAATAACAAATAAATGCTAAAGCAAATATGTGCTTGACTAAAATATATTTTTTTGAAAAATAATCTTGAAAATGTTAAGTTCTAAGAATCATATATAGCAGATAAAAAAAATGTACTTTTCACTGCCAAAATGGTCATAAATGGTACCCGGTTTTACAATGAGAATTGTTATAGGAATGAGAAGAAGCTATTTGTTTTTTATGCTTGCACAGACGTTGAAAAAAAGGTATTTATTGATAATACTATAATTGCAAATTTCCCAAAATTGGTAAAAAGGCCTGCAATAGCCTGAATAAAGGAAAATGTACGGGTTTTCATTGACTAGCATGGTGTTCTGTGGTATCACAGTACTGAAACGGTTTGACGAACAAAAACGAAACTGTAAACAATAGATCTAGTCTGAATAGAAGAAAAGGGAAACTCAAATGCTTTCTGTGACCCTTCTACTAAATTGTTATGATATAAATGTTATAACATTTAACGTAAACATGTCAGAATCAAGGTATGCACATATTGTGTATTTCGTATTTGTTAGTAACTGTTATAAGATTCAATGATTGACCATTTCTAGAAACAATAATGTACAACAGACTCATCAGACTAAAAAATAATGTCATTAATGAATTGTATTGCCTTCAAGGTAATTGGAAACTGCATTTATGGAGAATAGGGGTGATGAATTTTAAAGAAAAGGAAATTGTCAACATGTTTACATTATTTTGATGAACTATCCTTTTATTTATGATACATATACTATCTTTTTAATTATTTTATTATAAAGTCATCAACTCTATTTATAAATTAATTATCATAATTTATGCATACTGTCATGAGAACGGGAGTATTTTGAAGGTAATTGAATTGAATTGAATGTTGTTTAACGGCTCATCAACACAGTATAGGTTATTCAGAGCCGCCCCATAGAGAGGGGAAGGATACAAGGAATCCGGGAACCTGCCATACTCTTATTATCTAATAGATTCCTATGGTTCTTTAACTTGCTCGGAGGATAGACCGATACACAAGACCGCCCGGTTTACATCCCCATCCGACGGACGGGGCTAGGCAAAAGTGTCTTGCCCAAGAACACACCGACGAAACTCAGTGGCATCACGGAGGATTGAAGCCGGGGCCTCCGGTTACAAATCCGCCGCGCTACCGACTGCGCCATGCCAGCCCCCTTTATTTCGAAGGTTACAAACAAAGAAAATGTCTGATATTTTTCTCTTTGGTGAGTTTTATGCATACGTCATGTTGTGTGGTGTAAAAAAAAAGAGAAAGAAAAATGGTTTCCGCCCAATACTGAACTTCCGTGAGTTAGGATTGAGAAATTGAAGCAACTTGGTGAGTGGGTTATATGGAAAGAAATATTGAAAAAAATGTCGCGGGTAGCTTTATAGTGCACTATACTTGAAATACACATGGATAAAAGTTTTTGTGGATATATTAGTTGTGTTATGCGAATTAATACCACTTTTTAAGGTAAGGTTTTTCACTTTATGCACAGTGGGTGGAGGTGTTTACTCACGGTGCCTGGGGGGAGGGGCATATATTAGGGAGGGGGCGTTAAAAAGGAACAATATGGTATACGTAGTAACTTCACATACTTATACGCAGTACCCCAAAAACTAGGGGTGCAATGATAAATCGTGATACGATTATAGCGCGACTTTCTTTCACACGTACCATATTGTGGGGACTGTATCGTAATAAGATAACGATACACAGATAAGCATTGCCTTGCTCTTATTGACAAAAATAACCTCGCTGATAATTGTAGAAATTATATTTTTTTTGTTAGTACTCTACTGGTGTGTCACTTGAGGGGACCAGAGGTTTGCCCCCATCAGTCAGTCAGTCTTTCAGTCCGTCCCACAAATATGGATCATGAAAAGTATTTAAGATATTTTTATGAAACTTGACATGTTGGTAGAGGGCAATGAGGGGAATATACCCAATATTTTTTTTATTTTTTATTTTGTTGATCTGACAGAAATATGGTTACTATGGCAATGGATATAGTAAAAATACACAAAATATGTATCATTTTATAACAAAAGAAATGCTTTAAAAGATAATGAAAATTTGTGTGTAGGTAAGAGGGAGAACTTTAGGCGATCATGCAGATCTTTTTTTTTCATTAAGTAAAAAATTGTGGTTGCTGTGGCAACAGAAATTGTAAAAATTACACAAAAAATATAGAAAATGGTTTCCCCACAATATCTTTAGTTTGGAATGAGATATTTGAATGAATTTGTATGAGATTTGGGTCACTGGAGTCAAGGAAACTGTTACTAAAAATAGAAGAATGGTGTCCGCTAAATAACTTTATTTAGTAATGACCTGAAATTTGCCGAAACTTGGTGTGTAGGTACAGTACAGCTCACGCGAAACCCACACTTTACTCTGAGGAATTACAAATCGCGTAATTACGCAGAGTTTTGATGATAAAACTACTCAGAGTGGAAATCACTTACGCGATACTTATGCCATGATACTTCGCATAGATAAACTCGAGAGTTCGCGGAGTCGATACTGCCCAGGTAAAGGGTGCACTTTTTTCTAATTACAGTCATTTTAATGCATATTTATTTAATAACTTCAAAAAAATCGAAGCAGAAGACAATTCATAACTTTCACATCCGGTCAACTTCTGGTAGGTTAAGATATTCAGTAGGTTTACTCGGACTTTTTTCTCAATCTCTATATGGAAAATGAAAATATTACACCATGATTTAAATTAAATGTACCTATATTGGTGTTTTAAAATCAGACAACACAAAAAGAAGATACATATATGTACACCAAAAACAAAGTTTTTAATATAACTATCGATACAAACTAGTTTTTTAAAGGGCTAAAATCAGTTGAGCACCAGCGATATACAGTTTACACCCTACCCGAAAGTGGAGGTCTTATTTTATTGATCACTTATTGGTCAGATTATTTTGATGATGTCATGTGAAAGTTATGAATTTTACTTTTGTTTTTGGAAAAGCAGATGTGGAAAAATTTGAATGCCCGGATTATGTATACTGGGTCTTGATAGTTATAATGAGCGGTTCCTATTACGGACTTCGCGACGACTGCAATTAGTAATTATACTAGAAATTATAATTTTATTTTAATTAATCGTTATTTGTAACAAATTTATTCTGCTGTTTATTATTTTGTTGACGAGTTCTTGAGTCAGAGATAATCAGAAAAAATTGTAAAGAATTCCGGGTCATAAACCCGTTGTTAGTGCCGCCTTGTGAAAAGGTACATACATGGCCAAGAATTATGGGTACTTATTTCGGTTGAAGAAGTGTGACTTTTGGACAACAGAAACGAACAAAACTTGTGATTAATGCATTAAAATTTTGAAATACGTATTTGTTTCGAAATTTATTCAGTGTATTTATCAGTCTTGCACAGAAAAGATGCACTCGGCGTCTCATTGTTTGTACTTATACTGGCGATTGGCTTTTTCAAGCGCGCTGTCGGAAAAAATTGCTTTTCTCCCAGTAATTAACCACCACAGGTGAGCACTCATGGTTAATTCTATATACGCGGAGTAACTTGGAGTGCGAATGACTGACAATGGCGTACTTTCGCCGCGTGGATTTACCTAGTACCAGTCACTCCGCGTAGATCCGCATGGCACTCGATATGACCAAACTCGACGAATCGAGTAAAGTGTGGGTTTTGCCTGATCTGTAATGTTTATATGAAAGGCAAGTTTGGGATTGCATTTGGTTAAAGGCAGAATATGCTTATTTACACATAAACTAAAACATCTGATGAAGCACTTACGAATTGGAGAATTACGCTAACAAATAAACTGACTAAAATTAAACTGTACACACTAATTAATACATATTTGTGCTCTAATTACGCTGTATCCCCTACATGCTGAGCCGACGCTAAGCACAACACAGGAAGTGTGCAGATCCAAATGGTTTATAGCACAGGTAATGTTTATGGTAACACAATAGTTAAAAGTAGTTTTTATTAACGGCTGGATTCATTGTGGGATTTAATGCAAATTTGACGGTAATATTATACACAAATACTTGATACAAAGTCTCTATCGTCTCTTAAGGTTAACAATAAGCATATTCTGACTTTAACTGTGGTCCTTTAATGCTACATTTCCGGTTCTACTTTGCTTACAGACTGTTCATGAACATAAGATCAGTTTACAGAGAACTCAAAATATAATAAATTTATTGTATTTCAGGTTTGCTCCATGTTCTCCGGTGACAGATAGATAGTGCAAACAAATCTACGGAGGCAATATATTCCAACCACATGGACACATGAGGTATTCCAACCACATAGAGATGCACACGATATTAAGCTATAGAGATTTTATGAGATATATTCCCACATAAAAGCACACACAATATTTCCAACCACATACTTTAAGAATGAACATATTCTTACTACAGAGATATTTCAACCACGAAACATATTCAAACCACATAATTACAGAAACGTGTGATATTCTAGCAACAGAGAGACGGCATGGAGATGTGGGACAACCACATGGAGATGTGATGTAGTCCAACCATGTAGAGACCTGATATATTCCATCCACATAGATACTTTTGATGTTTCAACCTTTGGAGACTTGTGATGACAATGTTGAATAATGTGTTATACATATGTGCTATTCCAGCCTCATAGCTGTAGATTAGATTGCGGTATTCCAAGCACGTAGACTAGGCACATGATGTATTAATTCCAGCAATATAGCAAAAAGTGATAGTCGTGCCACAAGAGAACCGATATTCCAACCACATAGATGCCTGATATATTCCAACCGCATATAGACAAGATATGTTCCAACTACATTCATATTTGTGATAGGCCAGCTATATAGAGACATGATAATACAATTCTGTTGCATGAAGTCAAGAGTTATTTGAACCTATAGAGATCTGATATAATACAACCACATGGAGACAAGAGAAAAATATTCCAACCACTCAAGCCACTAGCATAGACATGATAATATATATTTCCATTACAACGAGACAATATGGGTTAATCGAACCACATAGAAACCCAGTGTATTAACAACCACATGGAGACATATTCCAACCACATATTCCAACCACATTGGAGACCAGGGATATTTAAACCACAGACATGAGATAAGCCAGCAGCATAACGACATGATAATATATTTCCAATACATGGATGCAGTCTGTGTTATTCGAACCACTTATAGAGCTGTTGTATTCCAACCACAGAGAGATAGATATTCAAACCACATTCTACCATTATGGAGATGAGAGATATTCCAACAACAGAGACTTAAGATAAGTCACCACCACAGAGACATGATCATATGTTTCCAATACATGAAGTCAATCTGTGTTGTTCAAACGACATATAGACACGACCACAACCATAAATTGTTTAGTTAACCAAGAATAATTTTCAAATGCATTTTGATGACAGCATAGTATCGGACCAGTAACAGCAGAGTTACGGCCCTTGATTTAGTTCAATATGCTATATTTTGCCTCGTTAAGACGATAGGGCCTTCATTTTTCATCCTATCTTTACCAAACTTTACCACATTAATAATATCAATGAAAGCTCGGACAAGTTCGAAAACCAGCCATATCGGACTAATAACAGCAGAGTTGTGGCCCTTGATTTAGTTAAAAATGCTACATTTTGCCTCGTTAAGACGATAGAGGCTTCATTGTTCATCAGGGCCCCGTTTTATGAAACAACTTACGACCATTTTGATAGTAAATCAGTTTCTTAAATGCTTCACTATAATTACACTTTTCAAATAAACGTGATTTCAGTTAATGTTCTTATACATGTGATAGTTCTGCACTAATTGCAAAAATAATTTTCTACATTGAATGCTTACGTGATGAAAAAGAAAGTTTTTAAAATGTGAGACTTATCGTAAGATGTTTAATAAAACGGGGCCCTGATCTTTAACTTGACACAAGTGATCACCATAACAAGACGATGTGTCGCGCGCAAAACCCAGATCCGTACCTCAAAGGTCAAGGTTACACTTGAAGTTTATAGGTCAAAAACAAGTACACAATTTTGTGTACGGACGTAACGTCACAACCACTGCAGGGATTTTTAAATAACTTGGCACAACTGATCATCATAACAAGACGCTGTGTCGCGCGCAAAACCCAGGTCTTCAAGGTCAAGGTCATACTTGGATGTCAAAAGACAAATTGTGTCCGGTCAATAACTCTGGCATTCATGGACGGATTTTCAAATAACTTGGCACAAGTGCTCACCACAACAAGACGATGTGTCGCGCACAAAATCCAGGTCTGTGGCCCCAAGGTCAGGGTCACACTTACAGGTCAAAGGTCAAATCGTGTCCGGTCAATAACTTTTGCATGCCTGGACGGATTTTCAAATAACTCGCCACAACCAAACGATGTGTCATGCACAAAATCCAGGTCAATGGGTCCAAGGTCATACTTAGAGGTCAAAGGACACATTTATCACTTACAGTGATATTTCTTGTTTAATCATATTTTTTTTTTGTTTTGTTTTAATTTCATTAATTTTTTTTCATTCATTTTTTTTTTTTTGGTGATATATATTTTTTTTTTTTATTTTTATTTTTTTTTTTAATATATTTTGTTTTTTGTGATATCTTTTGTAATTGTATTTCATTTTTTTTTTTTTTTGTGACTATTTTTTTTTATTAATTTTTTTTTTTTTAATATATATTTTTTTAAAATTATTTTTAAATATATCTGTTGGTTTCATATTGCTCCAAGGTCAAGGTTGTATTGGACCAGTCGGACCAGTAACAGGAATTATGGCTCTTGATTTAGTTAAAAATGCTATATTTTGCCTCGTTAATACGGTAGGGCCTTCATTTTTCTGATCTTTGTCAAATTTTACCAGATTCTTTAGTTATGGCCCTTGAGTTAGTTAAAAATGTGTTTTTTGCCCAAAACTTTCAAAAAAACGTAAATGGCAGTCACTCGTCACTTGTTTCATTGATGGTATAAGAGCCATGTTAGCCAGTAGAGCGTATGTATACAGGCCCTCTTGGGCCTCTTGTGTATTTTTTTTGTGTTTTTTAGCTCTACTGGCCAAGGGCCAGAAGAGCTTATGGGATGGTGTGTTGTCCGTTTTCCGTCGTCCGTCTTCCGTCGTCTGTTAACTTTTCTTCAAACGACTTCTCCTCAGAAACCGCTTGGCTAATTTTGACCAAACTTCACATGGATGATCCTTAGATGAATGCTTTTTAGATTTGTTAAAATTAGGTCTGCGCTACATCCAAGGTGGCTGCCATTACCATATATGGTCGAAACCTAAAAATATAGGAAAAAACTTTAAAAAATCTTCTCTAAAACCACAAGGCACAGAGCTCTCAGAGCTCCCAGGGGTCACAGTTTTAAATAGACTTATATAGGATTTTTTTAAAAAAAAATCTTCTTCTCAGAAACTACAACAGCCAGAGGTTTGATATTTTGCATTTACTATAAGCTTATGGTCCTTTACCAAGTTTGTTCAAATGGTGACCCTCGGGTCATATTTGACCCCGCCCCGAGGGTCAAATGTTTTACATAGACATGTATAGGGAAAAACTTAAAAAATTCTTCTCAGGAACCACATGGCACAGAGCTCTCATGTATTACATATAGCATCAGCTTATGGTCCTGTACTAAGTTTGTTCAAATGGTGACCCTGGGGTCACATTTGGCCCCGCCCCAAGGGTCACATGTTTTACAAAGACATGTATAGGAAAAAACTTAAAAAATCTTCTTCTCTGAAACTGCAAGAGCCAGAGGTTTAATATTTTGCTGTTGCTATAAGCTTATGGTCCTTTACCAAGTTTGTTCAAATGGTGACCCTGGGGTCACTTTTGGCCCCGGCCAAAGGGTCACATGTTTTACATAGACGTGTATAGGGTAAAAATTAAAAAATCTTCTTCTCTGAAACTGCAAGAGCCAGAGTTTTAATATTTTGCTGTTGCTATAAGCTAATGGTCCTTTACCAAGTTTGTTCAAATGGTGACCCTGGGGTCACATTTGACCCCGCCCCAAGGGTCATATGTTTTACATAGACAGGTATAGGGAAAAACTGAAAAAATCTTCTCTGAAACTGCAAGAGCCAGAGGTTTTAATATTTTGCATTTGCTATAAGCTTATGGTCTTCTACCAAGTTTGTTTAAATGGTGACCCATTGGTCACATTTGGCCCCACCCTGGGGGTCACAGTTTTACTTAGGCTTGTATAGGGAAAAACTGAAAAAAATCTTCTTCTCTGGAACCACATGGCACAGAGCTCTCATGTATTACATTTAGCATCAGCTTATGGTCCTCTACCAAGTTTGTTCAAATGGTGACCCTGGTGTCAAATTTGGACGCGCCCCGGGGGTAACATTTTTTTTTTTTTAAATTTCATTTTTTTTTTGTTTTGTTTTATTTTTTTT
The DNA here is from genome assembly GCA_037043455.1 of Cyrtodaria siliqua. Classification (NCBI taxonomy): domain Eukaryota; kingdom Metazoa; phylum Mollusca; class Bivalvia; order Adapedonta; family Hiatellidae; genus Cyrtodaria; species Cyrtodaria siliqua. The sequence goes on from JAWPHD010002379.1 coordinate 34,593, forward strand.
TATTTTTTTTTTATTTTTTTGATAGATTTGAATTATGTTTTTTAATTTTTTTTCATTATCTTTTTAATTACTTGACACTTACTTCAAAATTTCTTGTCGGCTCTACTCATCTTAAATGCCTTGTTGAATTTCGACGAAACTTGGCAGGAAGCATCGGTAAGATGTCTAGTTGTGCATATCACGCTTTTGTTCCAGTTCGCTGATTTTTGACTGAGTTATGGCCCTTTGACATTTTTAGCTCTACTGATCAGAGATCAGCAGAGCTTATGCCGTGGTGCGGCGTCCGTCGTCCGTCCGTCCGTCTGTCCGTCCGTGTGTCCGTCCGTTAACTTTTTTTTTGTAGCGACTACTCCTCTGAAACTACTGAATAGATTTTCATGAAACTTTACAGAAATGTTGCCCATGGAGTCTAGTTGATCCTAGCAAAAATTCATGTAGATGTGAAATCCAAAATGGCCGCCACGGCTAAAAATAGATTTTTAAAAAATAAGTTTGTAGCGACTACTTCTTGAAAACTATAAGAGATATTGATATAGGACTTTTTCTTAAATGATCAGCATGACATGATGTTGGTCCTTGTCGAAAATCGTTTTGATTCGACGTTAAACATGGCTGCCAGCGGCCATCTTTGTTTACATAGAGTTATATAATGAAAACTTGTAGCGACTACTCCTGTGAAACTACTTGACGGATTTTCATGAAACTTCACAGGAATGTTGCTCTTGATGTCTTATTGATCCTAGCAAAATTTCAGGTCGGCCGGAAATTCAAGATGGCCACCACGGCTAAAAATAGATTTTTAAAAAATAAGTTTGTAGCGACTACTTCTTGAAAACTATAAGAGATATTGATATGGGACTTTTTCTAAAATTATCAACATGACATGATGGTTATCCGAGTCGAACATTATTTTGATTCGATGTTAAACATGGCTGCCACTGGCCATCTTTGTTAACATAGAGTTGTATAATGATAACTTGTAGCGACTACTCCTCTGAAACTACTTGACGGATTTTCATGAAACTTCACACGAATGTTGCTCTTGATGTCTAATTGATCCTTGCAAAATTTCAGGTCAGACGGAAATTCAAGATGGCCGCCATGGCTAAAAATAGATTTTCAAAATACAAGTTTGTAGCGACTACTTCTTGAAAACTATAAGTGATATTGATATGGGACTTTTTCTAAAATGATCAGCATGACATGATGGTTATTCAAGTCGAACATTATTTTGATTTGACGTTAACCATGGCTGCCAGCGGCCATGTTTGTTTACATAGAGTTATATAATGATAACTTGTAGCGACTACTCCTCTGAAACTACTTGACGGATTTTCATGAAACTTCACACGAATGTTGCTCTTGATGTCTTTTTGATCTTAGCAAAATTTCAGGTCGGCCGGAAATTCAAGATGGCCGCCATGGCTAAAAATAGATTTTTAAAAAATAAGTTTGTAGCGACTACTTCTTGAAAACTATAAGAGATATTGATATGGGACTTTTTCTAAAATGATCAGCATGACATGATGGTTATCCGAGTCGAACATTATTTTGATTCAATGTTAAACATGGCTGTCAGTGGCCATCTTTGTTTACATAGAGTTATATAATGAAAACTTGTAGCGACTACTCCTCTGAAACTACTTGACGGATTTTCATGAAACTTCACAGGAATGTTGCTCTTGATGTCTAATTGATCCTAGCAAAATTTCAGGTCGGCCTGAAATTCAAGATGGCCACCACGGCTAAAAATAGATTTTCAAAAAAACAGTTTGTAGCGACTACTTCCTGAAATCAAAATCAATCAGTAGAGCTTCAAGGTCATTGACCTCTTGTTATTTTAAATTTCTTGTCGGCGCAACTCCTCTTAAACGGCTTGCTGGATTTCTACGAAATTTGGCAGGAAGCCTCCGTATGATGTCTAGTTTATCAATGAAACCTTGGACAATTTCGAAAACCAGCTAGATCTTGTTAGTAATAACAGAGTTATGGCCCTTGATTTGTTGAAAAATGCTATATTGTATTAAATTTTTCCTTTGTTAAATCTATAGGAGAAGAGAGCTATATCTAGCTATATCTATCTAAATCTATAAGAGCTGTTTTACCCAGTAGAGCGTCCACAGGCCCTCTTGATCCTCTTGTTTTGGTTTGATATTATGACTTGTACTTATTTGGAAGATTTGTTTTCTTTTTCATTTCCTTTAAAATTATTTAGAGAATTTTCCCAGTCAAAAAATGGGAGAATTTTCCCAAAACAATTTGGGAAAATTTTCCCAATAACATTTGGGAAAATTTTCCCAAAAACAATTTGGGAGAATTTTCCCATTTTATTTTGGGAAAGATTTTATTTCATTAAATTATAAACATAATGGCATATTTAATTGTCAACACTGCAATGGAAGATGTTTCCAAGCTTTGAAGTGTTGTTTTAGCTATTAAGAAATAACTCATTTTCCCATGGGAAAATTTTCCCAAATTACAATATTGGGAAAATATTCCCATGGGAAAATATCAAAGTGCTCGTATCGCTGTAAAACTTCATCATAGACCCTAAATATGAAAGCCGCATACTATTTTGACATTATATTGCAAGATAAATACTTTCTGTTTTTCCCATGGGAAAACTGCCCAAGTCATTTCCCATGGGAATATATTGTCCCATGGGAAAGACCCTTTCCCATGGGAAAAAAGCTTTTCCCATGGGAAAATAGGCTTTTCCCATGGGAAAGGTCAACTTCGCGTCAAATTTCTCGGAAAAATTAAAGTGTCACCAATGAAATAGAATATAATTTTACAATCATTTGATATGTGCTTTCATATGATATAGTCGAAAGCGCCCTAGCTCATTCGGAATTACTTGCTGTTTTTGCCAAAAACCGGCGCGGCAAAAAAAAACCGGCGGCTGTTT
>JAWPHD010002379.1:40000-42500 GCA_037043455.1 Cyrtodaria siliqua
AACTGCTACTACTACTACTACTACTACTACTACTACTACTACTACTACTACTACTACTACTACTACTACTACACCTACTACTACTACTACTACTACTACTACTACAACTACTACTACTACTACTACTACTACTACTACTACTACTACTACTACTACTGCTACTGCCACTGCCGCTGCTGCTGTTGATGTTGCTACTTTGTTGCTACTACTACTACTACTAATAATAATATAACTACTACTACTGCTGCTGCTGCTGCTGCTGCTGCTGCTGCTGCTACTGCTACTGCTACTACATAGCTGTCACGCGGGTCGCCTCGGCGATATATATAAATGACGCATTCGCAACATATCCTACACTGCTTCCTGAGTAATGACGGGATTGACCGTTTTTTTCACGATTGAGAAATGACGCTCACGTTGCAATGCATTGCGAATTTTTTTTATCGCCAACTTTAATATAGCTCGTGCGTAAAATAGTTAGGACATATTCGTTTATTTTATATGTTCAGTGTCATTTCCTTTGGTGGTTTACGGTTCATTTGGGCTATTTTCATCAATTTAATACAGAAATAATGTATTTGAACAATTCTAAAAAGAAAGTGGGGAAAGGGGCGTGTGAGGGGCATGCGCCGGCTGCATGTAATCTGTAGTAGTGTCTACATCAAATGAAAAGCAAGTATGAAAACCAGAACCACAATTACTTTAGTCTATTACATGGCTGATGGTCCGTACGAGGTGTCAGACTGGTATTATTTTGCTTCCGGGTCGTTACCCACGAAAGTAGTACTTTTAAAAAAAATGTGTTGACAGTTCAGGGCCTGGTTACTTGTGAAAAAATGTATTTGAATACTGTGTTTACTATGCCATTATATAAAACGTAATGTTTGGTAGGTTTTATTAGCACTGAGCTTTGTTTTGCAGGACTATTTGCTGACTGTGGAGGGAACCGCATAACGCCATCTGCCTACTCACAGAGCTGTGGTGAACAATTTGAAATGGACATTTTGTGTACGGAAGTGAAATTTGTGAACAAACAAGTATATCGTCAGGGGTTAAGACGTTTGATTTTCAGGACTTCTACATGGATAGTTGAAGGAAAAAAAGTTCCAGATATGTGTACCTTAGTGTTGGTGCTCGAAAATAGTGCATTTTGTTCTATTCTCAATGTACTGAAATATTACCAAACCGAGCCACGAGTCCGAAGAATTCTGCACCTTCGAACAAAATGATCAAGTAGAAGGGAGATTACTTCGTCGGATACGAACACTCAACTAAACGGAGTTACATCCTGTAATATAAATTGTAGCACATTGTCCTCGTGTTTAAATATAGGTCACATTTATTTACATGCTAACAAATATATTAATAATTAAAAAGACACTGTTCCTACCTAAATACAATTTCATGCAAAACATAGGCCGGGTGTGGTGAGTGTAAGGGGAGAGTGGAAGGGCGAGAACACCCATTTATTCTGGCGATTTGTGTTTTGGTATATTCCCAATTTGAACATTAATGAGGAAATGGTGCGATTTGATGCAGTATTACTATACAGGGTAACTATATATCGATGAAATCTCAGATTACAGCATTTCGTGTCAATTATTTTCCAAAGGCGCAATTACGCAACACCATTTACAAAAAACTTGACTACGGGCCTACACAATAATAACTTTGAACTTATGTTTCGGTGACCTTGACGAAGTTTTTTTTAAGGTAAGACAAAACGCTATTAAATTGTGAGATCCAATGCAAATGTATGCACGTTATATTATAGTCTGTTTTCAGTCAATGTACAAAAGGTGTATGGGAGAATTTCTTCGAAAACAATACTATTGCAACTACAGTTGCTATAATAATTTTTTTCAAAGGATTAAGTCTAACTATTTTCAGACTGTTTGTTTGTATGGTGTTTTACGTTATTTTCAACACATGCAATGTTATATATGAAGGCTGAATTTTTATGGTGGAGGTAGACCACCCACTTTTCCTGGGTAGAACCAGTACTGTACATCTCCCGCCATCCGTAAGAATTGACACTTCCTCACTTACAAGTGGAGCTCCCAGTGGGATTCGAACCCGCAGCGGTGAGAGGCGAATTACAAAGCAACGTCGTTAACCATTCGGCCACGGAGACGCTTAGTTTCCAGACTGGCTCCAGTCCCTTTAAACGTAGTTTGTGCATACTTTACTATTGTTCCTTCGATAATAATAAGTGTCCTCCCGAACAGGTACAATTTTCAATTTCCATTGCAAATTAATGTTCGGTTTAATTTTATTGCGAGCGTGGCGATTTGAACTAAATGCAATAGAAATATTCAATTTCCCTTTCATCTGATACACAAAATGTTTGCCCCGCACCCCACGCACATATTCATATTGTTTATATAATGCCGGAACCATAGGCTATCTTTACCAATACGAAGTTTATTGATCGCGTAGCGTGATGCATATACTGATCCAAGGCGGGTTTCTCCTACGAGCATATTGTAAGATTTTAGAG
>JAWPHD010002379.1:45000-52500 GCA_037043455.1 Cyrtodaria siliqua
AAAGTGAAAAACAAGACTCTGTCCTAGCACCCCAAAATATGAAATAATAAGCACGCCACCATACGGCTACCCGGCGTCGTCGTTATGCACGTGTATAAGACGTTATTGAAAGCGTGATGATACGGGTTACCTCGGTGTGACCTTAGGCAAGGCACTCCCCTTAGCATCGTCAATCGACAACGTGGTAACTATAGGTTACCTCGGTGTGTCCATAGGCAAGGCACTACCCTTAGCCACGTCCATCGATAGCGTGGTAACTCTTGGTTACCTCGGTGAGTCCTTAGGAAAGGCACACCCTTTAGCATCGTCCATCGATAGCGTGATGATACTGGGTTACCTCGTTGTGACCTTAGGCTAGGCACTCACCTTAGCATCGTCCATCGATAGCGTGATGACACTGGGTTACCTCGGTGTGTCCTTAGGCAACGCACTCCCTTTAGCATCGTCCATCGACAGCGTGGTAACGCTGGGTTACTTCGGTGCGTCCTTAGGCAAGGCACCAATTTTAGCATCGTCTGTTGACAACGTGGTAACGCTAGGTTACCTCGGTGAGTCCTTAGGAAAGGCACACCCCTTAGCATCGTCCATCGATAGCGTGTTGACACTGGGTTACCTCGATGTACCCTTAGGCAAGGCACACCCGTTAGCATCGTTCATCGATAGCCTGGTAACACTGGATTACCTCGGTGTGTCCATAGGCAAGGCAGTCCCCTTAGGATCGTCAATTGATAGCGTGATGATAGTGGGTTACTTAGGCGTGACCTTAGGAGAGGCGCTCCCTTAGCTCGTCCATCGATAGCGTGATGATACTGGGTTACCTCGTTGTGACCTTAGGCTAGGCACTCCTCTTAGCATCGTCCATCGATAGCGTGATGACACTGGGTTACCTCGGTGTGTCCTTAGGCAAGGCACTTCCTTTAGCATCGTCCATCGACAGCATGATAACGCTGGGTTACTTCGGTGCGTCCTTAGGCAAGGCAACCATTTTAGCATCGTCTGTTGACAACGTGGTAACGCTAGGTTACCTCGGTGTGTCAATAGGCAAGGCACTCCCCTTAGGAACGTCCATCGATAGCGTGGTAACTCTTGGTTACCTCGGTTTGTCCTCCCTTAGTATCGTCCATCGATAGCGTGTTGACACATTTTGGCTTAAAATAGCCTTGTAGACAAATGTTTATTCATTTGTCCTGGCATGTATACAGTCTGTACTAGCACACTTGTACAATGTGACTTTTTATTAACAAAATAATGCTTAAATCCACACGGAAAATTGCGGAGAGTTTATTTCAGCGTTATCAATCCCAAATATGTTCCGTGTGAGCATGCCCACACCCGCCCCGCCCTCCCACACGACACACCAATCTCACACACTAACATCAACTACAAGTTTGTGCTTTCGACACTCATTTAAGAACAACTGGGCTTCCACATTGTCAAAGTACTGGCTACGTTTCTGCTGACCTCTAAAAATATTTTGAACGCATAACACTGTTTGTACAAATATTAGACGTTATTGTTTTCCGCCGTCAGTAACCAAGATATTTTACAAAAAATAGTTGATGCAAAGCATCAATTCGCCGGTAAGGATGTTACGTACATCTGTGTTCTCGATTCAGTAGACTGCTACACAGCGTTTAAAGTGAAACGGGACGTACATGCGCTGTGAAGCAGTCTACTCGATTCAGTAAAAAGACGCGTCCACTTAGTTTCGCTACTAGTTTTCCCTTTCAAAATGATTGCTTCCAATTCGGTCGTTTAATACACGACGCCTAAATAACATGTTATAGATGATACCTTACACATGCATTTTGTGTTACATATAGTTTGTTCTGTAATGTTCGCATATGTATGTTTCTATATCATAGTACTTCGTTTATTATACAAAAAAAATCTGCATAAAGTCAAATGTTAATTTAAAGCGAGAAGCACATGTTCCGTTTATTTCATTAAAATGAACGCTCCGTCTTTTAACGTTGTTTTCAGAGTAATCATTATTTATACACAGCATGGAACAAATAAACTTGTTTTAACAGTTATTTCATGCACATACACTTCCTTAAAACATTTCTTATCGATATCGTATCAGGATATTTGGCAAAACTAGTACGTTCATAGTTCTTTATAAAAATAAAAGTGCTGTCTTTAAATACTTCTCTTTTGATTGCATGTTAGCAAACCTAAGCACTAGTATATTATCCGGCAGGTTAATTATTTTTATTTGATTTGAGTATATTACTTTCTTATTTATTTTAATTACTTTTAACTTTACTGTTTTCAAATATGTTAAATTTACTGTTATTTGTATCAGCATTTTCAATTAACCTTTTATGCGTCCCTTTGACCCCACTCCACACTCTATGCTACGTTCCTGCATTAAGGTATAATTGTCTATAAATGAGAACAGTTACACACGTGGGATAGGTGTGGGGAGATCTCAAACTTGTGTTTTCAAATGGTGCTAAATAACATAAACTGACATATTATTTACATTTTAATCGGATCGACATGATGTATATTAGAAACGGTTAAACAAAATATAAGTGAAAGTTTACGAATTTGGCATTTTGATAACAACTGGGTTTCAAAATAATGTTCACAAAATCCCTACTGATAATAGCCACTTATATCGAGTCAGAGTTAGGCATTATGAGATAATTATATCGTAACTGTATACCTCCTGATTCATAAATGGATCATGAACAAGCACTTATCCGATATTGATCAATTCGTATTTCTGTTTAACAGTCAAAGCATAGTAAGATTGTATGCCAAAACCTATTTAAATTTCTTATACTTCAAATAGACAAGTATTCTTAAGTAAATAGCTTTAACTCGTTGGGAAACTATTTATTTTAAAAAATATAATTGTGAGCAACTGATAATAATCCGGTCATATTAAATCTGATTTGAAATTATAAATGCTTTTTACTAATAGTATACTACTTTGATCTTAACAATAACTTCGTGATGATATTTTAGTAATAGTGAGCATTTTAAACAAATGTGCAAACATGAAGTTATAAAGGAGTTTAAAATCCATATCGCCCTTGGAGTCAAATCTATGTTTAAACACCTTTGTCAATTGTAACCAATAGCAGGTAAGGATGGGGTTACCCATATGCAGTACAGGCGGAAACAAACGAGGGGTTTTTACACAAGTAGGTATTCAATAACGTACAAATAGCTTTACAATTCCGTACTTCTCTTTACTAGTCCTACACCACAACATCACTAGCTTTACTAGTCCCATATCACAACATCATTAACTTTTCTAGTCTCATACTACAACATTATTAATTTTACTAGTTCCATATACGATGGCGATTTGTCACATACTCTTTCTGTAAACTTTAGTAATCTCTGTAAAAGAGGAAATAAAGAGAATAAATAAATAAATAAATAAATAAATAAATAAACAATAACGGTTTCACTGTCTAATAGTTGAAACAGTGTAGACATTTTTGGAAACCGTGTAGACGGAACAATATGGCGGCCAGCAAAGATTGCCAGAGGTTTGTACATTGAAAATCAACATCTTTCTTTATTACTGTGCTTATTTTGGGCACTCGATGTAACAGACCTACACATAAACACTCGATGCTTAAAATCATACCCGTTGCATGCTCATAGTAAAGGTGCAATGCCCTTAATCGGCGTTCAAAGTGGATATAATTCAGTTTTCAAATGTGAAGCGGTGATCGATCCGAGTTTTGGATCATATAAGTTCGTTTCCAGCCCGATGTGTGTCCAGTTTCAGGATAAAATATGCTATATACATCCATTATGATGCAATCAATCGTATCAAGCCCATATCGAAATCCGCTGTTGCAGATATTTGAGTTTGAAAAAAATGCGTAGTTAACCGTGTAGACAAGGGTGCGTTTGTCGTAGAAACTGTGTAGACCAGGCGTGCATGATAGAAAAAAAGTAAACCGTGTAGACAATAAAACGTTAACGGTGTAGACAATACTATATACTATATATATATATATATATAAACGTAAGATAATTATTGAAAATACCACCGCTGTTCATTTCACACAACAAATAAACGGAGTGTAAAAGAAGTTAATAATCAGTGAATGATTTTAAAGAAACACAATGCATTTAGTTAGATTATCCGATATATATGGTATTTTTATTTTGATCATATTATTTACAAGTAAAAATGAGTAATAGTCTTTACTGGCCTAATAATTTACAATTAACTTAATGTACAATTAACTTAAAGTCTACTTTCGCATATAAATGAATCGTTTTACAATATATATATATATATATGTATCAGTTGATTTGCTTAAAATGGAGGAAACGCAATGCTGATATTACTACAAGCCCAGCAGTGACAGGACCAGATCTTAAATCAAAATCAGAATGTTTGATGAAAAGACAGACACATTCAGCGCTGTGGTCGAAAGACTTCCGTTTCATCCCTTTCCAAAGACTGTTACCTGGTCAGTACTAGTTACCTCATAAGATATGTATAGTATAATAAGACCAAAAAGATGCGACAAACTCGGCATTTGAAATAACTGCAGTTTTGGGGTGAGTAAAGAAAGATAAAAATATCGGATAGGGAAAGCAGCATTCAAGGACGACAGTCAACCACAAAACACAAAAACAAACACGCAAACAGACAAACGAGAAGGCAAAAGTAATAACAAATGCAAACGACATCACAAACACAAAATGGTTGACAATAGAGCTACCGCCTTGGAACGGTCAGTGGCAACAAAGGCCACTGGGGGTTTAACCCGGTTCTAGGGTGCACCAAACCTCACACTTACCCTACTGTCATCCCATTAAAACAGGACAGTGTAAATAAAGATATCCCCGCCATGATCTAATCTCTAACCAACAAGGCAGCATCAATAGGCAAAATAAGTAAAACACAAATATGCTCGTGTAAATATAATACAAAAAAAACAATAGCCTAGAAAGCCACAATGAAGGTACTCAATGACTTGGCAGAAGCCAGAGCAAAAAGAGAATAAACCATTAATGGCACGACAGGAAAGATCATAGACAAACATCAAACGCCACCGTCCCAATTGACTTTAGGTAGGCGTCATCATAGGGTCAACAGTTATAAACTGAACAAAAGTAAAAAATACTAACAGTTACTTCTGGTATTGCCATAAGCCGGTTTTTGGGTGAGTTTTAACAAATAAAAACAGTTGTATTGAAACACATTTTGATGATTGTAAGCACACTTAATTCCGAATAAAATATTCCATTAAACAGTTTACAAGTTGCCAAGTAATAATCTGTTATCAAAGATACCAAAACTTCAAAGGGAGGTAATTTGATAATTGTGGATCATCAAAAAGCAACTATCTACAAACGTTGTATTATGTTAGTTTTGGTGATTATTTTGATAAGGTACCTGCAGAAAATATTGTTTCTGACTAGTTTAGGAATTGTTCATAGACTGAGATACAGTCTTTTAGGTTCAAACATAAGCCTTTTTAAGAACAAAAGAGATAATTTCCTTGTTAACAAAATGTTTCAGCTAATTCTTTGTTTGGACTATGATTGGCGGTCTATATAACTAATCCATATGTACCGTTAATTATTTTCTGTTTTGTCCAGAACATTAAGGAATTTATGTTTGCTCAGTATATGTTCGTTCTTCGTTGTTTATTTATACGAAAATAGAAAGGAAAGTTAATACCAATCTTTGGAGGTCGCTGCGCCCTATATTAATATACAGATATCAGTGGTAAAACCTCATATACTTACTTACTTTCTTTTCGAATAGGTGGTTCCGCTACTCCAGCCTTGCAACGATCTGAGTATTGTTTAATTATCCTTATGATAGGTTGCCTACTTTGAAGTTTAGTTGTTTACCTTTTGTTTTCGCAGACTTCATAACCTGGGCTCCCAGCTAAATACCATGTTGTTTATTTCGCCCATTGTTTACTCGTTTAATGCAAACCATTTTGTTTAAAAATGGAACCAAACGCCGCTAAGCATGCTATGCAGCTACCACATTGACCCATATATGTCCAGGTCTCATTTCTCGGTAACGATCCACCTTTTTTAAACACGACTATTTTCGTTTTCTCCACATTAACGGTTAAATTCTACGGAGCCCCGCAGATGCAAATGCAAGAACACTCAATATTTCTTTATAAGACAACCCTATATTGAAATATAATTCAATAAGTTCTTTCATGTCCACCATGATGTATTAACTTAGCATAACAGTATAACTGTACTCGTATCTACATTTGACTAACTTTTATTTCACTTCATAATTCCTAATTCCTAATTCCGAATTCTGAATTCCGAATTCCGAATTATGTAAATCTTTTAAATATTGGGTATTGTACATTGGAAACCCCAGGGGTCGTGGGTTCAAATCTCAAAGGAGGCATATTTTTGTCTTGTAAGGGAAGGGGGGCATATAGTAGTCACACTGTCAGTAAGTTCGTCCGTCCATCAGTGCGTTCGTCTGTACTATCTTGTCTTGTATTTGAGACCTATACCTTCAAAAAACATTAAACTGTACTCAAGGGCTGACGCGTCGCCATCGCCGCCACCGCCGATGCCGGAAACGTAATTTAAAGGAAAACATTTCACGACGTACGGACGGACACTGGTCACCCTTTGTATCTCACCCAGCAATCAACGACGGGGCATAATAATTATCAATTTACTAATATAGTATTTATAATACTTAACCAGACAGAATAAACCCCAAAACTGGAGTGTAGAATTAAGAGTACTCATAATTCATTTTACGCATATGTAATCACGAGTATTTTAAGAAACCTTGAATGATCTATACTTTTAATCGGCAAATATACCTTAATATGTGACCTGAACACCTGGATAGTTTTGATAAACGGTTTTGTAGTGTAATTTTGAGGTTATTGGCGGGTTAGTTTCTTTAATACCATGATCTTTGTAATTATGGCACTATCTTTCTGTCGCACGCTCTACTACAGCGTGCGAACTCTCTAGCTTCAGCGTGCGAACGCTCTACTAAAGCGTGCGAACGCTCTACTACAGCGTGCGAACGTTCTAGCTACAACGTGCGAACGCTCTACTACAGCGTTCGCACGCTGTAGCTAGAGCGTTCGCACGCTCTACTACAGCGTTCGCACACTGTAGCTAGAGCGTTCGCACACTGTAGTAGAGCGTGCGAATGCTTTAAATTATTGTTTCTGCATGTCACCTGCGGGGCTCCGTAAAATTCCGACGCTCGCAATACTGTTCCAGTTCGTTTAAATGCGACTGTAATCCCTCTGGGGTGTCACTGAACAATACAAAATCAACATAAAATAAGATTAAATATAATGAAAGCTGATCCAAATTAAGGCCTGACAAAGTATCACTTTGTAACGATGTTTCAAGACCATTTAAAAATAACGAAAATAAGAACGGTGAAGTTATTTCCCATTGAAAAAGTCCAACTTCACATTTGAAGAACTCAGACAATGAGTCGATATGACGTACACAAAGTTTTACATCATCATACATCGATCTCAAAAC
>JAWPHD010002379.1:57500-260304 GCA_037043455.1 Cyrtodaria siliqua
ACATTTAACATACATTGTCGACATCACGTAATGCCTGCATAAACAATTGCTGTATGTCAATATGCTAAATCTTAAATATCTCACGCGCATGCATTTAAGAAACTGTGAATAAAACAGTAGTATAGAAAGGGGGGTATAGGCGCAGTTTCACCATCGCGGGAACGAGAACAACTAATGAAATATGCCAGCGGAGACTCAGGCGTAACTCTCATTCACACCACCAAGATCTAAATGTAAGTCACGCCCAAATCAACACCAACATATTTCATTAGTTTTCTCAAGCACCCCGCTCAGGGAAACTCACCCTATACCCCCCTTTCTATACTACTAATCAATCCGGTTTTCTATTTTAATAACATAACATTTGCAACTTATTAACATAACATTTGCAACTCATTAGGCAAAGTCAGACGGAACCGGGTAGTAGTCTTCATCATCACTCTGCATATCATTTTTTACCATGGAGTATTTTATTTGTCTACACTTTGCTATTTTGTATTTCAGTTCAACAAGCTCTTCCCTGTTTTTATTCAGTTCACGTTCATAATTATCCATTTCAACTAGCAATCGCCTTTATTTGGTGTCCGTAAAATCATCACGGACTACCTCATATTCTACTTGGAGTTGCTTACTTCTCAATTCTCTTCTATATTTATCTTTTAAATGGTTAAGTTTTCTGCAAACCTTTTCTAATCTTTTTTGTTCCATTATATAATACCCTATATAATTATTGTTAAACCCTTGAATGCTACTCAACTATTACGATTAACTGTATGCTAACGTATCTTGTCCGTTATCTAGTATGTACCGTTTATCATCATAAGCTGATAAACTTTTTTTATTTATTGCATAGCTGCTTATGTTATGCTTTTGTGATCTAATGACTTTCATCTCATGGTGAGCTTCTGTTGCCGTAAACAAAATCTTTTTGTAATCATCATGTGCTATCTGTTTTTTAACAACACACTTTTTAATACCCTTACATTTCTTTGTACTGACCTCATTATCTAGCATATACGAATATAGTTTACTTCGCAACCCAACAAATTCAACAATAGGCATACCGCACGTTTCATCTTTCATCTTGCCAATAGCCTTTTTATTATCATTAAAATGAAACTGACTTTTCGGATCATAATCACAATTATCAAACAGTTCTTTATCCTTGTAAAAGTCTGCATAAACATCTTTTGTTTTTATTTCATAACACAATGAATCGGTATCAGTAAATAATAACTTAGCTTTTCTATCATATTTGTTCTTGATATAGTTGTAATGGAAATCATACATCAAATATTTGGACAAGTCTAAAATACACATGCCAACATAACAAGGACGATTTAAAACTAATCGTTCTTTTATTCTGTTTATGGCAAATAAATTTTCATTAAACATTTTACAAGAAATAAATGAAGGTCTTGCTGCATATTTTAAAAGAACCTCCTCGTCGTGAGTTAATTTAACATTAATTCTTTTTCTCAAATTTTCCATAGTTTTACCGAAAACTGAATTGTTCATCAGTTTGAAGAAATCCTTTTCAAAAGCATTTTTACCAGCTGTTCTCTTATCAGTATTAAAGTCTATATATGTTTTTAACCACTTTGATTCGTCGAACTGCAGTATCCGGTGTAATTTTATTACCTTCAATCCAAGCTTTTTATACAATTCTAAGTTTCTAAAATGCACGACATATTTTTCTTTATTTTTCAACGTCGTAACAAGTTTATTAACATTACAATGTCCTAAATTAAACTTTTGTTTTAAATTTTTACAATAGTCTGACAACCACTCATCTTTTATGTTTAAACTTTCCGGGGCAAGAGGATAATCATTATGCAAGTCATGCAGTTTCTCAGGATACTCAATATCGCACTCAACAATGTAATTTGATTTTCCTTTTTCAAACTTATCAACCCACTTGCAGTTGCCAGTAGGTAACGGTTGGCACATAGCCCACCCATACAAGTTATTAGCATCGAGATATATTATGTACTTGCTTTCTTTTTCCTTGTCATAGTTTTTCATATATTTATTGTTAGCCTGTGAATATCTATTTGCAATATAACTCGTACCGCCTCTTAATCCTTTTTCCACAAACAAATATTGATCAATATCAGTTATTAAATCAAGTTGGATACCAGTCATCTTGAGACATGCATCCCAGGCTAAACCAGGACTACTGAAGTAATGACAAGGATCTAATTTGTAATACTCAATGCACATTTTTCTAAAGTTTTCAAAAACATCTGTCAGTAGCAGCACATCAGTCTTAAGATACAGATCATGATATTCTCCCATATTTTTAATCTTAAATGTTTTTCATATTGTTTTAGCATGATCATAATCTGCATCTGAAATGTGCTCATCATTTAATTGAGAATAAATGCTATCTTTGTCAGGTAACTTAGTATCCTTGAAGCGTTCAAAACTGTTCATGTAATCATAAGGATAAACGCCTTTTCGTTTTATTAATTCTAGCTTGTCGCCAGAGTATTCCTGAGAGGTGTATTGAAACGAATGGATGTTTTTTACTAAATTTTCTAATGATTGAGACATAACTGAAAACTGTCAATAAACACTAAACTTTGTCCTAACATAAAAGCCATGTACTTCTCCAGGTTATTTGGTATAACATTTATGTTTCGTTTAAACTTTCCGATGTGTTGCATTATGAAGTGAGAGTCATATCCTCTCAAGTTATGAAACACAACAGGTATTTGTCTAGTCAACCTGAAATTAATATTTCATATGTCATGAGCGCTTCCCCTATACTTTCCAGTTATATGGCAATGGTCTTTAACTTTTCTGATGGAGTTTTTGTATGCTACTGTATAACCCGCGTCACCTTTTTTGAGAGTTGTTGCAAAACCATTACCACAAATATGACATGATTTAGATTTTTGGAATCCAGCTTCTTCTTCCTGTGACATTACTAGATCTTGTTTAAAGTTTGCATTCATAGTTTTCTTGCACCACTTTTCTTCTTCTATCATTTTTTTCAAAAACTTGTTAACAGCATTTGGCCCTCTGTATGTCACAACTGGTTTTGAATATTGATCATCATAACAACAAACAACCTTATACCCATAACTGCAATCAGTATGTTTTTGATATTCTTCTGTATGTGATTTTTTAGGATTGTTTGATACTGAAGAAACACTTTCGGTTACTGCTTCAAAATCAGCATATATAACAAACGGAACCATTAGCTGTCTGTCGTAGTTTTTAAACTTAACCTTTTCATCTTTGTTTGGCATTCTACTGCTTGCTTACCATTAAGTAAAAGACAAACAGGTTTATGTTTTTCCAGAACTCTTTCAAATTTAAAGCACTGCAAGCATGTTTAACAAAACCATTTTCTTTCCTTGTGTGCTGTTTGATTATACATCAAACTGTTAAAATCTTTTATCCACACGTAATGATTTTTTTCTTCTTTGGTGATTAATAACATATCACATGTTTTTTCTGCTTTATATTTTGATATGTGCAAAGGGTATACTTGATTATCTTCATATCCAAATATGTTAAAACAAATGTTGTTTTGTTTTTCGATTTTTGGGATTTGTTTGATAGTAACAGGAAATGTAATTCCTTCATAATTTAGATCACCAATATGCTTTTTATACTTTGTTATTCTTTCAAGATCTTTTTCAACAGGGAATTTATAAGCCAAATGGCACCATCTAAAGCATTCGTTATCTTTTTCATTTTTTATATTTATTAAACCTTTTTTATGAAGTTGCAGTTCTTTTGGTAATGCTAAATACGAGCTACCCCGCAAATGCTTGTACTTTACTCGATTTATGTAATGTGCATCTAGTGATTCAATTACCCAACCACTTCCCAATTGAATCCAATTTCCAATTCTATTTTTAATTTCTTCCTGTGCTTTGTCTAATTCTTCTGATATTTGATTTCTGTTTAATATTATTATTATTGAGGCAAAGTAAGCTGTTTTGTACACACAATCAAAACCTCCTCTATCATCCGGTACTTGTTTTTTAAAAGTAAGTTTTATATCAATGCTTAATTTAAACCCACCTGTTTTTCTTAGTTCTTGTTCAAGAAAGTTCACAACTCTTGATTGTGTTTTTTGTAGTTGCCTGAGCGGATCATTACTGACAACATTTACTTTAAAAACCTTGCTATACTGTTTTGGTGATGTTTCAATTTCTCGGATACTCATTATATAATATTACATGAGATTATTTCTTTAAGCCCCTATATTAATTAATTAATTAATTAATTAATTAATTAATTAATTAAATAACATTCTTTTATTTAATATTGTCCTCATTGAGATCCTCGTCGGTATCCTCGTCGGTGTCCTCATCGGTGTCCTCATCGGTGTCCACATCGGTGTCCTCACCGGTATCCTCATCAGTAACCTCATAAATATGTTCACCGGTGTCCCCGTTAGTAACCTCATCCAAGAGAGCATCTATTTCATTATCCAGGAGAATGTCCAAATGTCTCTGAAAGCATTTTTCTTCAAGAACTCTATTATCTATCATCTGACTTATTTTTTACATGATATTTGCAGTATCTGTCAAAATCAACAGTTTCAAGATCACCTCCAGCTGCCAGTGATTTTATTTTTATCCTGTATTTGCAATAGTTTATAAACTCGTCTTTATCAAAAACTTCTGCATCAATCATTTCTTTTAAACTTTCAACAAACGTTTCAAAGTCGTCATGACATCCGATATCAGTATTAATCACATGAGGTTTTTCTAGATTGCTGACTAGATTATCACTGAACAACTCAACATTTTAAGACATTACTTTTAATTGTGTTTCATTAAAAATCTTTATTTCTTTTTCTGCTAGATCTGTAAGAAGCTTTACAGCATCATTACACTCAATCTCAGTTTGTATTGCCCAATCTTTTTTAAAAGCTGTAATATCATCTGACAGACGTTGCATGTGAACTGTCTCAAACTCTTTGATAAGTTCCTTTGTCTTGGTTAAAAGAGCCAGCTCGTAAGCAGCTACTTTCTCATAAACCTTTTGTTCCTCTTCAAAGTGCTTTCTTTCCTCTTCCGCATAACTGTACATACTCATATATTAAAGATTATATTATTTTAATCAACCATACATAATAATTTCAATTCCTTGCTTAAGTAAAACATCATAGTGGGCAATAAAAGAAACTTCGTATAACTTTGGATGGCAACTGGTTGCCTCTGAAATTTGTTTTTTACAAAAAACACACAGTTTGTTTATATCTCCTTTTTTATTTTCCATGACAGTTTTAGTTGTTTTACCATTGTTATGATTCTTTCTGTCAAATCTTGAAAGTTTGAAAACATTATTAACTCTTTGTCATATTTACTCATATCTTCAAAATCAATAGTTTTTGCATGTTCCGTTTGATCTTTCTTAAAGTTTTTGATTTTCTTTTCTATACGTTCCATTTATATAATTACATAAGATAATATTTCTTTAAGCCTATATTTAAATATATAATGCTATATTATAATATAATGAATTGCAAATATTGTGATAGAGTTTTAGATATTATTGATCCTCCTGAGGTGTGCATAGATTGCATCTTATTTTACATGACTAATAAAAATAAGCTTTGTAAATATTGTACCAGAGCCAAGCTGTGTTACAAGTGTACTTACACGTGTGTGAATTGTAATGATACTTGTGAAGTTTTCGATAACGAACGCATTTGTCTTAAGTGTGGCACTCACAATGGCTACAATCTTATTGCAGGTTACAATTACAGCCGAAAGAAAACTATTTACCACAGAAAGTACCACTTAGATAAATACTTGGTAGAATATGATTTGTCTTCTAAAAACAGACAAAGATTTGAAGATTTGTTTTACAAAATTGTAAAGATTTTGGATAAGCTGGAAGGTCGAAAAAGATCAATCAAATTTGAATACATTTTTCAGAAAATATTTAAAATATTAAAAATAGAAAAAGAAACAAAACCGATTAAAACAAAATCAACCAGAGAAAAATACGATAGGATATGGAAACAAATCAGAAAAGAATTACGACTGAATGCCATGGCCGTTTAACTTGAATCTTTTCATATACATTTCCAGAGGTTTTGTAAAGTTATCATTCTTTTGAATTTCTAATATTTTATTAAAGACAATCCTAATTATCTCCTCGTCATTTTCTAGTCTTGTGGTTGTTTGGACATATGATAGAAGTTGTTTAAAACTCCTATGATGCGTTTTTAACAAAGTCATTTTTTTTTCTGCTATTCTTGTTTTACTTGCTAAAACAGCAACTATTGGAGGAACTGCGCCAACTACAGCTATGAAAACAGGAATTGCCGGAACCAACGCCAATACAGCAGTACAACCAATTATTCCAGCGGTAATTTGTAATGCTGTGTTTATAATGCTGCACAATTTATAACTGCGTCTGTATGCAGCCACAAACCGCGTCAAATGATCAATTAATTCTTCTGTGTTAGTAATTCGTGTCATGTATAATTACAGTTAGACAATAATTTAATTAAGATATTTAGAAAATAGTTGCTCATGTTCTTTGGGTGATATTTTACCTATTTTTAATAATTCATCGATTATGCTAATACCTTTATTTTTTAGCCGTGGGCTATTATTTCCTGATTCGATAACTCTAGACCATTCATCAAATCTTTGGGACTAATGTAATATTCAACATCAACACAACCTCCTAAAATCTTCTTGAACTTTGAAGAACCTTTATAAATTGGAAAACCAGATAATTTTGTTAGTTCCTTGAAAGCATTCGGAGACAGCTTTGAATATTTTTTTTTATTATTGTAACGCTTTGTTATCAAGTCTATAAAATCATCATCCACTTTCAAATCTAGCATAACTGCTTCTCCTAGTTTAGCAATAAGTTTGTGATGACCAACAAGCTTGGGTAAATCAATTTGTAACACTTCGTAGTGGCCGTCTTTGTCGACTTTGTAGGAATTTCTTTTTTGTTGCATCCCCTTGCCAGTCTTTTGTTCACTAGCTGTTTGAATTCACCTCTCTTTGTAAAAATCCAGAACTTCCAGCTCACCACTTAATTCATTATATTTTTTTGCTTACGAAGCTCGGGGTTATTTAGTAATTCTGAATATTTAGATTGAGTCGCTCTGGTCGTCGCACTATCGTAACCCTCTAGGACGTTTTTTATGCCGAGGTTGTTTCTTCTTGTTCCTACGCCATTTATCCTGGGAATCATTTTATTATGTATCTCTGTGGCCTCCGTAACATATTTATCATAATCAGCGTTTCCTTCCATAATACCTGGTATTTGAGTTGGGAGCGGCAAGCCATAGTTACCAAGTACGTCTTTATGGAACTTTATGGCAGACTGTTGTTTTAGAATGTTTATTTGTGGTAATTCAGGTTCTGGCAAGACAAACACATTAGTTCAAATGTTGCTGAAACCTTTAGTTTATTACGACAAGATTTTTTTGTTTGCTAAAAACTTGGACCAGTCCAAGTATCAGGTTTTGTCACAAAAACTTGAAAAGATAGCAAAAATAAAATAAAATCCCAGTTGAAGACTTACTAGAATGTTCAAATGATGAAGTTATCCCTGTGAATACTTTAGATTCAGATACTCAAAATATAGTCATTTTCGACGATTATGTTTGTGAGCGCAATCAAAATGATATTATTAATTATTTCATCCAGGGAAGACACAAAAATTGTTGTGTAATTTATTTATCTCAATCTTATTATAAAACTCCCAAAGACATTCGGTTGAATTGCTCTCATTACATCTTCTTTGCGACTCCAGTTAATCGTGAGCTGGGTATGCTTTCCAAAGAACAAGATGTCAGCAAAGAGCAGTACAGAAAAGCGACTGACAAGCAGTACGACTTTCTGTATCTGGATCGCCCGAGGAAGATGATCAAAAGTAACTTCACTGGTGATATTTAATCTAATCATATTATATATAATGGGGCTTTTAAATGATCTTGGTGACGAAGTTACTACTGGCAGTGTTAATATTACAAATTTTGGTATTGTGCTGTCTGAGTATGTAAAACAAAAACAGTTGGTTAATTATCTTCACAAGGGTAGAAACCAGGAAAATGTTTTGAGAAGTAATCTCAACATGGATAATAATAAAATTACCAATGTAGGCAATCCGGAAAGAGCAGATGCTGCAGCAACAAAGCAATTTACATTGAGAAGAATAACAAAGATCGTACAGGATTATAATATTGATAAAATTGCAGCTATGGTAAGCAATTTGGCAGCAGATGCTTCTGATAAATTTCGTCAAATACAAACAAAGTTACAAGCAAACCGTGAGAAAATGATTGAAATTCAAAACGGTTTAAAAGATGAAATAAAACTTCTGGGTGATGTTTTGAAAGAGCTAGAAAAGAAAGAAGATGGATTGGAAGAGAGTGAAAACTTCAAGAAATTAAGTGAACAAATAAGAACTGGTGTTCAAAATATTAATACGCGGATTCGAGAAATCAATAAACAAATGGTTGACAATAATGAACTAAAAACTGCTATTGCCGATGCTTCAAAACAAATGAGAACTGCTTTTACTACCGAAATAACTCAAATTAAAATATTACATGAGCAGACAACCGCTAACGTTGCTGATATCAACAAAGAATTTGAAGATATCAAAAAGAAAATGGTTGATGGTAAGTCGCTGGAGACTGCTCTGAACAAACTGATTGACACTGATAAACTTGAGACTGCACTGAGCAAACTGGTTAACACTAATAAACTTGAGACTGCTATTGATGACGCTTCGAAGCAATTGAAAGCTGCCCAGGATGAAAGAAGCAAAGCGTTTGATGGTGAAATAGCTTCATTGAAACAGTTTAATCAAAAGTCTGATAGTCGGCACACATCAATTCTTGGTATAATTGATGAGTTGAAAGTAAAAGTAGAATATTTAAGTCAAATTCTAATTCTTGAATATACAATAGATGGTATAAGTATTATTCAAGATCGCGTTGGTGATAGTGATACATTTGTGTCGTATCCAACACAAAGACCGCTTGAAAGAACCAAACGTTATGCTTTTCTCGAGGCGTTTACTCCTGTAACGAATCCATTTGTAAAAACTGGAAAATATGCTACAGAATATTCTGGTGGCCTTAGAATTGTAAAACCCGGGCGCTATATAGTTGAAGCAGACCTTACACATACAGTTACAAATACAGACATTGGTATAGAATATTTTAGTTTGTTTAATATAGGTGGTCAGCCACGTCCTCAACCAAAAATAGAAAATAGTAAACGAATACTAAAAGGAACATTTGAAGCATATCTTCCAAAATCACATTTTTGGATCATCTTTGCAATCGCAAAACGTGACGCTACACAAGTTTTCAATTTTGAAAAATCAAGTTTTAAACTGTATTTCAAAGGTGATTAATTTTATCTACTAATACGTATAATGGAACAAAAAAGTGTATTATCATCAGAAAAAGCTTCAATAATTAATAGCTCGAATACACAGAGTAATTTTACAACTGTATTTGACAGACCATTAATATTAGGCAAGAACAAACAGTATGGCATTGGATAAGATTAATTCTATGACTTACTCATGGTATAATATTAGTCAGGATTTTAATAACAAAGTGATAAGGTATCACAATGGAACAGACTGGAAAAGTATTATTTTTGCAAATGGAAATTACAGTTATGCTGATATCGATAATTACATAAAAGAAACATTGCCTGTAAACAATGATTTAACCGATGACTCGCCTGTCCCGATAAAAATTGAGTTTGATTTATCAAGTTTCAAATGTTTGGTTACCGTTCTTAATAACTTTGTGCTTGATTTAAGAGAATCAAACTTTCACACCTTGATCGGCTTTGACAAAGATGTAGTTATTAGAGAAACTACATTTGGAACTGTGACACCAAACATAACAAATTCTATTGATACGTTGTATATCCACTGTGATTTGATAAGTAATTCTATTGTTGATGGATCATACGGAGATGTCATTTATGAAATAAGCCCAGCTGACCTTACGAGATCATATCCTTTTAAAGATGAATCGATGAGAGTCGGGTTCTGTGAGGTAAACAAAACGATCATTAACAGTATTAATATTTAAGATTTCTCTGGTAAGATTATTAATCTTAATGGTGTCCACACATCATTCCGTTTTGTTTTGAAGGAATTCATGTAACATAAGTTATATGACACGTTTAAAAAAAGTTTATGACACTAGCACGGGAACATATACTCAAGTTGATCGATTGACTGGAGCTCGCATATTTGACATTTTGTCAAAAGTCGGATCAAAGATATTCAATGAGTCTGTGAAAACAGCAGGTAAGAAAGCATTAGAAACTGCTGGAAAACAAATCTTAGAAAGCGGTTCTAAAATTTTTGGAGATAAAGTAGGAAAAATGGCTGCTGATAAATTAGTTTCAGTTTTTAAACCTAAACCAAAAGGTGAAATGATTTTAAAAGAACTTACAAAATAACAAAGAAGAAGTTGTAGCTAAAACTGAAGAAGATGTAGCTAAAACTGAAGCAGATGTAAATGCAAAAATTAACAGATTACTATCTGGAAGGGGAATTCATGCGAGAATTAATCGATTAATTAATAAAAAATAATCTAATTACTAGTATATATAGATGTTTCGAAGTAACCAATATAAAACTAGATACGAGCGTATATCTATTCAGTTAGACACTCCCATAACACGACCAGGAAATGCTACCAGGCAAATGAAAAGTAGTTATCAGTTTACACTAAATGATAGAAGTTCTTACTTTAATTGGTATAATGCATTTTTTGAAATTAGTTTTCAAGTAAACAAACTTGCTGATGGAGCTGCTTTTGCAGACGCTGACAGAATTGCTTTAATTAACGATGCAGCTTCGCTGATTGATCACATGCTAGTAAGGCAAAATGGAAAAACAGTTTATGATGGAAATAAACTTCACAGATGTGTTAATATCAAAAGCTTGCTTGAAATGTCTGATGATTATGCAAAGACAACTGGAACAAACGAATACTTTTATTTGGATACCACGGCTGATGCAGAATCCCGGGGTGATCAAGCTGGTTATAACCCGGGATTTACATCTCGTCATGCTTCAATCATAACTAATCAAAACGTTCACTCTATGATTCCATTAAATAAATATTCCTTCTTCGAAGGCTTAGAAACAAACATGCTTCCTCCTAGTCAGATTCAAATAAGCTTGCAACTGACAGATGATAATGTGCTAATTCTCAAATCAAGTGGTGATGACGGTCGAGTAGTTATTGATAAATTAGTTTTGTGGATACCTAAAATGATATTTAACTCAGATGGTTTAAGTTACGTAATGGCAAATCACATGACAGCAACAAGATGGACTTATCTCCGTGAAATGATACAAGAAAGCGGAAGCAGCCAAGCGACCGAGGCCACATTTAGAATAACGGCTGGTGTTAAAAATCCGAAACACGTTTTTGTTTATCTGCAAAGGTCAGACAAGACTTCTTCTCAAACACAAAATCCTCATCTTTTGGATACTTTTAAACTAAATGCTGCTGATGCTAATTGCCATTTACAATCAGCTAAATTGGAAGTTGGGAGTGGAGTTCATTATCCAGAAATCGAATACGGTTATGATAATATCGTAAGAATATTCGGAGATGTTATTAATTATTCTTACAAACAAAATGATAAAAACACTGGAACTTTACTCAATGTGAGTAATTTTAAAATTCTTTTCGGAATGATACATTTTGATTTGAGTTACACAGGTAACGAAGTCAGTGTTGATCCAAAACAACTAGTTTTTGAATATAAACTAAACAACGTTCCTACCGCTAGATATAAAATTTATGCTTTGGTCTTGCACGAGGAAAATGTTGTTATTGATACTGTCGGGAATGAACTAGTTATTGTTTAATCTAACTTATAATATATATGACTTACGTGAATTATTCAGTAAATTTATCAGATGTCCAGAAACGAAGTCTGGCAAAAGCATATGTAAGCAAAAGTGGATTAACGCTCAGGCTAAAAAATAACCAACTAACTGGAAACTTTCCTTTGCTACTTACAGTTACCCAGATTAACAGTATTAAGGCTAAATCTGGTGGGAAGGGATTAGACATAAATATATCAAAATCGCAAATGAGATCTCAGTCCAAGAACGGAGGCTTTTTAGGTGCATTAGCTGGTTTGTTGACTAAAACAATTTTACCAACAGTTGCTAAATTTGTTCCAAAAGTATAAGGACCTCTAGCAACAGGAGCACTTAGTGGTCTGGCTAGTACTGGAATTGGCAAACTATTCGGAAATGGGATGGTAACTATTCCTAGTGGCAAAAAGCAAGCACTTCTCGGATCACATAAATTAACACTTGCGCAAAGAAACAAGATGATAAAGTCTAAAGGTTGTTGTCCTATTAAACTAACAAAGCAGCAACAACTATATGGAGGATTTCTTGGAATGCTTGCATCACTAGGAATTCCTTTGATTGGATCTCTTATTAGTGGTTTAACTGGAAAAGGTTTGCAAGTAGGCAAAAAGGAAAAGGACTAAGAGTTAATCGCGGAAAAGGCTTACAAGTAGACTCGCAAATTAGACCGTACAGAAGTATTCCATTCATAAAAAAAAAAAAAAAAAAAAAAAAAACCTATCTCTAACATAGATATAATAAAGTGGGTTAAGCAGCTAGGTATACAGAAATTCAGGGGAGTGTTTAGCAAGAACAAATTACCAACAACACAAAATAAACAAGAATGTGGTATTATTAATCTTGATGATCATATTGGGCCTGGTACACACTGGACTTGTTACTATGATAATTATTACTTCGATCCGTTTGGCTTGAGCCCACCAAAAGAAGTTTTAACTTACATACCTGATATAAAATACAACACCATTCAATATCAAGATAAAACAAGTGTCTTGTGCGGATATTTCTGTTTGTACTTTGTCAAAAAGTTGCAAGAAGGAAATAGTGTGTACGATATTCTTTACAAATTATTAAAACCATACAAACCAGTAGAAAATGAAAACATTATAAAATTATATTTTGTAAATGAAGTTTAATCTAATCATATTATATATGAGTTACTGTATAAAAGAAAAAATGGTTACTGAAAATGTTGATCCTAAGTATGTTTTAGCAAAAAATGGTAGAAAAATGTTAAGAGCAACTTGTGCGTCTTGTGGTATTACTAAAACAAAGTTTGTTAAAAACACAGAAGGCGGAAATATTGATATTCATAAAGCTTTGCTCCCTTTGCTACCCAAAAAAGGGCTAACACTTCCTGGTTATAAATATTGCGTTCGCGGTAATCCGCTTGATATCGGAGAACCTTCAAATGAATTAGATGCTGTTTGCAAAGATCATGATATTTGTTATGATGAAAATCCTAGTCATAAATCGATGTGTGATAAAAACATGCCTACTGGTTTAAAATCTAGTAAGTCTAAAACTATTGGAGAAAAGATTGCTAAGAATTTGATAGTAAAACCAGTTATTATTGCAAAATATAAACTTGGTCTTGGAAACTCAAAAAACGAGAAAAGGCGTTGAAATGGACTGACAAGTTAGAAGATGAACTTCATAAGCCTATACGGAGAAAGTTCGCTCAACGCCATGTGATTGTTAATGAAATTGATAAAATATGGTCTGCTGACTTGGTTGACATGCAATCGTTTTCAAAGTATAAGAAAGGTACTAAATACTTGCTTACTGTTATTGATTTATTTAGTAAATTTGCTTGGGTTTTACCCGTTCCAAATAAAACTGGTTTAGAAATTACCAAAGCGTTCAAACAGATAATCAGTACAGGAAGACAATGTAAATTGTTGTGGGTTGATCAAGGTGTGGAATTTTACAACAAGACGTTTTAAGCAATTTCTTGATGATAATAATATCAAAATGTATCACACTTTTAATTTCGGAAAAGCTGTAGTTATTGAACATTGAAAGAGAGGATGTGGAAATATATTACAGCAAACAATACAAACACATATTTAGACGTGTTGCAAGAAATGGTTGAGAAGTATAATAATACAAAACATCGGAGTATTAAAATGACACCGATTGAGGCTAGTGATGAGACAAATAAAGGAACAGTGTATTTTAACTTGTATGAAAAGATGAGAAGTAATCAAATTAAGCCAAAGTTTAAAATAGGGGATAATGTTAGAATCAGCAAATATAAAAGAACGTTTGAGAAAGGTTATACCCCGAATTGGACTGAAGAAATATTTGTTGTTGGTGAAATTCAAAACATAAATCCTGTGACATACAAAATAAAAGATTTAAACAACGAAAACATTGATGGAAACTTTTATGAATTAGAAACGATAAAAGCAAAGCAAGAAATATTCAGGATTGAAAAAGTAATACGACGTGATTACAAAAAGAAACAAGCGTTGATTAAATGGAAGGGTTACAATGAGGATTTCAACAGTTGGGTTCCATTCAAGGATATTGAAAATATTAAATAATATCTTGAACTATGCAGAGTGATGATGAAGACTACTGCCCGGTTCCGTCTGACTTTGCTTAACGAGTTGCAAATGTTATGTTAATGAGTTGCAAATGTTATGTTATTAAAATAGAAAACCGGATTGATTAATAGTATATAAAGGGGGTATAGGGTGAGTTTCCCTGACCGGGTGCTTGAGAAAACTAATGAAATATATTGGTGTTGATTTGGGCGTGACTTACATTTAGATCTTGGTGGTGTGAATGAGAGTTACGCCTGAGTCTCCGCTGGCATATTTCATTAGTTGTTCTCGTTCCCGCGATGGGGAAACTGCGCCTATACCCCCCTTTCTATACTACTTAAAACTACATTTTTAATAGGCACATGTCATTATTATATGACCTGAACACATGGGTAAAGTTTTGATATACGGTTTTGTAATGTAATTTTAGCATTATTTGGTTTGGTTTCTTTCATATGCTTTTTCACAGCCGAATTATCAAATATCTAATATCTGTGATATAACATTTATTAAAAAACTATAAATGAACTTTATTGCAGACAGGAGCTGCTTGTTCCAGTACGGACCAGTGTTTAAAGAACCAGTTACTTCTATGACTGTGGAAACAATGACGTTGTGACTGTGGAAACAATGAAGATGTGACTTTGAAGGAATGAAGATGTGGCTGTGGAAGGAATGAAGTTGTGTCGTATGTTCGGATTCTGAATTGCACTGAGAAAGATTAATTAGCATGATTATTATTTAGACAAATACAAATTGCTTTTACATGCAGAGTGATTCGTAATTTGAGTGATTGTAAATTGAACAAAAAGGGGCAAAGGAATGCAAAATGTTTAGGTCTCATTCATAAAGATAAACCAATTGTGTTTTCATAGAAGAGTGAAGATACATTTTAATGTACATGGGATGAAAAATCAGTGCTTAGCAAAACCATTTTAAATTAGACTTATTTGAGATCAACTGGTCTCAGCCTTAAATGACTCTTAATAATTAGTTTGGTATATTTTGATCAAACTCAAACTTGGCTTCTGCAACTCCAATCACACAACACAATTTCTAATGCTGTCTAATGCAATGTTAAAGAAACTAACTCACCAAATAACGGCAAAATTACACTAAAAACAGTTTATCAAAACTCTGTTCAGATGTTCAGATCAGATAATAATGTATATGTGCCATTAAAGTAGAGTTTCTTCACGGGTTCTTAAAAAAATACCCGCGATTTAATATGTGTAAAATGAATTATGAGTTAGTAGCTCTTTATTCTACTGTCCAATTTTGGTGTTTGGCCTGGCTGGTTAAAGCTGTTTATATTGTGTCTGGATTCTCAAAATGTGTAAGTTATAGTATGATATTATACCTTGTGGTCAACGGTGTACATATGTCGTAAATAATTGCTGTTGTTGGCGGGATAGCTACTTTAAAAAATAATATCAAATTATATTAGATAAAGAATTAAACAATCTACTAGCAGCTTGTTAATTTTTTTCAATATTTAACACAAAAGATGGAGAAAATCTTGCCTTGACTGGGAATCAAACACATGGGTATCTTGCTAACTGTGCCAGTGTCTTACCAGCAAAGTTACCATTGAGCAATTAAGACACATGGTTATATTGGCAACTGATTATTCATCATGGACCGGATGTCATTGGGTTTCTTTGGGCAAGTAAGAATTAACATGTATATTTAGTCTAATCAATGTTTGCCTAGACCGTTTTAGTGTGGCGCCATGCTGCCTTGACTCTCCATGTTACCCTTTCAAGTCCCAAGTAATGTGATGCTCCCTTATTAATCAATATGGTGCGCTTTTACAAACTTACGATATATACTGCTAATAATTATACTAATATTGTTTGTTATTTTATAAGATCTCATGTTATTTATAGCGCTTCAGTGACCATTGGGATCTGGACTTGTAAGTGAGAAAATGTTGATTGTTACGGATGGCAGGTGGTATACAGTACTGGTTCTACCCAGGAAAAATTGGGTGGTCTGCCTCCACCACAAAAAATACATCCACCGTCATATATAACCTAAAATGATGAAAATTACTAAAACACGATTCGATCAACCAACCATCTTCCATATAAACCCCAAGTTCTCTTACAAAACCAAAAAAAAAATGGGTAGTAATTTGGGTTAAAGGGCTTTATTACAATGAACATTTGTTAATATGAATTTTGCTTTAATACATTTTACTTTTGGATCATGCTCAATAATAGCAAAGTTTTAATGGATCGCTAACAAACCATTTTATAAATGACAATGTTTTAAGGGATCGCTTTAGGATCGCATGGTTATAAACCAATTATAAACCGTTTAATGGATTGCATTTGGATCGCTTTAACAAACCGCAGAACCACGGTTTTGAAACGATCCTGAAGCGATTTTGAAGCGATTCATCATAAAATAATTTTGTGTGGGACTCTTTACTATCATGGTTTATCAAACCGTTATGGCAATGGTGGATCATGTGTTCAAGAATCTGACTAAACGAACACGCTCTTAAGCATGAAGTGGATAGGGAAAATTTGCCAAATTATTTATGTTAATAAAATGTTTTTGAATATACAATAAGACATAGACCTAGCTAGTCATAACAATAAGATTTCGTTGCCGGGGAAAAAAAGCGTTTTCTTGTATACCGGACAAGGATATCCGTCATTTTAGTGGGGGTTAGATATTTCCATCTCACCCGAGGGTCACGCGCAACAATAATAACGTCAATAACATGAACAGATGCATGACGTTATTGTGTTAAAAATAAGTATAAAAGTCGAACAGGAAATGCAGCTTTCACAGAACACAGTAAACCCAAAAACACGCAAAACGACAAACATGAATGGCAATATTAATTAGAAATAAAGGCATATGACGTCACAAACACAAAACTGGTTGACAATAGGGCTACCGCCTTGAAACGGTCAGTGGCAAAAAATGCCGCTGGGGTTTAAAACAGGTTCTAGGGTGCACCAAACTGCACACAAACATCAAATATTAAAACGTTAGTTATTGGCGACGTCAACGCACAAAATGTCAATATTATGCAAGAAAATTAATCCATCATGAGTTTATCCATCTCTCGGGATCAGAAATGCAACCAGGAACTCGGCAGAGCCTCGTCCCTGGTTACAATTATTACCATTGGCTGAGATTTCCCTATCTCACATGGATATTCACTGCGCGGAGGTTGGTCCTTGATAGGACACGGGAAGTACGTTATATCAATAAATATTGAGCAGGCGCCTGTCGTCGATCGGGCGCCTGAATGATCAAGATCACATACCCATATATGGGTATGTAAATGGTGGCATGTTACTGTCGTTTGTCTTATTTATTGGACATGCGCAGTGAATCAGTATGTCGTCTGCCAGCACTTCGTTTCCTTGTTCAGTTTTCTTCGTGTATTTACGCCTCCTATAGCCTTGCACCAGTTTACTGCCGAATGAAGCTGTTTGGTACAGTATGTTCCGTTTAACTTTCCTTCCTTTGCTCGTGCTTAACGCTTGTGTTTCCTGGCATGCCACATCTTCGCCAGTCAACACTTGTAAAGGTAAACTCAATAAAGACTACTAGTATAACGAACATAATGCCGTTGCAGATGTAACTGCTCTTGTGGACTTGCTGAAAAACTTTGCTAACCATCTTTTCAGTCGATGATGTTACATTCAAAAACAACCAAATAACAAACCAAAAACGATATGTATAATCGTATTCAGATTTGGTTGAAAGAAAAGTTATTTCCAAAACTCACTCAAAACAACTAGCTTCAAGTGGTTTAGGTTTGAGCCATATACCGTATGCATGCAAAAGATCTGGGCCCGTATTAATAAAGTTTTTAACATATTTCTCAACGTCAACTTAAGATTGGCAAATTTTACTTAGGTAAGATGTATTCTTATCTTAAGTCAAATTCGTATTCATATAGCATCTTAGTTGAAATATTAGCTGATAAATATATATTTTTTAAGTTTATTTTTCGTTTCTTAAGGTTTGTGTCCAGGCTAATCTGGAATTCCCCATCTATATTTAGAAACCGGAACAGCTCTTTAGCTTAGCATTCCCCGACAACTATGCAGTATACATATTAGAGTGAAGAATTGTTGAGGTGCTGCTTGTCTATGTGTATTGTGTTTCCCATCTTTGATAGTACATACGTGTTTAAAGCAATACATATCAGCCAACTGGTTACTAAATTACATTAAGCTGACTGTGTTTGTTGTCTTTTTTCTTAAAGGGAGGCGATCTCGAATCATTTGGGTTTCAATACAAATACAATTAAAATCGTCATAGTTTGAACAGTTTCATGTTCAATGTGCATAATATTAAGCACAAAACTAGGCCCCATGCACCATGCAATTTAAATATTCCTAATGCCAAAGCGTGGTCGTCTGGAAAACTGAACGGATTCGGCTAGTGTTGTGGTGTGAATCATTAATATTAATTCATAATTATGATGCTTTTAGTCTCCTAAATGATGATTGTGCTGTGTTGTTTGCGACATACACGCTATTTGAATTATACGTACAACTGTTAGCAAAATAAACCCAATTTAAAATTAATATATATGATTTAGCAACAACACCCAGCCGAGTCGTCGATATTTCCGGACCAAACGTTTTCATAAACAATTATAACGGCCTAATGTAATGCATATGCTGTACACTCTTCATATGAAATTGATGCACACTATGAGGGTTTTCATGACACCAATCACTCCTTCAGATCGCCTCCAGACCCTTTATACATAAACTTCGGTTTCTTAAAATTATCTGAACATAGCATTGCTACATGTAATGAAATTGTTTTAAGAATGTTAAAATAAAACTATTTCCATTTCACCATATTTCGTGCATTGTTTGTGCACAATTCGACGTGCCGCAAAACACCATTTATTCGTTTCATGCCGCTAATCGTTGCTTTTAATTGTCTCTTGAGTCAAGATATGCAATATTTCAATATAAGTATTGTAGGGACATATTACACATGTATTTTAAGCTACTGAAATCAATTGTACAATTATTATTTCTCCATACATTAAATGCTTTTACATTTCTATGTTTAAAGGGACCCGTGGCAATCTTGATTTTTTTAAGCTTGCGGCGTCTTGTTAGTTTGTTTCACCTAATTTGTAGTTTTGCAATCAGAAATATTAATTATTATAATAGTTTAAAAAAAAGAAATTGTTTTACACGTTACTAACAGATGACTTTTTTCACTAATATATTATGTTAATGTTCAACAACGAAATTAAAATGAAAATTCAAAATGTTATTTAATTATATGCAAGCAGGTTTAAAGTCAAAATAATACTATATTAATAAATCTTGGGCAAGACGCTTTCCCTTAGCCTCGTCCGTCGGATGGGGACGTAAACCGGGCGGTCCCGTGTATCGGTCTATCCTCCGAGCATGTTAAAGAACCATAGGAATCTATTCGATAATAAGAGTAGGTCACGGTTCCCGGATTCCTATGTATCCTTCCCCTCTCTCAGGGGCGGCTCAAACTAACATATACTGTGTGGATGAGCCGTTAAACAACATTCAACTTATTTCAATTATATTAACAAGCAAGGTTTTACGCAATCGTAAAATAGCTGCCGAGAGAAAATAGCATTATCTCTGGGTAGGAACTGGGAACAAAGTTTAACATAATAACAGACCAAGTCACGGGTGTTAAAACAATACTAGTATTAAAAAAAAGAGTTGTCACGGAGAAGTAAACACCGCATGACCGTTTTATTACCAGACACTTTCTTCCCAATTTGTGCTATCAAACATTTTTAATCAAGGTGGGCGAATCCTTGACATGCCTTACAAATTGATTACATATTCACCTTTGTAGCACGACGTGTTAAAGTACACATCAGCACAGAAATACAAATACTCACATGTATGGAATGCGTTTGCGTTAGCGTGCATTACAACACAGATAAACTGTTCATTGCTACCATGTGTAGTTATCAAAGTGAAAAAACTCAAAGAAACTATTCATTACTACCTTACCATGTGCAATTACTAAAACAATATAAGAGTCGCTGCCGTTCCGGTAGCGAATAAATCGAGATGCTATAAATGTTTGAAACAAACTTCAAGATTGCCGTGTGTCCCTTTAAAGGCTGGCTATATATATATATATATATATATACATCTGACCGTACCAATCTCTAATCTTGAAGCAGTGTTATAGCAATGGAAAACATCTTTAAATACTGTTCAAGGCTTTCTCTTAAAACATAGAAGATTGCGTTTATTCATCTTGGTGTTTTTTTTAAAATGTCATCTAGTGATTTCGATTTTTCGTGGAGAGATAGAGATAGAGATGACACATCCGTTCATGTGAGGACAAATATAAGTCAAAATTCTAGCATGATCTTATGAGGACAAACTTTGTGTTCTTACATCTACTATCGTATTTGAAGATTGAGACATGTGTTGTAAGGACACAAAATAGAGAGATATGTATGGACATATGAGACAATTACCTCATATAGTATGTGTTAGGACCTAATTGTCCTCGCTATTTTTCCCCATTTAAAACTCATGTGTCTGTTTTCTCTTCTCTTCTATGTGAAAAGCAGAAACTGCGTGAATAAGTGCATATATTGCTACAATATTGTCAGTGGTCTACTGTTAACGTCATTAACATAATTTGAAAGCCGCCAACCCAATTTCTATGTATATGTCAAACGCCATTCTAGAATTATGTATGATCATGTTTATGTCAAACGCCGTACAGGTCAAACGCCATTCTAGAAACGTGTCAGGAATATTTCTTTTAGTTTTTATGTTGATTTGATTTTTAATCGCATTGGCATACACATATGTTCAGTTCTGAGGTCAATTGGTCAAACTTATTATCCAAAGTCTCAAATCAATAGCTCAAATAGTTTTGTGTAATTAAACATGGAAAATAAACATGATTTAAAACAATAATAGCAAGTTATTTAAATACAATTAATATTTAAATATGTGAAATAAAGACAGGTAGGTATAGGCCTAACCCCATTATTTGGAACATAGCCAACAACATGAATCTTGCAGAACAAGACATTATAAAAGAAACTATTAATATGACCCTGACCTACTCACCTCAATACGGACTTGACATGGACACAGTTTCTGCTTGATATATTACAGTACCAAGTTTAATTAAATTATACCAATCAATTTCATGGAGTAGTACCAAACTACGTGATGCCTATCTCGTAGTTTAGTACGTAACTCGTTTAAATCTTTTTCAAATACAAATTTAACATGCCTAAATAGTTTGATTCAAATTGGTTAAACTAGAACTTGATATTGTTTATAAACCGCTCATAAAACTATGGCCTTGTTGAAGACGTTTGCAAAGCAATTATTTAAATAGTAAACAACACGATCATATAGTTCCATTTCTTTTTTCAAATTAAAACAAGTAAAAAAGACGTGTCTAAAACGGGACTCGAACCCACGGTCTTTCGGTTAATTTCGCAATCAATTTTTCACGATCTATGCTTACCTGTACTTGGTTACATAAAACAATTTCTTAAATAGTTAAGATAGGGTAGGAGGGGTCTTAACTTTTGATGGAATTTCAACACAACTTAAATCGAAATTTAAGACAAGATGTACGTTTAAACTTAAGATGTTTCTTAAGTAGAAGTGTTAGAAAATAACCTCATTTGAAGGTATAATTAAGTTGAGAAATATCTTAAGAAGCTTTATGAATACGGGCCCTGGTACTAATTGTTTGACAACGCTGCTGAAGGACAGATTACAGAAAGCTTTAAAACTTGTTTATGCACCTTTTCGGTGCAGACATTAAGGCGTTGTAATATGAAAACAAGTTCATACTACTTATCAAACTCGAAACGAGCGAAGATCAGCCAGAAAATCAAATAATAACCTAAGTTGATGCATTCACTAAATACTTGATAATGTGACATTGACTGACTTGTCATTATCGTCATCAAAACATATAAACATAGTCATCATCCATCATTACAAAAAAATAAAAATCATCATAATCATTAATATGATCATTCACCTAATTGGTAATACCATTATCATCACATCAATCCAATCATCACCACATAAACATCATTATCATGTTCATCATCTTAATCATCACTACATCAACATAATCATTTTCTCATCAAAATATTCTTTATTACATAATCATCATATTATCATAGACGGTAAACATGATTATCATCACAATCGAGAGTAGTGAATAGTTACTGGTGTCCATTTTAGTATAATCTTTATTTAATTATAAATCTTTAGTTATTTGTGTTTCATTTAATCAAAATCAACATGGACAGTAAAGCGAAAGTAGAAATGATCTCCTGTTTTTATTCCATTTTTATATATGCGAACGCCCGATCGTTTGATTGATATGTGTTTTAAACTTTTCTACGGAGAAACATGCGTATTATTTGTGTCTTGACATACAAATCAAAGAAGGAAAATCAATGGTGCAATGACACCTTAAAGGGAACGTAGCGACACAGCCAAACCATCTGTAGTATTGAGAGTTCTGAAATACTTGAATAAGGGTGAACGAATTATCAAACTTGGATGATAAACAAAGAAGATATGATTATTTGAAGTTTCTGTTGACATGGATATGGAAGCGGCCATTTTGAGAGCTATGACATCACGGTTCTAAATGACCATATATGGAATATTTATAAATATGAAAATTTACTGATTTATATGGAAACAGTGACAGCAACTGTATGAAAAATATGTAATACTTAATGGCAATAATGATTTATATGACCATTAAAAAGAAATCATTCATTTGCAGTGATTTTCTTCGTTTTAAATGATATCTATCAATATTCCATTTGTGGTAATATGGAACTATGACGTCATAGTTCTAAAACTGGCGGCTTCCTATTCATTTTAGAACGACCTTTAAATGATCATATATTTTGTTTTCATCATCCGATTTTGATAATTCTTTCACCTTTTTCCATGTTTTTCAGAACTCTCAATAAGAGACATTGTTTGGCTGTGTCGCTACATTCCCTTTAGTCTACAAAAACAATCGGCTAAGTCCGTAACTACTCGGTTATTCCGCCATAAAACGGAAACATACTTGATTTCAATTTTAATTTAACTTCAAACTTTATAACATAAACCTCATTCCAAATCAGTGAAATTGTATATAGAGAAATAATAATGATAATATAAGAAGTAATTAATAGACAAATTATTACATTTAACCATCATTATACGTAAAAAGCCGAGGGAAAACCGACAACTGTAACCGAAAGGTTCTAAGTGATGATTTCCGAGCTATTTATAATAATAGTTGTTTAACAGACTAAACAAATTGTACAACAGCCTGAACAAACAATGCTGTACAGCTATGTGTTTCGTTTGATCCGTTTGATCAGACAATAGTTAATCGAAAGGTTGCTAATCCATCACAGTTAACCGAAAGGTTGCAAATAGTCAATTCCTAACCCATTGCACATTCTTTAGCCACCAAAAGAGGCACGACGTATCAACGCCGTGCAATAAACCATTGAGAGCACAAAAAGACAATTACAATGTGATTAACACACTACTAACGCACGCACCACACACTACTGTTTTTCTACCACTGTGATGACGTGGTGGTTGAGCACCGCCTCGCATGGGAATGTCGAGTGTTCAATACCCAGCCAGGTCATACCGAAGACTTCAAACAAATCGCACTAGCAGCTCCCTTGCCTGACGTTCAGCATATAGAGAGTAGTTCTAGGACTGCTAGGCCATCAGGCCTGTGTCAGTAGAATGTGACATTTCAGTGAGTAAGCACTATAACGCTGAGCATTGAGCCTGCTTGTATAAGTAGAAACCGCTGTGAAATGACTTAAATATTTAAAAGTGACGTTAAACCATACAGTCTACTGTAGTACTGCAGTAACATAAGCGTTACATATATCTACTATATAGTACAAAAATGGTATTAGACTTTTGAATAAATAATCAAATAGTTTGAGTGTTTATCTTACGCAGGTACAAACTAATCAATCTTTCAAACGAAGATAATAATGTTTCAAGTAGCTTAAAGTTTTATCAATTGTGCAAACAACATATCAACTGTTATCTTTTCAAGTGTTTATTGACATGGGAAAGACTTAAAATCTTTTATCCTGTAAAAGTTTTTCTCATCCAGCGAAATAATAAATTATACACAGGTCGATCAGACATTTGATTTAACTTGTCTGTTTAAAGAAAAAAGCTATTAAAGTGTTTGCGATCGTTTTGGTTTTATACCGTTGTTAAGCAGCCGCACGATGAAATGGTATGAGGTATTTTATCGGCATTAAAACAATAAATAACAAAACACAAATTATCCTTGAGATCAAACCTGCTCAGCGGACAATTGCTATTAAGAGACAATATGATTTAAGTGACCATTGTTTCAGTTCCCA
Organism: Cyrtodaria siliqua; assembly: GCA_037043455.1. NCBI lineage: Eukaryota > Metazoa > Mollusca > Bivalvia > Adapedonta > Hiatellidae > Cyrtodaria > Cyrtodaria siliqua. The sequence goes on from JAWPHD010002379.1 coordinate 82,353, forward strand.
ATATTATTTTTTAAATTAAAATGCATCTGAAGTAAAATACCACTTGTGTAATGACCGAGAATGCTCTTCCAGGCTCTAGCTGTTTCCTAATACAGGTTTTACGGTATATTCCCATCGTCCATAATTCCACCATACAAGTACGGTATGATTAACACTCTAACGCATGCGCGATGTTTGGTCATTTCTGAACTCGTCCGAGATCTTATTGAAGACGTATTAAATCAAATACGTCGAGCATCCGAAACATCGACAAAAGTTACTGTGTTCTTAAGAATAAGATACCGGACGACAATGTCCAAGGGCAGTCGGACAACGACTGACAACGCGCCATTTCATGACCTCGACTGGCTTTTCGACAAATAGAGCTTATAATCAATTAAAATGAACTTTCTGGATATGTAATTGTAATGTATAAAGAGACTACCTGATCATATCACCAGTCGATGTAATGACAATATGTAGAATGACTAACCTACCAGCCAGTGACACTGCGATATGTAGAGAGACTAGCCGGACCTTATTACCAGACAATGACATTGCCATTTACATAGAGACACACCTGATAATATTACCAGACAATGTCATTGCCATTTACAGAAAGACTGATCTGATCATAATACCCGGACAATGTCATTGTCATTTACAGGGAGTAACCTGAAAATATTACCAGACAATGTCATTGCCATTTACAGGGAGACTAATCTGATAATATAACCAGACACTGTCATTGCCATTTACATGGAGACTAACCTGATAATATTACCAGACAATGTCATTGCCATTTACAGGGCGACTGATCTGATAATATAACCAGACAATGGCATTGCCATTTACAGGGAGACTAACCTGATAATATAACCAGACAATGTCACAGCAATTTACAGGGCGACTGATCTGATAATATAACCAGACAATGGCATTGCCATTTACAGGGAGACTGATCTGATCATAATACCAGACAATGCCATTGCTATTTAGAGAGAGACTAACTTGATCATATTACCAGACAATAACATTGCAATTTAAAGAGAGACTAACTTGATCATATTACCAGACAATAACATTGCCATTTACAGAGAGACTAACTTGATCATATTACCAAACAATATGATTGCCATTTACAGAGAGACTAAGCTGACCATATCACTAGCCACTGTTTTGGCAGAGAAATTTACCTGATCATATAACCAGCTCATCAGTAGTCAGGTCATTTCAAGCTTCCCCATAGAAAGTGGAAGAACACATGACAATCTGGGAAGTGTTCGCTACTCTCCGGCTCATCAGCAGTTAGGTCATTTCAAGCTTCCCCATAGAAAGTGGAAGAACACATGACAATCTGGGAACTGTTCGCTACTCTTCGGCTCATCAGCAGTTAGGTCATTTCAAGCTTCCCCATAGAAAGTGGAAGAACACATGACAATCTGGGAACTTTTCGCTACTCTCCGGCTCATCAGCAGTTAGGTCATTTCAAGCTACCCAATAGAAAGTGGAAGAACACATGGCAATCCGGGAACTGTTCGCTACTCTCCGGCTCATCGGCAGTAAAGTCATTTCAAGCTGCCCCATAGAAAGTGGAAGAACACATGGCAATCCGTGAACTGTTCGCTACTCTCCGACTCATCGGCAGTTAGGTCATTTCAAGCTGTCCCATAGAAAGTGGAAGAACACATGGCAATCCGGGAACTGTTCCCTCCTCTTACTAACGAATATATGTTTATGGTACTCAAATGTTGGTGCTTTTTTTTTTTAATACTGTGTTCTGCTCAACACGGGTCTAAAGGGCGTGAACGGTAGCAAGCAATTTTTCACTACCGTACATGAACAGTCAAACAGAGACTGCAATATTGTGTGTATGCATCGTGTTCGTTGATTTCCAAATGTCTAATTTCATTCTCTTCTTATACTCCGATACACGAGCTCGCCTGGTTTACGTACCGATCCGACGGACGAGGCTAAGGAAAGTGGAAGATACCACTCTCTGGGGCAGCTTGAAATGACCCATAATGTGTTGATGAGGCAACTGTTACCAATTTGCATTGGTTTTGCTTTCTCGACAGGACCATCGACAACTATAATCCACTATAACAAATCATCCCCAAATTAAGTACATTTAGAAATATAATCTTCTTAAAAGCTACACAAGTCATAAACTAGTGCAATACAAATAGTATTAAGAACATGGGAAATATAAACGTGCCTTGAAATCTGTATGATAACAACTGGACACACCATTTAATCTTGATAACGATTTCGAAACGATTCGGTTGAACCTTTTAAAGTTAAATTTAAGTTAAAACATTTAATGATCAAGCTCTTGCTTATCTAAAAGACACGTTTATTCTAAATGCAAATGTACATATTGGAAACTATATACCCCTAGACCGAATAGTGAGTTGTTCAGTAAATCGGTTGGCTGTTCATACTCTAAAGCGTGGAACTCACATCAATACCATATACACATGTTAATCATTTCAAAACATTGTATTTACGGATGATTAACCAACCAGTTTAGTAAGTCTTACTTGAAAATATTACTATTACTGAACGATTGTACTGAATGCAAGGGTTGATAGGAAAGACTATATGAATATTTGCACGATTGCTGGACATTTAACATTTCCATAAATTTGACATAGTTTTAGCCAACTTGGTGATCTTGGGCGACCCACAAAAATCTTAGAGGGTCGATCCATTCCAAATATATTGTGATCAATTGTCATTAAACCGTTTCAAATCTAGACTAGAATATTATTTTATGAAATTGCTGATGGATAGACAGGTTTGTGTTTTATGGCCAAACTGTCACTCAAGATGACCTCCATGTCTAAAATCATGTCATTTACAGATTGGCGTGTATTAAGTAGTATTCCGGAACCAAGCTGCACAAGAGGGCACTCTACTGGTTTGAATAGTCTAAAGCCTACTGAAAAACCTTCTTTTTTTAAATTAAAGGCAATAACTCTGATGTGTTTTGTCTGATGCAACTGGTTTTGAACTTGTCCAAGCTTTTATTTATATAAATATATTGACTAAATTTAAAGATCGAATGAAAAATATGTTCACGAGACAAATATAGGAAATTGTCATTAAATCAAGGGCAATAACTATCGTGTTTATTATACGATATATGTAGTTTTCAGTATGGTAGACGCTTTCGTTAATATTAAGACTGACCAAGTTTGGTAAAGACCGGATGCACAATGAGGGGCTATATTAAGAGTTCACAGCGCAAAATATAGGATTTTGCATCAAATCAAGGGCAATAACTCTGGCTTTCATTATCCAGTATGGATGGTTTTCGAACTTGTTTGACCGTTCATTAATATAAAGATTCTGACCAAGTTTGGTAAATATCGGATGCACAATGAAGGTGCTAGTGTGTTCACAAGGCAAACTATTGGATTTTTTATTAAATCAAAGGCAATAACTGGTGTATCGAACTTGTCAGAGCTCTCATGGATATGAAGACACTGACCAAGTTTGGTAAAGATCGGATATATACTGAAAGTGCTAGAGTGTTAAAAACAAAATGTCAAATGCCAAATGACGGACAATTTGTTACAACGGCTTTAAATCTGTTACAATGGTAGGAAACCACAAGTGTCATGGGACCTACTATGCATATTAAATTAGAAGCTAGTTACTTGTGGGCAAGTTTTCTTTCCAAAGTACTGCCTCCAATTGTCAAGGAAGGGAAAAATAAGGGAAATAATAAACATATTAAAGATTTTAATGAAATTGTCAACAGACATACATTCTATAATCAGTGGTCAGTGGCTTAACCTAGAAAACGCCTAATGCTGCAGAGACAAATAACTTAATAAGAGGCACTACCCGTTGATTCAACTTTCATCTTATCATTAATATTAATTCACTGACATCGTCAATCACTAAACAACTTTCGAAATAGTTGTTGCTATATACAATTATACATAATAAAGCAATATTCATGTTGTTTTCACGTTCTACGCAGGATATATAACGCTAACAAGATTTCTATATATACTATATTCCAACAGAATAACAATCCAGTGGTATCTAAACATGCTTCTTTATTTCATCTTATCATTAGTAATAATTCACTGACATCGTGATTCACTAAAACCCTTTTGAAATAGTTGTTGCTATATACAATTATACATAATACATATATTGAAAGAACTCTTTCATCGGAAATCTCGTTTAATTTGGGTTGACTGAATCGAATCTTTGCGCGATAGTCGATGTCAAGCGAAGGTGCGCGTGACATCACATCGAGTTTCTCCTTTGAAAAACCTTGCAAAAATTCGCTGGAAAAAAAATGTCCGCCACTCATACATAATGAGATTTTCGTGGAGGTTCTCGACCTGCTTATTTGCATTATAGTTGCATATATATATAGATCAGCATACGTGTACGACTTGAAGCCTCGATTTATGAGGAAAATATAGGTTATCCGGCAGATGGCGATGAGGAAGCGCAAAAAGCAATGACTATTAATGCAAGTTGAAATTCAACCTTGCATTCAAAACTCACTTTAAATGTAAATCCCATTTCTTTTGAAAATATACTATATATGTATATTGTCGAGGGCCTCGTGGTAGATTGGCTTGTTTCAAATGAGTACTCTCATTAAATAAAGATTTATTATTATCATTATTATTATTATTATTATTATTATTATTATTATTATTATTAGCAGTAGTAGTAGTAGTAGTAGTTGCAGAAGCAGAAGCAGCAGTAGCAGCAGCAGCAGCAGCAGCTGCAGCAGAGCAGCAGCCGTAGCCGTAGTCGTAGTAGCAGTAGCAGCAGCATCAACAGTAGCAGTAGTAGTAGTAATAGTATTATTATTTCAACATTATTGTTTTATTGTTGTTGTTGTTGTTGTTGTTGTTGTTGTTGTTGTTGTTGTTGTTGTTGTTGTTGTTGTTGTTTTTGTTGTTATTATTATTATTATTATTATTATTATTATTATTATTATTATATTATTATTATTATTATTATTATTATTATTATTAATATTATTATTATTATTATTGTTATTATTGTTACAAACCATTATATTGAAGATGCATGTTAAGTAACTGCCTTCTTAAATATGTTAGGATATTTTGCAACAGGCCAACGAAGCGATATTTAAAAGGACTGGACTCGATCTGGAAGAATTATAGATGCCAGTCTAGATACAAATAAAACCACAACACCATGTTTCATATTCAGTGTGCATATGAACTCGATCTGTATGCTTTTAATAAATATGTCCTGGAAAACTAGATGACTCGGCATGTTTCGTTATATAGATCATTAATATTAATTCATATGATGCTTTAAAGTAGCTATCCCACCAACAACAGCCAACTTTTACAACATATGTACACCGTTTCTAAACTGACGACGAGGTATATATAACTTATATATATTGAGTAGAGGAAATATAAACGCTTTTAATCAGCCAGGCCAAGCCGAAAAACTGGAGCGTTAACTAAGAGTTCCCAAATCATATTCATGTAAGAACATTCAATCACAGGTATTTAAAAACACGTGAACAATCCGATACTTTTAATCGGCACAAATATTTCATTATATAACATGAACTCCTGGATAAAGTTTCGATTACCTGGTTTATAGTGTAACTTTGTCGTTACTTGGTGGGTTAGGTTGTTTAAAGCTCGTATACATTTTGTGTTGTGTGATCGAGGTAAACGTTGTTTGAATTATATGTACAACTGTTACCAATATAAGCCCCCATACATTTATATTTGTATTGTATGTACAACTGTTAGCAATATAACCCCCATACATTTGTATTTGTATTGTATGTACAACTGTTAGCAATATAAACCCCATACATTTATATTTGTATTGTATGTACAACTGTTAGCAATATAACCCCCATACATTTATATTTGTATTGTATGTACAACTGTTAACAATATAAACCTCATACACTTATATTTGTATTGTATGTACAACTTTTAGCAATATAAACCTCATACACTTATATGTGTATTGTATGTACACCTGTTAGCAATATCAACCTCATACATTTATATTTGAATTACATGTACAACTGTTAGAAATATAAGCCCCCATACATTTATTTTTGTAATATAGCAGCAAGCACCGCCGAGTCGTTGTGTTTTCCAGATTATTTTTTTCATAAACAATAATTACACCGTTAAGCTGTATTTAATGCACATGTATTTTATATGGAACTGAAGAACGTTATGAAGCGCACTGTTTCATTTGATTCGGATTCCCACCATTCACTCTTGCCTACAGTCTCTTTAACGTTGCACTCTGAATTGAAATTAAAATTATTTAAAAAAAAAAAAAAGAATCTGAAACATTGTTCAATCGATCGTCTACTCGCGTTCTGTACTTCATGTTGTGGGGTGTAGTGTGCTCGGTAACGGAGGTATTTCAATTCGGCGTTATCGAAGTTAAAAACGAACGAAATAATATATGTACCGGTATTTCAAATCAACTGATCAACCTTAAACCCCTGCAATATTAACATAAGAACAGTAAAATTACATCAGTACAGGAATGTCGGTATGAAATACACCGCGATTATACTTCATAATCGGGTAATTTATTTAAATAAGCTTGTGATGTCAGTTTAAAGCAATTATTTATCCTAAATACGAGGTCCTAGCACGAAGACCCACTGGAAGAATACGACAGTTACGATAACAGTTAACAAATCACGCAAGGCCACACAGTGTGTTGTAAGCATCTTGTGTGGTACCCGGGAATACTTATTAATAATTACTGGCAAATTGATCTTACTTCACTCGATATACAAATGCGTCATTGCAAGGTTTCGTTACAGCGTTAGACAAACTATTGCATTCTGGAAAATATTTATAATTTGATGTTTTTTGCGGCGCATACATCCGTACTATGTATACAGACCAATGCTCCCCATTACCTAACATTGTGATGGGCGGCCAAGGCATCCGTACTGTACTCAGACCAATATGTTCAAGTACCTACCAGTGTGATGGGCAGCCCATACATCCGTACTATACACAAACCAATATATTACGCTACCTACCGGTGTGACGGGCGGCCCATACATCCGTACTATACTCAGACCAATATGTTCCTCTACCATGCGGTATGATGGGCGGCCCATACATCCGTTCTATACACAGGCCAGTACGTTCCAGTACCTAACAGTGTGATGGGCGGCCCATACATCCGTACTATACACAGACTAATATGTTCGAGTACCTAACAGTGTGATGGACAGTTCATACATCCTTACTATACACAGGCCACTACGTTCAAGAACCTTACAGTGTGATGGACAGTCCATACATCCGTACTATACACAGACCAATATGTTCCAGTAACTAACAGTGTGATGGGCAGTCCATGCATCCGTATTATACACATACCAGTACGTTCCAGTACCAAACAGTGTGATGGACAGTCCATACATCCGTACTATACACATACCAGTACGTTCCAGTACCTAACATTGTGATCGGCTGTCCATACACCCGTACTATACACAGACCAGTACGTTCCAGTACCTAACAGTATGATGGGCAGTCCATACATTCGTACTATATACATACCAATATGTTACAGTACATAACAGTGTGATGGGCATTCCATTCATCCGTACTATACACAGACCAGTACATTCCAGTACCTAACAGTGTAATGGAAAGTTCATACATCCGTACTATACACACACCAATATGTTCCAGTACCTAACAGTGTGATGGGCAATCCATACATCCGTATTATACTCAGACCAGTACGTTCCAGTACCTAAAAGTGTGATGGGCAGTCCATACATCCGTACTATACTCAGACAAGTTAGTTGCCGTACCTAACAAGTATGATAGGCAATCCATACATCCGTACTATACCTAAACCGGTATGTTCCAGTACGTAACAGTGTGATGGGCAGTCCATACATTCGTACTATATACAAACCAGTACGTTCCATACCTAACAGTGTAAGGGGCTGTCCATACATCCATACTATACTCAGACCGGTAAGTTCCAGTACCAAACAGTGTGATGGTAGGCCAATACATCCGTACTATACACATACCAATATGTTCCAGTACCTAACAGTTAGTGTGATAGACAGTCCATACATCCCTACTTTACACAGACCAGTACGTTCCAGTACCTAACAGTGTGATGGACAGTCCATACATCCGTACTATACATAGACCAGTGCGTTCCAGTACCTTACAGTGTAATGGGCTATCCATACATACATACTATACTCATACCGGTAAGTTCCAGTACCAAACAGTGTGATGGTATGCCAATACATCCGTACTATACACATACCAATATGTTACAGTACATAACAGTGTGATGGGCATTCCATTCATCCGTACTATACACATACCAGTACGTTCCAGTACCTAACAGTGTAATGGAAAGTTCATACATCCGTACTATACACAGACCAATATGTTCCAGTACCTAACAGTGTGATGGGCATTCCATACATCCATACTATACACAGACAAGTAAGTTGCCGTACCTAACAGTGTGATGGGCAGTCCATACATCCGTACTATACACAGACAAGTAAGTTGCCATTCCTAACAGTGTGATGGGCAATCCATACATCCGTATTATACTCAGACCAGTACGTTCCAGTACCTAACAGTGTGATGGGCAGTCCATACATCCGCACTATACACAGACTGATACGTTCCAGTACCTAACAGTGTGATGGGCAGTCCATACATTCGTACTATACACAGACCAGTATGTTCCAGTACCTAACAGTATGATGGGCAGTCCATACATTCGTACTATACACAGAACAGTACGTTCCAGTATCTAACAGTGTAATGAGCTGTTCATACATCCATACTATACTCAGACCGGTATGTTCCAGTACCAAACAGTGTGATGGTAGGCCCATACATCCGTACTATACACCTACCAATATGTTCAAGTACCTAACAGCTAGAGTGATGGGCAGTCCATACATCCCTACTTTACACAGACCAGTACGGTCCAGTACCTAACAGTGTGGTGGACAGTCCATACATCCGTACTATACACAGACCAGTACGTTCCAATACCTAACAGTGTAATGGGCTGTCCATACATCCATACTATACTCAGACCGGTAAGTTCCAGTACCAAACAGTGTGATGGTAGGCCCATACATCCGTACTATACACCTACCAATATGTTCCAGTACCTAACAGCTAGTGTAATTGGCAGTCCATACATCCCTACTTTACACAGACCAGTACGTTCCAGTACCTAACAGTGTGGTGGACAGTCCATACATCCGTACTATACACAGACCAGTACATTCCAGTACCTAACAGTGTAATGGGCTGTCCATACATCCTTACTATACACAGGCCACTACGTTCAAGAACCTTACAGTGTGATGGGCAGTCCATACATCCGTACTATACCCAGACCAGTACGTTCCAGTACCTAACAGTGTGATGGACAGTCCATACATCCGTACTATACACAGGCCACTACTTTCAAGAACCTTACAGTGTGATGGACAGTCCATACATCCGTACTATATTCAGACCAGTCCGTTCCAGTACCTAACAGTGTGATGGACAGTCCATACATCCGTACTATACACAGGCCACTACGTTCAAGAACTTTACAGTGTGATGGGCAGTCCATACACTGAACAAAATTGCTAAGTATCAACTGTATCTAAACTAGTTTTCTTACTTTAAATATATTTTAGAATAGATATATGATAAGTATTTTGTTTTGACCCATTGTTTGTAAAACATTTTTTTTTAAATTGTTACATCTTTTGAGAGTTACCCTCCCTTTATATGAAAACATGAAATGTGCTCATAAAACACATAACATGAGTCAAAGATCGTTTAAAGATATACAATTCTTAAAATTGGTATGAAATAATAGATAAAAAAACATAAAAAGTTGACCCATTTATCGCAGACTCTTCGTCTATAAACAAATGAAATATGGATAATCTTAAATTACCTCCCTTTAAATTGAATTTGTTTGAAATTCAAGTAACTGTAATTCAGCGTTAACATTAAATATTTCGAAAATTTATTTTGTAGTGGTAATGCTAGTAAAACATGATGTCAAAATAATTTTAACTGGCATATTTTAGAATTAGGAACATCGAAAGCTTCACTAATTCGAAGTACTTAATAAAATCCTATATACCCAGTTGTATAAGTGTTATAACTTATTTCTAAGAAAACACATTGAATTAAAAGTTTTAAAATATGTTCATGCATTCAGAGTAGACGATTTACACTCATTATTTCCAATTTAACCGTATCTCTACTCAAGCTCAAAATACACAAAGCAATGATAATATTATTGACATATTCTTAGGTTGGTACTTAGCAATTTGGTTTAGTGTACATAAATACTATACACAGATCAGTACGTTCCTGTACCGAACAGTGTGATGGGCAGTCAATACATCCGAACTATACACAGATCAGTACGTTACAGTACCTTACAGTGTGATGGGCAGTCCATACATCCGTATTATACACAGACCAATATGTTCCAGTACCTAACAGTGTGATGGGCAGTCCATACATCCGTACTATACACAGACCAATATGTTCCAGTATCTAACAGTTTGATGGGAAGTCCATACATCCATATTATACACAGACCAATATCTTCCAGTACCTAACAGTCTGATGGGAAGTCCATACATCCGTACTATACACAGACCAATATGTTCCAGTACCTAACAGTCTGATGGGCAGTCCATACATCTGTACTATACACAGACCAATATTTTCCAGTACCTAACAGTCTGATGGGCAGTCCATACATCCGTACTATACACAGACCAATATGTTCCAGTACCTAACAGTCTGATGGGCAGTAAATACATCCGTACTATACACAGACCAATATGTTCCAGTAACTAACAGTCTGATGGGCAGTCCATACATCCGTACCATACAAAGACCAATATGTTCCAGTACCTAACAGTGTGATGGGAAGTCAATACATCTGTATTATACACCTACCAATATATCAGCTTGGTTTCTGAGATATCCGGTAAGATAAATATATTTCTCATATTCCGTTTTTGGCAACTTTCCTATAATATCAGCACAACCAAATTTAGACGGAAAATAAGAAAGTTAGTAAAGAAGACAAATCGAATTAATTTATTAAATCTCAGTATATGTGAACCTAAAATTCTATGTATACGAGGGCTGTTCCAGAACTTCATGTACTTATCTCATAATTATGTTATGAAAACAAATATCGAAATAAAAAATATATATCACCAGAAACTATATTTTTCTCTTTTTAGATCGTAAAATATCATAATGGTCATATCAAAACTGTCTTGTTTTCTATCACTTTAAATGATTGCTTCGTCGTTTGTAGTATAGCCGCGCGCTGCTCCGTGTCACCAACATACGTCATGTTTTTTGGTTGTTTTGTTCCGCTGTTGTTTTATTCTTAGAGCCTAAATCGTTATAGCTATGACGTTGAAACTTTCAAGAAATAATGTCATCCATGTCGGACAGCAGCAGAACGAAATTTCGCGGCATACGATGCAGTTTAAGTAGGCAAACTTATTCACGAAAAGGAAAGGAGAAAACGATTTACTGTATACAAACTGTGCTGCTCCGTACATAGCAACCAGCCATGCTTTAATTGCAGTTTCAAAAATATATCCGACAACAACGCTTAATTTTACACTGAAGTTCTTAAGAATTATGTGAAATTATACGTAGGCAAAATATCAAGACTATATTATTCGAAACTTGAACAAAACAGGAAAAGTACACGGACTTCTGAAACAGCCTCATATGAGAACTGCATGCTAGTTCGGAAGTGTTTAGAATTTTTTATTTTCAAAATGCCTTTTGGCCAGATTGACCCATGAGGTGACATATTTACTATACAAACATATAGTCACGTGACTGATGAACAATACATACATTCATCAAAAAACAAGTAATGGAATCCCGTAGGGATTTGTGCCTATTATAACATATTATTTGGAACACTATTATACAATTATTGCCTTTTGATGAGGTCAATACATTGTTTTATCGACCTGATAAAAGGGATATTGACCGAGGACGAAGTCCGAGGTCAATATCCCTTTTCTCAGGTCGATAAAACAATTTATTGACCGATATTAAAAAGGCAATTATCGTTTTATTATAAAATCCCAGGGGAAAAATGCTAACCCAAGTGTCTTTAAAAAGTTGACAACAACCGACAAAGAGTGATCTCAATAGCTCACAAGAGCTTTTGGCTCAGGTGATGGAGCATATGGTGGACCTTTATGGTTGTGCTGGAGCATATTGTGGACCTTCATGGTTGTGATGGAGCATATTGTGGACCTTCATATTAAACATATTGGTGTTATCAGAATTCACGTCTTCTAAAATTTTAGTTTTCTGTTCAGTCGATAACTTTGCGAATCTGTCGGCGTCCATTTTGGTTGTTGTGACAGAACCACAGTTGTAACGCCGAATTTGATTGGATGATAGTTAACATACGTCATTGTATCATTCGTCCCCAGCGCTTTTCGCTCGTGACCATTTTCTAGCCCCGCCTACGAGTCAATACGAAAAGTCAATATGCATTGTTAGCCTTTCCTCAGGTCAATACGCTTTTTTATAGGGAATCATGTGACCACCGTCTGTCCAATCATTTTCTTTTAAATTTTTGATTTTATAATAATAGATAATATTTCTGGGAGAATATACATAAAGTAAATAAGTTTATTGTAGCAAACATCACCGTGCAAAAGAGACTGCTTCATGTTTTGTGCTTATCCATAAGAAAATAATAGATTTACTTGGGAGAAGGAAAATATAATTTAACGTAATTTAAATGCTTTAAGTATAAACAATCCAAAATTAAAGACTTCCCTTTCGTTTTCACTTTTTAACAGCATTATAAATTTGAACATATTTGGTCGTTGGAAATAAAAACTTGACACGTATTTCTTACGTAAATCATTATACAATGGACACATAAACAAAATGGTACTCTTCTCTTATTTATTAACGTGTGCATTTACTGTTAACAATATTAAATAAAACTTGTAACTCAAAATGTGAAATATTTCGGTAAAACAACGCTCTGGATGAATTGTATTCCATTCTCGCATAAAAACATCATTCAAATGTTGTTTAACAAGTGTTAAGAATGCATTGATGTTACCACCCTTTGAAGAAACCAAACATGGTAGAATCCATAATTACTTTAAAGATCTCTTACTTTGCTGGTCCACTTTTGCGTGCATTTACATAAATATCACTTAACATATCTTCATACATTAATCGTATATATTGCATATCCTCTGACTTTATAATTTTAAACCAATATTTAATAATTGAGAATAAACGTCTACTTTTTAATGTACTTCTACCTAGCTCATCATAAATAAAATCGTTTTTTTGTCGATTTCTAAACAACCATCAAGTTTTTTCATGACTGTGTATGAACATGTTCAACACTGTTATCTAGGGGAAATCCCCATACTTCACAGCCATATGACAGAATACTATATATAAGTTTATCAAATAGCTCGAATACATGTTTTGGCGGTAAGTCAATGAATGTGTATAAACATGTCTCAAGCTTAAAAATGGCCAGTTAACATCTCAGAAAATGAACCAACTGTAGTAAAGACAATACTTAAATACGTAAAACTACTAACAATTTCAAGTATTTCACCATTGTCACTGGTAAAATGTAATAAGAAAGGAAGCAAAACCAGCAAGAACTATATCAACTACTATATACTACAATGAAAATGAAAAATATTCACTTACAGAAAATACATAAAATAGATCCAGTATTTCTCTAAAACCCAGTATACGAAAAAAGTCCAAATAATATTTCTAAGTGTCCCTTTAATATTGTCAAGTGTCCTTTTAATCCAGTTTCATTGCAAATCTTTCCTGGTCTATTAATTTACAATAGTCCAAATAATTTAATAATCCAATGTCACTGGATGTGCACAATAACTTGTTCATCCTCCCTCAAACCGCACATTTTACTACGGTCCACTTTATATACTAACAGGAACATTCTAGATTAAAGAATAATTTAGAAATTACTAGAATATTATATAAACACGGGATATAAATCAAACAGACTGTTTAAAAATATTATACAATCCAGATATTTATATATGTGTTATTAATAAAAACAAACTGAAAACTAAATCAATAAACTTAAAACTAAATCAATAAACATGTACTCTTACATAGCATTATATACATGAGGGTAAAACAATTGAATATAATTTGTGTATATCTTGGTAGAAAGCCACCTTTTCTAAAAAACAACATTACTTTAGTTTTCGCAGTGTTAACAACTAATTTCTATTTTTCGAAGTAGTCATAAAACAACTCAAGTAATTTCTGCAGTCTGCAGCATCTTTTGAGTAAATTACACTATCACCGGCATTAAGTAGCAAAACTAGTTTCATTAATTAAATATAAATACCATCTGAACCTTTTACAACAAATGTTGCTTCAATATCGTTTAATAACATTGATCATAAAAAATGAGATAAACATTCGCCTTGACGAACTCCTAATATACACGTAAATGCATTGCCAATCGTATCATTATATTGTCATCCGACCTGTAAACTTAAAGCGTATTGACGCTGTACACATCTTTATCGCATGCCTGAGAGTACTTTCTATTGTCCAAAGTCGTACGATATATATAATACAGGAAAACGAAAGTGTACTGATATTTCGTATAACGGCACACTTTTCAAAAAGCGTGCCGTTATACCAGATATCATACAAGGAGGCGTTGCTAGCGATTAAACAGTTAGAGAATATCCAACTTGGTGTTACACGCATATATCATGAAAATATCTCGGCTTACACCTTGATATATATCATGATATATGCTCCTAACACCTCGTTTGACATTCTATAACTAATACGTACAGCACCGTTTTAAATATGATAAGTATTTAGATTTATTGCATACAAGGCGCTATCGCAGTTTTAACCAGATTACGTTTGTCCGCTCATAGTTTGAGGATCGAAACGGGAAGATATTCTCGCGAAAGACTAGAAAGGAATGAAAGGAATTGTCAAATATGTAACACTAACGACATTGAGGTCGAGTTCCATTTTACCTTAATATGCCCTAAAATGAAAAGTAAATATATCAAATGATATTACATACAAAGGCCAAGCATGTTTACTCTCCTTCAGTCATCAAACAAAAAAGAAGTTATTAATTTTAGCATTTCGGAAGCATTCTCTTTAAGACGTACCATGATAATTAACTAATAAGTACGTTCATCATCACGATATAGAAGTCGCTCTATTGTACTGCTTTATATTTTTTCCATATATATTTTCAGTCGTGTTATCTGTGTTTTTTCACAAAATATTTTATAAATAGGTGACATTGTACTAATCTTGTCACTGTGTTTAAATTATATTTGTAAATGTGTATTTATATGATGAACAACTATGTAATAGGTTAAGTCATTACAATTTCTTCTTCTTCTTCTTCTATTATTTAGTTTGGTTTGCATTTTATATCATTATATATTGATTTTATCAAATTCAATATTTTACCACGCATACCAAGGTTTATAAGCTTTAACCACAGACTATCTCGTCCAACATATTAATCAAGCGCATGCAAAACAAAAACAAAAAATCAGTTGTGAGCATAACTTTTCTAAACCCTACCTGGGTCTCAACATAAACACTTAAAGGGACAATGTCCGTAACTACACACACTAATTATGTCGATGTACCCCGTTATTGTTGTGTGCTTGTCTTGAAATACATCCAGGTTTTGTAGTCACTATGTAGTCGAGGTAACCCATTATTGTTGTGTGCTTGTCTTGAAATACGTCCAGGTCTTGTAGTCACTGTGTAGTCGAGGTAACCTGTTATTGTTTTGTGCTTGTCTTGAAATACATCCAGGTCTTGTAGTCACTATGTAGTCGAGGTAACCCGTTATTGTTTTGTGTTTGTCTTGAAATACATCCAGGTTTTGTAGTCACTATGTAGTCGATGTACCCGTTATTTTTTTGTGTTTGTCTTGAAATACATCCAGGTCTTGTAGTCACTATGTAGTCGAGGTAACCCATTATCGTTTTGTGCTTGTCTTGAAATACATCCAGGTTTTGTAGTCACTATGTAGTCGATGTACCCCGTTATTGTTTTGTGTTTGTCTTGAAATACATCCAGGTCTTGTATTCACTATGTAGTCGAGGTAACCCGTTATTGTTTTGTGTTTGTCTTGAAATACATACAGGTCTTGTAGTCACTATGTAGTCGATGTAACCCGTTATTGGTTTGTGTTTGTCTTGAAATACATCCAGGTTTTGTAGTCACTATGTAGTCGAGGTAACCCGTTATTGTTTTGTGTTTGTCTTCAAATACATACAGGTCTTGTAGTCACTATGTAGTCGAGGTAACCCGTTATTGTTTTGTGTTTGTCTTGAAATACGTCCAGGTTTTATAGTCACTATGTAGTCGAGGTAACCCGTTATTGTTTTGTGTTTGTCTTGAAATACATACAGGTCTTGTAGTCACTATGTAGTCGAGGTAACCCGTTATTATTTTGTGTTTTTCTAGAAATACGTCCAGGTCTTGTAGTCACTATGTAGTCGAGGTAACCGCAGGGCACGAAAATTCCACTCGTCCGCTCGTATTGGCGAGTGAAATTCGAATCTGGACGAGTGAAACCCATGAATCGGTCGTCCGAGAGGACATGTAACATTTCAGTAGAAAAAAACAACAAATAAAATAATTCTTACATAGTTTATTAAAGGGACAATGTCCGTAACTTTTAGCTTATAAAACACACACTAATCATGTTCGCAAACATTACACACCAAACATTATTGAATATTTACTAATTAAAAGCAGATTGTTTGACGAAATTCAATCGCGGTATAAAAAAAAGAGAAACCTATTCCGACGTTTGAATTCGCAGCCCAAACTAAAATTACACTCGCTCACTATTTGTTAGCGGTAAAAATAGTGAGCGTGAGCGTAAAGTAAGTGTCCTGACTGAGCTAACCAGGCTATACATATTACGCAATACATACTATGGTGAAAACCTAATGCGCAAATCGAAGTCACGTGATCGCAGAAAAGGTAAATATGGTGGGTCCTACTTTATTTACAAATAATAAATAAAGCTTCTTTTTTTTCAAACTCACGAATGTATTACTACAGACTTCTTAGGGTCTATGCTCATGTTTTCATGTATACATTTCACTGAATAAAAGTCAGACGGTTATTTGGTTATGCTCAATATCTGCTTACTTAAGGACAGTGTCCCTTTAAGTGTTAAGTATCTGAGTAAACCGTTTTCCTAACGCACTTAATAGTGTAATGTCTTACACTACCGTTTCTATGAAGTGGGATCACATATCCTGAAGAGCCATATTTGTGGAAAGTACCATGAATTTGTTACCCTCATGTATATAATGCTAGATATGTGTACAAGGTTATTGATCCAGTTGTGTTATTGTTTATATTAATAGCACATATATAAATTTCTGGATTGTGTACCCTTTGCCTGACAGACTGTTTGCTTGGCATCCAGTGTTTATATAACATTCTAGTAATTTACTAAATTATTGTTTACATAAAGAGGTGTGTAGATTGTTACAGAACATTCTTTAATCTAGAATGTTCCATGTTGGTATATAAAGCTGACCTTAGTAACACTTCAGGGATTCAGTATTAATATTCAATGGTTCATTATTTTAATTGAGGAATGACAAACTATTGGATGCTGTGAATTAAAATATACTGTGAGAGGATACAAATATATTGTGATCATCTAGTGACATTGGAGCATTGGATTATTTGGACATTTGGACTATAATGAATTAATAAACTAGGAAATACCTGAAGTGAAATTGGATTAAAGGGACACTTGCCAACTTTGGTTAAATGGACACTTGACAATTCAGATTAAAAGGGGTACTTACCAATACTATTTAGACTTTTTCGTATATCGTGTTTTAAAGGAATACTGGATCCATTTTATGTATTTTCGGTAAGCGAATATGTTTTCTTTGTAGTATTTGAATACATGTTTTGATTATATTTCAAAAATGGTTGTTGCTGGTTTTACTTCCTTTCATTTTACATTTTACCCGTAACAAATATAATACCTTGTTAAATAAACATTTTAGACCAGGACCTAATTGGCGTATTGCATTCTTGAAAACGCCATTAACATACAGGTCTGGTCCTCAACTTGTACAATGTTTAAGTTGAAAATTCGTCATTAACATGTATATCATTAACCATAATGGCATCCTCATCTGGTGTAAAAAATCTGTCATCAGGATTGTTAATGGCATCCTCATTTAGTAGGATTTTGCATTTTTATACCGAGCTTTTATTTGTTAGTTTCTGTGTTTCATTGTGTCTGTATTCAAATTTAGCTTTACGTATAGCTTCTTTATATTTTGTTCTAGCATGTACCATTTGTTTTATTGGTATTTCATTTCTGTCATTTCTAAATTTATTTAGTTTCTGATAAAATACATATTAACATTCTGCACAGCAATTGATATACCATCGTTTTCGTCGTATTTGGAACATTCAGTGTTTATATTCCTTTTAAACAATGGTGAAGGTACATCATCAGTAATATTAGATAAGTCTTGCACACAATTATCAATATAATTATCACTATAACAATTATGAATTTTATTTTGCAAATTGTCTAACTTCATTGCAGTTTCATCAGAATCTAATGCTGTCTTATAATCGTTAACGTGTTTGTAGTTCCGTGCACATTTAAATGCTATTTTTGAGTCCGGTCCCGCCTTAAAACTTATTTTAGCAGGATTTTATAACGGATATATCGACAATAAAACACGTTTAAAAACATTTTTTACTGAACATAATGCGAAAACCTATTTAAAATTACCTATTAAATGTTTTAATTTTACAATATGCCAATTTTTTAAGCCGAAATTACGGTTTAATTTCAAACCCCAGCCAACCCTGTTTTCGCTTCTTCGAGAAGGGGTTGAAATTATTTAGTTACTGATAAAATACATATTTAAATCCTGAACAGTTATTGATATACCATCTTTTATTTTCAAATACATCGTTGTTTTCGTCGTATTTGGAACAATCAGTGTTTATATTCCTTTTAAACAATGGTGAAGGAACATCATCAGTACTATTAGATGCCAATTGCTTAAGCCGAAATTAAGGTTTAATTTCAAATCCTAGCCAACCCCGTTTTCGCTTCTTGGAGAAGGGTTGGATGGGGTATGAAAGTTAATACTCGGACCTCGTAATGATAATCACTAATAGTTTTCTTTTCGGTAAAACAAGACAACCCAGAGACAAAATAATGATCCGACACTTTGTCTGACTCGTCAACTGCGAACACACATACATACATACGTGTTCATGTATTACCGACATTTTGGATGTTCGAGGAACTGAAGCCTCTTCACACGTGACTCATTCATATTGTTCTATAGCTTTCCACGCGGCATTGACGAACACCTCTACCCGGCCCGTGTCAGGTGTACGACTATTATAAGTGTATCATAAATAGTGTTCATTGTACACCATTGACGAACACCTCTACCCGCCCCGTGTCAGGTGTACGTTTATGTTTATATGTATTTTTCAGTCATGTCCGTCTGCAAAATACGTAAAACTATTTGAGATATTAGAACAAAATTTGGTTTGTGGATCTCGGGCAATAAGTAAATAATGCATATATTTTCATAATTTGGTCAAAACTGTTGTCATGGCAACACAATGGGCACAAGTACTCTTAATATGGATCCTTTGTTTATTCGAAACTACATGTACGAGTATTTCTGTTTACTATTTAAAACTATTTCG
This sequence comes from Cyrtodaria siliqua, assembly GCA_037043455.1. Lineage (NCBI taxonomy): Eukaryota > Metazoa > Mollusca > Bivalvia > Adapedonta > Hiatellidae > Cyrtodaria > Cyrtodaria siliqua. The sequence continues at coordinate 102,191 of JAWPHD010002379.1, forward strand.
GATATTTTTATAACATGTTAGTGCGTGGATATAGGGCAATAAGTGTGGTTGCTATGGCAAAACACTAATCTTGCAATTTCGGAAAACTGTTTTAGATATTAAAACAAAATCTGATGAAACGTTGCTCCATCGTAAATGGAGTGTCTACAATAGAATTTTCAGCATCTCCGCAGTTCTGCAGGTTAGAAGTTCTAGTCCCATGCTCCATATTTTATCTAGATATAAATGGAGGATGAGCCTGGCATGTTCATCCCTATTTGGCGCCATATAACCTTTCTGTATCCAGGGCAATAAAAAAGATAATGCTCATCTTTTTTTAATTATGTTAAAGCTATGGTTGCCATGGTTGCCATGACAAAACAATGGGGGGAGGTATGCTGATTAAGAATCCTGTGATTATTCACAAACCATTTCAGGTATTGTAGGGTAACTGTATTGAAATCATGTAAAATTGTGCGACGGTATCACATTTTGTTTAATGGCGGCGCATTAGCATCATTAGAGAATGATGTTTTGAAGCAAAAATCTTCAATTATTAAAAAAACTGCCATACAAATCAAACAAATACATGCTTATTAATTGTTGTTTAATGTTATAGTAGTCTGATCTGTCCATGTCTGAACGTAAACAAGTGGTTTTTTTTTTCACGATTTCAGCGAAAATTAACATCAAATTCGACTCTGAAAATGTTATGATTTCCTTCTCTATAAAAAAAGTTTCATTAATCTTTTCTAAGGAAAAAAAAAAATTAAACTTCTTTATTAATCATCCTATTTTGATAAGTCTTTCACCTTTTTCCAAGTTTTTCAGAACTCTCAATATTATAGATAGTTTGGTTGTGTCGCTATATTCCCTTTAATTCGAGCTGGGTTTTCAATGTTAAACTAGCTCTGTGAGAGATATTGGTTATCCCGCTTGCGGTTAAATGTGTACCTACTGCTGAGATCGACATTTAATGATGAGCGGGTTTTCAATGTAGAGCTAGCTCTGATATCGACATTCAATTTCTACCTAGGTTTTGAATGTATGGTTAGCTCTGATACCGACTTTCAATATTCTGATGTGTTTGAATGTATAGCTATAGATCTGAGATCGACATTCAATGTCGAGATAAGATTTGAATGCAGAGCTAGTTCTGAGATCGACATTCAATGTCGAATGTCGAGCTTGATTTTCAATGTAGAACTAATTCTGAGATCGGCATTTAATATCCGATTTGGTTTTAATATAACAATAGGCCAAGTCCAGCAGGGCTTATACGATAGTGCGACGTCCGTAGCGCAACGTCCGTCGTTGTGGACGTGTGGTCGTTGTGGACGTGTGTAGACAGACGTGTGCGTCTTTGTTGTTAGCAGCACGCAAAAACAGCATTTTCGCTGAAACTGCTTGACCAATTTTGCTCAAATTTTTTATGAATAATTCTGTAGTGTAGAAGAGGAAAATGGGTCAATCGTTTTAATTTTTAAATGGTCGCCAGTACTACAAAAAGCCCAAACATTACTATCTTCTTCTGAAGAGTTGCACACTAGAAACAATTCTATTTTTTAATTGATCACTAGGAACCAAAAGATTAAGTTTGTGTTGTTTTAACCTGACGTCAAAAATCGTCCGGCCCCGGGCGGTCGAGCGAATGTATATAGAGATTTCATATAGTCTGATACGGGTAAAGGAAAATGCGTTAGCAACACTTTCTCTGAAACCGCTTGGTCAAATATACTCAAATAGCACATGGATGCTTTCGATTTAGAAAGAGTCATACAGAAGAAAAATAGGTAGACATGCAAGATGGCCGCCATAACTAAAAATATTTGAAGCCTTAAAACATTTACTTCTTAAGAACAACAGCATCATATATTTTAACAATTTATTTCACAATTGGTCCGCTGTTCTACATTATTAAGTTTGTGTGTTGTTTCTGTGTTTCCCCGGATTCTAAAAATGCCCCGGCCCTGGGTGTGGGTAGTGCGGGGTGGGAGTGATGAGGGTGTCCAAATGTTGCATACATGGATGTTTTCTATTTTCCATAGATTTATATAAGGAAATGGCGTTTGCAGCAGTCAGTACTCTGAAACCACACGGTCAATTACACAAATTGCTCATGGACGCTTCTGATATATTGAATAAAATAATAGGTCAATCCGATATTCAAAAGATGGCCGCCATTATTAAAAACTGTGGATACTTTAAACAATGTTCTTCTCAAGAACCGCATAATAGATTGTGATAGATAGGCTCCAAACTATTACAAAGCATCTCCTGTAAGAAATAAAGCAACATCTGCAATATGTAACCCAGTTTCTTATTAGCCGTCAGTGTTTGTTCATGATACTCCAGTTATTTATTTGGATTTTAACATCGTTCTGTGGATACATGTCCCTTGAAAGTTTGTTTTATCACATTCCGATTCTTTTTTTGAGCTTAAATCAGTTGGAAGAAAACATGCCCCTTTAAAGTCCATCTGTTGTTTTGCCAGATAGCCTTGGAACAACGTTTGTTCGATGGACCACAGGAACAAAGTAACTTCTGCAATTATAACCCAGTTCCTTATTCTCCGTCGAATATGCAACAATGAACCGGTTCCTCGTTCCTTATTCGTTATTCTGAATTTATCGCTGTTCTGTATTAAGATGTTTATTTTAAATCGCTTTTTTGCTCGCCAGATAATCTAAATAAAGATATCGTGATGTTTCGTTGTACAGTAATACCCTCAGAAATTCCAGTTTTTTGGAGTTTGACACCGTGTTTGAAGATATGTCCCTTTAAAGTCAAGTTATTTTTCTTTCGTCTGATTATCTTAATAAAGACGTTTCTTGATATTTCTTTGTAAAAATATAATTGTGCGAGTAGTGACAAACAGTTTTTTCCATACATTCCGATTCAATTTGTTAATGTTAAAAACCGTTCGAAAAGCAAATGCTCCTTTAAACTCTCTATATTTATTTCTATAGACCAACGACAACAAAACCACCTTGTATAAGAGAAGGGGGGAACAATAAATATATATGTGTTACACAGTTCCTTATACGACGTCGAATAAGAAATAAGGAACTAGTTCCATATTCCTTATTTAACAATTATTTAATGTTAATGTTTTCAAAACTTATTTAATGTAAAAGTAAGCGATATTAGAATCACATCCGTTTTTAATTCTGAAAATGAAATTGCAAATGCATTATGGGCCAGATAAGTTAAGTGTTTAAGTTTCGTGTTGAGTGTTTCTCGACTTGTCCATTATCATACTTTTTTTGGATCTGGTCCTTTTATATCTGGAAATGATATGTCTAAAGTCTTAATTTTGAATAAGGAATAGGAAATTGTGTTCCTTATTCGTTATTTAAATAAGGAATATTTGAATACGGAACAAAGAACCCGGAACAAAAGTTATTAAATATATAATTGAAACTCAGTTTCATTAGTATATTCTATTCGTATTTTTACACCAATGTCACGTTGTCCACCCGTCAGTTTGTACACCAACGTCACGTTGTCCATCCGTCAGCTTGTACACCAATGTCACGTTGTCCACCCGTCAGTTTGTACGCTGTCGTTTTCCATTTACTATCCTGAATATCGTTGTGTAACCTTTTGTTTGGTATAATTTTGACCGCAATATTGCAGTGTCTATAGATCAAACCATAATCTGGAAGCCTAAGAGGAAGATCTGTCTTCACGACTTCAATCTTCATTACTTCCCTTTTTTCCATTTTTTAAATTTGGAAATCAAGCGATAGTGGATTACCGAACGACCTAAGATATTTAAACATAAAAAAACACAACAAAAACATGTTATTCGTATCCAGCATGGTCACGTGTTGGCAAATCATTTTCTTTAATAATTGTTTGGATGCCTGCAAGAGTAAAATAGGTATATGACTTTATTTCTATGAAATAGATGAGCATCTTATGGTAGCATCTTGTTATATAGTATGAGGGCTCCAGATAAGACGCAATGGATGAGCATCTTGTTTTATAGTATTAATGCTCCAGATAAGACGATAAAGATGAGTATCTTGTTATATAGTATGAGGGCTCCAGATAAGACGGAATAGATGAGCCTCTTGTTATATAGTATCAGGTCTCCAGATAAGACGCAATAGATGGCATCTTGTTATATAGTATCAGTGCTCCAGATAAGACGCAATAGTTGATCATCTTGTTATATAGTATCAGTGCTCCAGATAAGACGCAATAGATGAGCATCTTGTTATATATTATCAGGGCTCCAGATAAGACGCAATAGATGAGCATCTTGTTATATAGTATCAGGTCTCCAGATAAGACGTAATAGATGGGCATCTTGTTATATAATATCAGTTCTCCAGATAAGACGCAATAGATGAGCATCTTGTTATATAGTATCAGTGCTCCAGATAAGACGCAGTAGATGAGCATCTTGTTATATAGTATGAGGGCTCCAGATAAAACGCAGTAGATGAGCATCTTGTTATATAGTATCAGGGCTCCAGATAAGACGCAATAGATGAGCATCTTTTTATATAGTATCAGTGCTCCAGATAAGACGCAATAGATGAGCATCTTGTTATATAGTATCAGGGCTCCAGATAAGACGCAATAGATGAGCATCTTGCTAAATGCTCCATAAGACGCAATAGATGAGCATCTTGCTATATAGTATCATGGCTCCAGATAAGACGCAATAGATGAGCATCTTGTTATATAGTATCAGTGCTCCAGATAAGACGCAACAGATGAGCATCTTGTTATATAGTATCAGTGCTCCAGATAAGACGCAGTAGATGAGCATCGTGTTATATAGTATGAGGGCTCCAGATAAAACGCAGTAGATGAGCATCTTGTTATATAGTATCAGTGCTCCAGATAAGACGCAATAGATGAGCATCTTGTTATATAGTATCAGTGCTCCAGATAAGACGCAATGGATGAGCATCTTGTTATATAGTATCAGTGCTCCAGATAAGACGCAATAGATGAGCATCTTGTTATATAGTATCAGGGCTCCAGATAAGACGCAATAGATGAGCATCTTGTTATGTAGTATCAGTGCTCCAGATAAGACGCAATAGATGAGCATCTTCTTATATAGTATCAGGGCTCCAGATAAGACGCAATAGATGAGCATCTTGCTAAATGCTCCATAAGACGCAATAGATGAGCATCTTGCTATATAGTATCATGGCTCCAGATAAGACGCAATAGACGAGCATCTTGTTATATAGTATCAGTGCCAAATAAGACGCAACAGATGAGCATCTTGTTATATAGTATCAGTGCTCCAGATAAGACGCAATAGATGAGCATCTTGTTATATAATATCAGTGCTCCAGATAAGACGCAAAAGATGAACATCTTGTTATAAAGTATAGTATCAAGGCTCCAGATAAGACGCAAAAGATGAGCATCTTGTTATATAGTATCAGGGCTCCAGATAAGACGCAATAGATGAGGTATCAGGGCTCCAGATAAGACGCAAAGATGAACATCTTGTTATATAGTATCAGGGCTCCAGATAAGATGCAATAGATGAGCATCTTGTTATATAGTATCAGGGCTCCAGATAAGACGCAATAGATGAGCATCTTGTTATATAGTATCAGTGCTCCAGATAAGGCGCAATAGATGAGCATCTTGTTATATAGTATCAGTGCTCCAGGTAAGACGCAATAGATGAGCATCTTGTTATATAGTATCAGTGCTTAAGATAAGACGCAATAGATGAGCATCTTGTTAAATAGTATCAGTGCTCCAGATAAGACGCAATAGATGAGCATCTTGTGTTATAGTATCAGTGCTGCAGATAAGACGCAGTAGATGAGCATGTTGTTATATAGTATCAGGGCTCCAGATAAGACGCAATAGATGAGTGTCTTGTGTTATAGTATCAGTGCTCCAGATAAGACGCAATAGATGGACATCTTGTTATATAGTATCAGAGCTCCAGATAAGACGCATATCTGCAGTTTTTCATCAAAACTAAAATTAATGCAGACAAAAACACAATTGAGTTCCTCCAGCAATTACTAGTAGATGTTTGCAAAAACAAAAGCAAGCCTTTTTGTCTGTTTTTACTCAAATTAATGCCATTTAAGGAAGAATACAGAAACAATGTTGAATGTGTATGTAAGGGGAAGAGGAAATAAGTAATATTTGTTTATGGTAATGACTAAAGAGTACACATTTTAAGAGTAGAGTATTAATGTAAAATGTTTGAAATATTCAAAACTTGTTTTTAAAAATACACATGTACAACTGTTTTTTCTTCATGTGTACAACAAGCATTGTGCTGAGAGAGTATCTGGAGCCCTGATAGTATGTTTATTTTGTAAAACTTGTCTATTATCCATGCGTAATGTTTTGTTGTTGTTTTTTTGCGTCAATGGCCAAGGAAATCCCACGTCGATAAACCTAGATATTAATGCCCTTTGGTTTTTGGTATTCTCATTTTATTTAGGTAATGTTGAATGTTGAAAACAGAACTGAAGTCGAATATTGAATTCAGAACAGGCTACGACTATTGAAGCAAAATTCGGTTTGAATGGTGGACGCAGAAATGGTTTCGAATGTTGAACGCAAATCTGTGTCCGAATGTTGCAACTATATGCAGGACTGGCTTCGAATGTTGAACCCCGAACTGGGTTCGAATGTTAAATACCGAAGTAGTTTCGAAAGTCGAACTCCGAACTTGGTTCGAATGTTGAATACCGAACTGAGTTTGAATGTTGAAAACCGAACTGAGTTTGAATGTTGAATACCGAACTGAGTTTGAATGTTTAAAACCGAACTGGGTTTGAATGTTGACTACCGAACTGGATTTGAATGTATAATATCGAACTGGGTTCGAATGTCGAATACCGAACTGAGTTAGAATGTCAAACCCACAACTGAGTTCGAATGCTGAATACCGACTTGGTTCGAATGTCGAACCCCGAATTAGGTTCGAAAGTTGAATACAGAACTGGGTTCGAATGTTGAATACCGAACTGGGTTTGAAAGTCGAACCCCGAACGCCGAAGCCCTAGCAAACTTCACACATATTGTGGCCTTTGGGAGATAACAATAGGCAGTCCGAGGAACACCTTTCTAGTTTAATTGTCCAACGAACAGCAGCCGTTAATATGTTAATACAAATGGCTATCCATAGAGTAAGTTTGTTTTTCATTAAATACATTTATATGCATGTATCTAAATCCAATTGTATTGTTTTATGTAAAAACGACTGGAGGCAAACTCAAATAATTGTATGTACTTGTTTGTACAAGAGAACGATATAGATGTCGGAAAACAGTATTGTTTGTATACGCGCGCGTGTGTGTGTGCGGAAGTTATCAAAGAAATTTAAAAAAAAACACCATAATATAAGGCATTAACACGGCAAATGACGGCAAAATTACACTAAAAAGTCATTTATCCAAACCCTTTCCAGGTATTCAAGTAATGAGGTAATTTATATGTGCTGATAAAAAGTATATGTTTATTCATGGGTACTTAAAATATTCGAGATTGAATATCACTCGTGGAGAATCTGTATATTGCGAGAACAGGTTAGTGCATAGTACGAAAGGTTTGATCAATGTAATAGTAGTATAGATAGTGAGGGTACCAGGCCAGTTTACCCTCGCGGGGAACGAGAACAACTAGTGGAAATATGCCAGGGGAAGACTCAGGCGTAACTCTCATTTATACCACTAAGATCTAAATGCAAGTCACGCCTAAATCAACACCAACATATTTCAACAGTTTTCTCAAGCACCCCGCTCAGGGAATCTCGCCTGATACCCTCACTATCTATACTACTAATCAATCCGGTTTTGTCATTTTAACATAACATTTGCAACTCATTAGGCAAAGTCAGACGGAACCGGACAGTAGTCTTCATCATCGCTCTGCATATCATTTTTTACCATGAAGTATTTTACTTGTATGCTAATGTATCTTGTCCATTATCTAGTATGTACCGTTTATCATCATAAGCTGATAAACTTTTTTTATTTATTGCATAGCTGCTTATGTTATGCTTTTTTGATGTAATGACTTTCATTTCATGGTGAGCTTCTGTTGCCGTAAACAAAATCTTTTTGTAATCGTCATGTGCTATTTGTTTTTTAACAACACACTTTTTAACGCCCTTTCATTTCTTTGTACTAACCTCATTATCTAACATAGACGAATATAGTTTACTCCGCAACCCAACAAATTCAACAATAGGTATTCCGCAAGTTTCATCTTTCATCTTACCAATAACCTTTTTATTATCATTAAAATGAAACTTACTTTTCGGATCATAATCACAATTATCAAAAAGTTCTTTATCCTTGTAAAAGTCTGCATACACATCTTTTGTTTTTATTTCATAACACAAGGAATCGGTATCAGTAAATAATAATTTAGCTTTTTTTATCATATTTATTTTTAATGTAGTTCTAGTGGAAATCATACATCAAATATTTTGACAAGTCTAAAATACACATACCAACATAGATAGGACGATTTAAAACTAATCGTTCTTGTATTCTGTTTATGGCAAATAAATTTTCATTAGACATTTTACAAGAAATAAATGAAGGTCTTGCTGCATATTTTAAGAGAACCTCCTCGTCGTGAGTCAATTTAACATTAATTCTTTTTCTCAAATTTTCCATAGTTTTACCAAAAACTGAATTGTTTATCAGTTTGAAGAAATCCTTTTCAAAAGCATTTTTACCAGCTGTTCTCTTGGCAGTATTAAAGTCTATGTATGTTTTCAACCACTTTGATTCGTCGAACTGCAGTATTCGATGTATTTTTGTTACTTTCAATCCAAGCTTTTTATACAATTCTACGTTTCTAAAATGCACGACATACTTTTCTTTATTTTTCAACGTCGTAACAGGTTTATTAACATTACAATGCCCTAAATTAAACTTTTGTTTTAAATTTTTACAATAGTCTGACAACCACTCATCTTTGATATTTAAACTTTCCGAGCCGAGAGGATAATCATTATGCGAGTCATGCAGTTTCTCATGACACTCGATATCGCACTCAACAATGTAATTTGATTTTCCTTTTTCAAACTTATTAACCCACTTGAAGTTGCCAGTAAGTAACGGTTGGCACATAGCCCACCCGTACAAGTTATTAGCATCGATATATATTATATACTTGCTTTCTTTTTTTTTTGTCATAGTTTTTCATATATTTATTGTTAGCCTATGAATATCTGTTTGCAATATAACTCGTACCATCTCTTAATCCTTTTTCAACGAACAAATATTGATCAATATTAGTTATTAAATCAAGTTGGATACCAGTCATCTTGAGGCATGCATCCCAGGCTAAACCAGGACTACTGAAGTAATGACAAGGATCTAATTTGTAATACTCAATACACATTTTTCTAAAATTATCAAAAACATCTGCAAGCAGCAGTACATCAGTCTTAAGATACAGATCATGATATTCTCCCATATTTTTAATCTTAAATGTTTTCCATATGTTTTTAGCATGATCGTAATTATCATTTGAAATATGCTCATCATTTAATTGGGAATAAAAGCTATCTTTGCTAGGTAACTTGGTATCCCCAAAACGCTCAAAACTGTTAATTTAATCATAAGGATAAACGCCTTTGCTTTTTAGCAAGTCTAACTTTTTACCGCTGTATTCTTGAGATATGTATTGAAACGACGGAACGTTTTTTACTAGATTATCTAATGATTGGGACATAAACTGAAAACTATCAATAAATACTAAACTTTTTCCAAGCATAAAAGCCATATACTTTTCCATGTTATTCGGTATAACATTTATGTTTTGTTTAAACTTTCCGATGTGTTGCATTATAAAGTGAGATTCATATCCTCTCAAGTTATGAAACAGGTATTTTTCTAGTCAACCTGAAATTAATATTACATATGTCATAAGCGCTTCCTCTATACTTTCCAGTTATGTGACAATGGTCCCTGACTTTTCTGATGGAGTTTTTGTATGCCACTGTATAACCCGCGTCGCCTTTTTTGAGAGTTGTTGCAAAACCATGACCGCAAATATTCATGGTTTTCTTGCACCACTTTTCTTCTTCTATCATTTTTTCCAAAAACTTGTAAACAGCATTTGGTCCTCTATACGTTACAACTGGTTTTGAATATTGATCATCATAACAACAAACAACCTTATAACCGTAACTGCAAACAGTACGCTTTTGATATGCTTCTGTATGTGATTTTTTAGGATTGTTTGATGCTGAAGAAATACTTTCGGTTACTGCTTCAAAATCAGCATATATAACAAACGGAACCATTAGCTGCCTGTCATAGTTTTTAAACTTAAATTTTCATCTTTGGTTGGCATCTCTACTGCTTGCTTACCATTAAGTGAAAGACAAACAGGTTTATGTTTTTCCAGAACTCTTTCTAATTTAAAGCACTGCAAGCATGTTTTACAAAACCATTTTTTATTCGAATGTAATGTTTGATTAAACATTAACCTGTTAAAATCTTTTATCCACACATACTGATTTTTTTCTTCTTCGGTGATTAAAAGCATATCACATGTTTTTTTCTGCTTTATTTTTTGATATGTACAAAGGGTATACTTGATTATCTTCATACCCAAATATGTTAAAACAAATGTTGTTTTGTTTTTCTGTTTTTGGGATTTGTTTGATAGTAACAGGAAATGTAATTCCTTTATAATTTAGATCTCCAATATGCTTTTAGTACTTTGTTATTCTTTGTGGTTTATTATTAGCAGGAAATTCATAAGCCAAATGGCACCATCTGAAGCATTCGTTATGTTTCTCATTTTTTATATTGATCAATCCTTTTCTAGAATTAGCAAGTTCTTTTGGTAAATCCAAATAAGAGCTACCTCGTAAAGGCTTATACTTTACTCGATTTATGTAGTGCGCATCAACTATTGAAACTTTCCAACCACTTCCGTCAGAAATCCACCTATCGATGTTATCCTTTGTTTGCATCGTTGCTTTAATTAACGCATCAACAATTTGAGTTTTGTTTATGATTCATTCTGCTTTGGAAGGAAAATAAGCTATTTTATAAGTGGTTGCTATTTCACCTTCTGCATCATGTGTTGGTTTATCTAAAGTAAGTTTTAAAACAACATTCATTTTAAGACCGTTTGTTTGCTCCATTGCTGGTATTGTGCTAAAAAGTTTTAAAAGTGGATATTCTTTAAATATAATATCAACTTGAAAAACTTTCATATATTGCTTTGGTGATTTTTCTATTCCACGACTTTACTAGATTTTGTAATTTCCACAATATCTTCTTTTGTTTCCAAAACTTTGCTGTATTCTTCTGGCAGTAATTTTACATCTTTTATAAGTTGTTTTAGCTGTTTCCCCAATTTCCGTTTTTTCAATTTTGCTAAATTTTTCTGGTGATTTTATAAGTCTTCTAACCTCTTCCTCAAATGTTTTAATTTCCAAATCTTTTTTAACCATTATATAATATTACATGAGATTTTTTTTTTAAGTCTATATATTTAATTTATTTAATAATATTTTATTTTTTTTACCACCATCTATCTTTTTAAACCGGAATGATATCATCATTGGTATCAGCGCTATTATCTTCTAATACTTTAAGAATATCTATTCCCCCCATCTAGAAGAATGTCCAAGTATCTCCGAAAGCATTTTTCCTCAAGAACTCTATTATCTATCATCTGACTTATTTTTACATGATATTTGCAGTATCTGTCAAAATCAACAGTTTCAAGATCACCTCCAGCTGCCAGTGATTTTATTTTTTTCCTGTATTTGCAATAGTTTATAAACTCGTCTTTATCAAAACCTTTTCCATCAATCATTTCTTTTAAACTTTCGACAAACGTTTCAAAGTCCTCGTAACATCCGATATCAGTATTAATCACATGATGTTTTTCTAGATTGCTGATTAGATTATCTCTAAACAACTCAACATTTTCAGACATTACTTTTAATTGTGTTTCGTTAAAAATCTTAATTTCTTTTTCTGCTAGATCTGTGAGAAGCTTTACAGCATCATTGCACTCAATCTCAGTTTTTATTGTCCAATCTTTTTTAAAAGCTGCAATATCATCTGACAATCGTTGCATGTGAACTGTCTCAAACTCTTTGATAAGTTCATTTGTCTTGGTTAAGAGAGCCTGCTCGTAAGCAGCTACTTTCTCATACACCTTCTGTTCTTCTTCTGCATAACTGTAAATACTCATATATTAAAGATTATATTATTTTAATCAACCATACATAATAATTTTAATTCCTTTGTCAAGTAAAACATCATAGTAGGCAATAAAAGAAACTTCGTATAATTTTGGATGGCAACTGGTTGCCTTTGAAATTTGTTTTTTACAAAAAGCGCGCAGTTTGTTTATATCTCGTTTGTTTTTATTTTCCATGACAGTTTTAGTTGTTTTACCATTGTTATGATTCTTTCTGTCAAGTCTTGAAAGTTTGAAAAAAATATTAACTCTTTTTCAAGTTTATTCATATCTTCAAAATCAATAGTTTTTTGTATGTTCCTTTTGATCTTCCTTAAAGTTTTTGATTTCCTGTTCTACTTGTTCTATTATAATATTACGTAAGAAAATATTATTAAGCCTTATTTAAATATATATTTCTATAGTATAATATAATGAATTGCAAATATTGTAAAAGAGTTTTAGATATTATTGATCCTCCTGGGGTGTGCATAGATTGCGTCTTATTTTACACAACTAATAAAAAGAAGCTTTGTAAATATTGTACAACTAATAAAAAGAAGCTTTGTAAATATTTTACCAGAGCCAAGCTGTGCAACAAGTGTACTTACGCATGTATAAAGTGTAACGATACTTGTGAAGTTTTCGATAACGAGCGTGTTTGCCTTAATTGCGGCACTCACAATGGTTATAATCTTATCACAGGTTACAACTACAGCCAAAAGAAAACTATTTACCACAGAAAGTATCATTTAGATAAATACTTGGTAGAATATGATTTGTCTTCTAAAAATAGACAAAGATTTGAAGATTTGTTTTACAAATTTGTAAAGATTTTGGACAAAATAGAAGGCCGAAAAAGATCAATCAAATTTGAATACATTTTTCAGAAAATATTTAAAATATTAAAAATAGAAAAAGAAACAAAACCGATTAAAACAAAATCAACCAGAGAAAAGTACGATAGGATATGGAAACAAGTCAGAAAATAATTACGACTGAATGCTTCGTAGGAGCATCCCTACTAGCTTAATGTCCATTAAGCTTGAACCTTTTCATATACATTTCCAGAGGTTCTGTAAAGTTGTCATTCTTTTGAATCTCTAATATTTTATTAAAGACAATCCTTATTATCTCTTCATCATTTTCTAGTCCTGTTGTTGTTTGGACCTATGATAGAAGTTGTTTGAAACTTCTATGATGTGTTTTTAACAAAGTCTTTTTTTCTGCTATTCTTGTTTTACTCACTAAAACAACTACTGGAGGAACTACACCAACTGCAAAATTGCTGGAACCAATGCCAATACAGCAGTACAACCAATTATCCCACTGGCAATCGGTAAAGTTGTGTTTATAGTACCGCACAATTTATAACTGCGTCTGTATGCAGCTACAAGTCGCGTCAAGTGATCAATTAATTCTTCTTTGGTTTTCATGTATAATTACAGTTAGACAATAATTTAATTGAGATATTTAGAAAATAGTTGTTCGTGTTCTTTGGGTGACATTTTGCCTATTTTTAACAATTCATCGATTATGCTAATACCTTTCTTTATTAGCTGTGGGCTATTATTTCCTGATTCGATACTTCCACATACCAACTCCAGATCATTAAGTAAATCATCAGGATTGTTGTAATATTCAACATCAGCACAACCTCCTAAAATCTTTTTGAACTTTGAAGAACCTTTATGAATTGGTAAACCAGATAATTCTGTTAGTTCCTCAAAAGCAGTCTGAGACAGCATTGAATAAGTTTTTCCATTGTTGTTATCAAGTCTATAATATCATCATCTACTTTTAGGTCTAGCACAACTGCTTCTCTTTGTTTGGCAATAAGTTTGTGATGACCAATAAGCTTAGGTAAATCAATTTGTAACATTCCATAGCGACCATCTTTGTCAACTTTGTAGGAATTTTTATTTATGAATTGGTAAACCAGATAATTCTGTTAGTTCCTTAAAAGCATTCTGAGACAGCATTGAATAAGTTTTTCCATTGTTGTAACGCTTTGTTATCAAGTCTATAAAATCATCATCTACTTTTAGGTCTAGCACAACTGCTTCTCCTTGTTTGGCAATAAGTTTGTGATGACCAATAAGCTTAGGTAAATCAATTTGTAACATTCCATAGCGACCATCTTTGTCAACTTTGTAGGAATTTTTATTTTGTTGCATCCCTTTGCCAGTCTTTTGTGCAGTTTCGCTATCTGCTCGAATTCGCTCAGGCAACCTTTTCATATAAAAATTCAGAGCATTTGCCTCGTCTGCTTTTTGATTAGATTCTTTTGTAAGCAAAGCCCTCTCTTGTTTGACGCTATCGAGGTCATCGAGTCATTTTGAATATTTAGATTTAGTCGCACTGGTTTTCGCATTTTCGAACTTCTCCTTGAGGTTTTCTTCGCTGAGTTCTTTACTCTTGTCCTTATACCTCTTATCTCGGGAATCAATTTATCATATATCTCTTCAGCCCTTTTAGCATATTTGTCATATTCAGCACTTCCATCAGTAATACCTAATATCATACACCGGTTTGGGTTCCTTGGGCCTCACAGCAGGTTCTTCTTCTTCCCATTCGTCTTCTTTTATTTCTTCGTCCCCGGGATCAATTGATGTACGTTTTTGATTGATTTCTGCAAATAGGTCTGTCCCGGGTTCGGCAGCTTTTGGCCTTAGCACTCTGTCTGAAGCACTTCTTAATTTTGGTCCCTTTATTGCCTGCTCTAGTTCCTCTCGGTAACTAGCCGGCGTTATTTTAGTAGGATCTGCGGTTTTCTCGGCAGCTGTTTTTTTAACGTGTGGCGTTGGTGGCGGCGGTGGTAGTAGCGGTGGTGGAGGTGGCGGTGGCGGTGCTATAGCCCCACGATCAGGCGGGGCAAGTAATTGCGGACGTATTGCCTCAGGAAGAAGAGCCAACTGTTGACGTATTTCCGGAAGGGTAATCAAATGTTCAGCTAGCCGCCTTGTTTGCTCTGTTATTTCGCTAGTTACAGGTTTAAATACTTCTGTGTATAAATCACGACTAGCTCCTTTTTCGAGTCTTTTTCGGGTAACTCTATTTTCGTATTATTTTACAAGCTCACTCGCTTTTCGCTTTTTATCTGCTAATTCTTTCCATTTTAACAAAGACATGTATAATACTAGGTTAGATTAAAATAAGATAAATTAAGGTAAGTTAAGACAAGTTAAGACAAGTATTATCTAAGTATTATTATAATGGAAATTTCAAACTATGATATGAAAACAGAAAACGGTAATTTTAAACAAATATGGAACTTTATGCCAGACTTTTGTTTTAGAATGCTCATATGCGGTAATTCAGGTTCTGGCAAGACAAACACATTAGTTCACATGTTGCTGAAACCTTTGGTTTATTACGACAAGATTTATTTGTTTGCTAAAAACTTGGAACAGTCAAAGTATCAGGTCTTATCACAAAAACATATTAGAATGTTCAAATGATGAAGTTATCCCTGTGGATACTTTAGAGTCAGATAACTAAAAGATAGTCATTTTTGATGATTATGTTTGTGAACGCAATCAAAATGATATTATTAATTTTTTTATCCAGGGAAGATACAAAAACAGTTGCATGATTTATTTAGCTCAATCTTATTACAAAACTCCCAAAGACAGTTGGTTAAACTGTTCTCATTACACCTTCTTCGCGACTCCGGTTAATCATGAGCTGGGTATGCTTTCCAACGAACAAGATGTCAGTAAAGATCAGTATAAAAAAGCAACTGACAAGCAGTACGACTTTCTGTATCTTGATCGTCCGAGGAAGTTAGTAAAGCGTAACTTCACTGGTAAAATTTAATATAATCATATTATATAATGGGACTTTTTAATGGTCTTGGTGAGGAAGTTACTACTGGCAGCGTTAATATTACAAAGTTCGGTATTGTGCTGTCTGAGTATGTAAAACAAAAACATCTGGTTAATTATCTTAACAAAGGCAAAAACCAGGAAAATATTTTGAGAAGTGAGCTTAACATGGATAATAATAAAATTACCAATGTTGGTAATCCAGAAAAAGCAGGTGATGCAGCAACAAATCAATTTACTGTTAGAAGAGTAGCAAAGATCATACGTGATTATAATATTGATAAAATTCCAGATATGATGAAAGATTTAACAACAGGTGTTGAAGATAAACTAAGTCTGATACAAACAAAACTACAAGCAAACGGCGAGAAAATCATTGAAATTCAAAACGGATTGAAAGATAAAATAAAACTTTTGAGTGATGCTTTAAAAGAGCTAGAAAAGAAAGAAGATGGATTGGAAGAGAGTGAAAAATACAAGAAATTAAGTGAACAAATAAGATCTGGTGTTCAAATTATTAATACACGGATTGGAGAAATCAATGAACAAATGGTTGACAACAATGAACTTGAAACTGATATTGCCGATGCTTCAAAACAACTGCTTTTGCTGCTGAAATAACTCAAATAAAAATATTAAATGGGCAGACAAGCACTAACGTTGATGACATCGGCAAAGAGTTTGAAGATATCAAAAAGAAAATGGTTGATGGTAAGTCGCTGGAGACAGCTCTGAGCAAACTGGTTGACACTGATAAACTTGAGACTGCTACTGATGATGCTTCAAAGCAATTGAAAGCTGCTCAGGATGAAAGAAGCAAAGTTTTTGATGGTGAAATAGCTTCATTGAAACAGTTTAATCAAAAGTCTGATAGTCGGCATACAGCAATTCTTGGTATAATTGACGAGTTAAGAGTAAAAGTAGAAGATTTAAGTCGGACGTTACTGCTTGAATATACAATAGATGATGGCATCAGCATCATGCTAGATGATCCTGGAGCTAGAAATGTTGTATCATTCCCAACGCGAAAACCACTTGAAAGAACCAAACGTAGTGGGTTTTTTCGTAGTGTTTACCCCCATAACCAACCCATTTATAAATACTGAAGAATATTTTACCACTGATGATGAATATCATCACATACGACTTGTAAAACCCGGACGATATGTAGTTGAAGCAGATCTTACATATGCAGTTACAAATACAGCCATTGGTATAGAATATTTTAGTTTGTTTAATCTAAGTACTGATGAGTCATATCAACCAAAAATAAAAAAAAACAGCTGAAGAATATCTTCCGAAATCACATTTTTGGGTCATCTTTCCAAGCAAAAAATCTTTCACTACACAAGTTTTCAATTTTGAAAAATCAATTTTTAAACTGTATTACAAAGGCGATTTATTTTAGCAAAAAAATTATCCATCCTATATTATATGGAACCAAAATTGTATTATCATCAGAAAAAGCATCAATAATTAATAGCTCAAATACACCAAGTAACTTTACAACTGTATTTGACAGACCATTAATATTAGGTAAGAATAAACAGTATGGCATTGGACTCGATAAGATTAATTCTATGACTTACTCGTGGTATAATATAAGTGAGGATTTTAATAACAAAGTGATAAGGTACCACAATGGGACAGATTGGAAAACTATTAGTTTTGCAAATGGAAGTTACAGTTATGCTGATATCGATAATTACATAAAAGAAGCATTGACTGTAAACAATGATTTAACTGATGACTCGCCTGTCCCAATAAAAATTGAGTTTGATTTATCAAGTTTCAAATGTTTGGTTACCATCCATAATAATTTCGTGCTTGATTTGAGAGAATCAAACTTTCACACCTTGATCGGGTTTGATAAAGATGCAGTTATCAGAGAAACTAAATTTGGAACTGTAACACCAAACATAACAAATTCTATCGATACGTTGTATATCTACTGTGATTTGATAAGTAATTTTATTGTTGATGGATCATACGGGGATGTCATTTATGAAATAAGCACAGCTGATCTTACGAGATCATATCCTTTCAAAGATGAACCGATACGAGTCGGGTTCTGTGAAGAAAACAAAACGATCATTAACAGTATTAATATTTACATAACCGATTTCTCTGGTAAGATTATTAATCTTAATGGTGTTCACACATCATTTCGATTTGTTTTGAAGGAATTAATGTAACATAAGTTATATGACACGTTTAATAAAAGTTTATGACACTAGTACGGGAACATATACTCAAGTTGATCGATTAACTGGAGCTGGTATATTTGACATTTTTTCAAAAGTCGGATCAAAGATATTTAGTGAGTCTGTGAAAACAGCAGGCAAGAAAGCATTAGAAATTGCTGGAAAACAAATCTAAAAAACTTGGGGATGAAGTAGGAAAAATGGCCGCTGATAAGTTAGTTTCAGTTATTAAACCTAAACCAAAAGGTGAGATGATTTTAAAAGAACTTACAAAGGCTGATAACAAAAAAGAAGTTGTAGCTGAAACTGAAGAAGATGTTAATACAAAAATTAACAGATTACTATCCGGAAGAGGAACCAAAAATATTAATGCGAGAATTAATCGATTAATTAATAAAAAATAATCTAATTACTAGTATACATAGATGTTTCGAAGTGATAAATATAATACTAGATATGAGCATGTACCTATTCAGTTAGATACCCCCATAACACAACCAGGAAATAATACCAGGCAAATGAAAAGTGGTTATCAGTTTACACTAAATGACAGAAATTCTAACTTTGATTGGTATAACGCATATTTTGAAATCAGTTTTCGCGTAAACAAACTTGCTGATGGAGCCAATTTCATAGACACTGACAGAATTGCTTTAATTAACGATGCAGCTTCATTGATTGATCAAACGCAAGTAAAGCAAAATGGAAAAATAGTTTACGATGGAAATAATCTTCACAGATTTGTTAATGTCAAAAGATTGCTTGAAATTTCTGACGATTATGCAAAGACAACCTGTACAAACGAATACTTTTATTTAGATAACACGGCTGATGCAGAATCTCGAAAGGACGAAGATACCTATAATCAGGGTTTTGCTATTCGTCATGCTTTAATTATAACTAATCAAATAGTTGACTCTATAATACCATTAAATAAATATTCCTTCTTTGAAGGTTTGGAAACAAACATGCTTCCTCCTAGTCAGATTCAAATCAGCTTGCAGCTGACAGATGATAATGTGTTACTTTTTAAATCAAGTGGTGATGATGGTCGTGTAGTTATTAATAAATTAGTTTTGTGGATAACCAGAATGATATTTAACTCAGATAGTATAAGTTATGTAATGACAAATCATTTGACATCAACAAGATGGACTTACCTCCGTGAAATGATACAAGAAAGCGGAAGTTCTCAACTAACTGAATCCGTATTTAGAATAACAGCGGGTGTTAAAAATCCCAAACATGTGTTTGTTTATTTGCTAAGGGCCGACAAGAGTTCTTCTCAAACACAAAATCCTCATCTTTTGGATACGTTTAAGGTAAATGCTGCTAATACTAATTGCTATTTACAATCAGCTAGAAATCGGAAGTTGGAAATGGAGTTTATTATCCAGAAACCGAATATAGTTATGCTAATGTCACAAGAATATTCAGAGATGTTATTAATTATTCTTACAAGCAAAATGATAAAAACACTGGAACTTTACTCAATGTGGGTAATTTTAAAACTTTTTTCGGAATGATACATTTTGATTTGAGTTACAAGGAAAATGAAGTCTGTATTGATCCAAAAAAACTAAGTTTGAGATATAAACTAAATATACCTCCGGGGCTCCTTATAAAGTTTAAGCTCTGGTTCTCTATGAAGTAGATGTAGTTATTGATACCGTCGGAAATGAATTGGTAATAGTTTAATCTAACTTACAATATATATGACTTACGAAAATTATTCAGTAAATTGATCAGATGGGCAAAAACAGAGTTTAGCGAGGGCTTATGAAGATAAGAGTGAATTAACCCTCAGGTTAAAAAAATAACCAACTAACTGGGAATTTCCCCTTGTCGCTAACAGATACTCAGATTAACCATATTAACAAAGCTAAATCTGGTGGACGGGGATTAGACATAAATATATCAAAATCACAAATGAGGTCTCAGTCTAAAAATGGAGGCTTCTTAGGCGCATTAGCTGGTTTGTTGACTAAAACTATATTACCAACAGTTGCAAAATTTGTTCCAAAAGTATTAGGACCTCTGGCAACAGGAGCACTAAGTGGCTTGGCAAGTTCTAGAATTGGTAAAATATTTGGAAATGGAATGTTAACTGTTCCTGCTGATAAAAAACAAACACTTTTAAAATTAAATGAATTAACAGCTGCACAAAAGAACAAAATAGCAAAGTCAAAAGGTTGCTGCACTATTAAACTAACAAAAAAAAAAATCCAAGACGTACTGGCAAGTGCTTCTAGTAATAAGATGGTAACTGCTCCTAATACGGTAACTGTTCCCAGTAATAACAAACAGCAAGATGTAACGGCAACTGTTCCTAGTGATAAAAAACAAACACTTCTAAAATCAAAAATAAATTAACAGCTGCGCAAAGAAACAGGATAGCAAAGTCAAAAGACCGCTGCCCTGTTAAATTAACTAAAAAACAACAGCAGGACGGAGGATTTATTGGGTTTCTTGCATCATTAGGAATTCCGTTGATCGGATCTTTTATTAGTGGCTTAACTGGAAAAGGTTTGCAAGTAGATAGAACAGGACAAGGGTTAAGAGTTGATCGTGGAAATGGTTTACAAGTAGACTCACAAATTAGGCCATACAGAAGTATCCCATTTGTAAAAAAAAAAAAAAAATGAAGCTATCTCTAACTTAGATATAATAAAATGGGTTAAGCGGTTAGGTATACAAAAATTCAGGGGAGTGTTTAGCAAGAACAAATTACCAACAAAACAAAATTAATCTTGATGATTATATCGGACCTGGTACACACTGGACTTGTTACTATGATAATTATTACTTCGATCCGTTTGGCCTGAGCCCACCAAAAGAAGTTTTAACTTACATACCTAATATAAAATACAACACCATTCAATATCAAGATAAAACAAGTGTCTTGTGCGGATATTTCTGTTTGTACTTTGTCAAAAAGTTGCAAGAAGGAAATAGTGTGTATGATATTCTTTACAAATTATTAAAGCCTTACAAACCAGTAGAAAATGAAAACATCATAACATCATATTTTGTAAACGAAGTTTAATCTAATCATATTATATATGAGTTATTGCATAAAAGAAAAAAAGGTTACTGAAAATGTTGATCCTAAGTATGTTTTAGCAAAAAATGGTAGAAAAATGTTAAGAGCAACTTGTGCATCTTGCGGTATTACTAAAACAAAGTTTGTTAAAAACACAGAAGGTGGTAATATTAATATTCACAAAGCTATGCTTCCTTTGTTGCCTAAAAAGGGATTAACACTTCCTGGTTATAAATATTGTGGTCCCGGTAATCCGCTTGATAGTGGAGAACCGGTAAATGAATTAGATGCTGTTTGTAAAGATCATGATTATTGTTATGATGAAAATCCTAGTAATAAATCGATGTGTGATAAAAATATGCTTGCTGGTTTGAAATCTAGCAAGTCTAAAACTATCGGAGAAAAGATTGCTAAAAATTTGATAGTAAAACCAATTATTAGTACTAAATACAAACTTGTCTTGGAAACTCAAAAAACTAAAAAAGGCGTTGAAATGGACTGACAAGTTAGCAGATGAACTTCCTAAACCTAAACGAAGAAAGTTCACTCAACGCCGTGTGATTGTTAATGAAATTGATAAAATATGGTCTGCTGATCT
The DNA here is from genome assembly GCA_037043455.1 of Cyrtodaria siliqua. Classification (NCBI taxonomy): domain Eukaryota; kingdom Metazoa; phylum Mollusca; class Bivalvia; order Adapedonta; family Hiatellidae; genus Cyrtodaria; species Cyrtodaria siliqua. The sequence goes on from JAWPHD010002379.1 coordinate 124,025, forward strand.
GGTTGATATGCAATCGTTTTCAAAGCATAATAAAGGTACTAAATACTTGCTGACTGTTATTGATGTATTTAGTAAATTTGCTTGGGTTATTCCAGTTCCAAATAAAACTGGTTTAGAAATTACCAAAGCATTCCAACAAATAATCAGTACAGGAAGACAATGTAACTTGCTGTGGGTTGACCAGGGTGTGAAGTTTTATAACAAGACGTTTAAGCAATTCCTTGATGATAATAATATCAAAATGTATCACACTTTTAATTTCGGAAAAGCTGTAGTAATTGAACGATTAAACAGGACATTAAAAGAAAAGATGTGGAAATATTTTACAGCTAACAATACAAACACATATTTAGATGTGCTACAGATGATGGTTGATAAGTATAATAATACAAAACATCGGAGTATTAAAATGACGCCGATTGAGGCTAGCGATGAGAAAAATAAAGGAACAGTGTATTTCAACGTGTATGGAAAGATGAGAAGTAATCAAATTAAGCCAAAGTTTAAAATAGGTGATAATGTTAGAATCAGTAAATATAAAAAAACGTTTGAGAAGGGTTATACCCCGAATTGGACTGAAGAAATATTTATTGTTGATAAATTCAAAACACAAATCCTGTGACATACAAAATAAAAGATTTAAACAACGAAAACATTGATGGAAGCTTTTATGAATTAGAAATGATAAAAGCAAAGCAAGAAATATTCAGGATTGAAAACGTAATACGACGTGATTACAAAAAGAAACAAGCATTGATTAAATGGAAGGGTTATAATGAGGATTTCAATAGTTGGGTTCCATTTAAGAATATTGAAAATTTTAAATAGCAAAGTATAGAAATATGATATGCAAAGCGATGATGAAGACTACTGTCCGGTTCCGTCTGACTTTGCCTAATGAGTTGCAAATGTTATGTTAAAATGACAAAACCGGATTGATTAGTAGTATAGATAGTGAGGGTATCAGGCGAGTTTCCCTGAGCGGGGTGCTTGAGAAAACTGTTGAAATATGTTGGTGTTGATTTAGGCGTGACTTGCATTTAGATCTTAGTGGTATAAATGAGAGTTACGCCTGAGTCTTCCCCTGGCATATTTTCACTAGTTGTTCTCGTGCCCCGCGAGGGGAAACTGGCCTGGTACCCTCACTATCTATACTACTTGCAATTTCCAAACTTTGACTGTGTTAATTTGTGTGGCTTATCATGAAACTCCGACAAGTTCAAACATAAAAAGTATACTCGCAATTATTCAAATAATACCCGATAATAATTCTTATCTTTTCAGTTTCATAAATTGTGCTATTTGTATCTAGTTATTCCATTTCAGTCAAAATTTATAAAATGTAGGTATAAAATCATCAAAGTATCACATTTGTGAAAAACAATTACTACATAATGTGAAAGTCATATCAATATACATGTGCCAACGCAATGTCAACTGTCGAACGAAAGCATTTAGACAGTAGCTGCATTGTGTTACTGTACGTTAAGAAGGAGATGGGATCACAGTACTAAACGTTAGCATCTACATCAATAGCTGTTGGAGATTAGCCACTGTCCAATGTCAAATTATTCTGATATTGGGCATTCGGTTCGAATGTAAAAAGCCAATTAATTTTGATATTGGAGATTCTGATCGAATGCCCAAAGTCAAAATAATTTGATATTGGAGATTTGCCAATGCATTAAATCAAATTAATTTGATATTGGAGATTTGGATCAAATGTTCAAAGTCAAATTATTCTGATATTGGACATTCGGGTCGAATGTCTAAATTCAAAGTATTTTGATATTGGAGATTCGGATCGAATGTCCAAAGTGAAATTAATTTGATATCGGAGATTTGCCAATGTCCAATGTCAAATTATTTTGATATTGGAGATTCTGATCGAATGTTCAAAGTCAAATTAATTTGATATTGGAGATTCGCCAATGTCCAAAGTCAAATAAAGTTGATACTGGAGATTCGGTATCGAATGTCCAAAGTCAAATTTATTCGATACTGGACGTCGAATGTCCAAAGTCAATTTATTTTGATATTGGAGATTCAGATCGAATGTCCAAAGTCAACTTAATTTGATATTGGAGATTCGCCAATGTCCAAAGACAAATTATTTTGATATCGGAGATTCGGGTCAAATGTCCAAACTCAAATTAAAATTTGATATTTGAGATTCACCAATGTCCAACTTCAAATTATTTTGATATTGGAGATTCTGATCGAATGTCCAAAGTCAAATTAATTTGATATTGGAGATTCGCCAATGTCCAATGTCAAATTGTTTTTATATTGGACATTCGGGTCTAATGTCTAAGGTCATTTTTTTCCTTTGATATTGGACATTCGGGTCGAATATCGAATGTCCAAAGTCAAAGTATTTTGATATTGAAGATTCGAATCAAATGTTCAAAGTCAAATGAATTGATTTTAGGCCCTGTCCCAATTTGAGTAAACTGATTGTTTGCACTTATTTGGAGTTTAAACCAGTCTATTTTCACGGCTACCATTATATAACGATTTTTTCATTGGACTAGAAGTCGAGCACGTCTTAACGAACCAAATGAATGAAAAGGAACGCATATAGACGTGAATGATCGAGGCGGACGTACATTTTCTGGTAAGAACTTGCAACATTGACTAAATAGCAGTAAATGGAGAAATATTCTTGTTTATTACCTTCAGAACTTGCAGCATTCGACTAAATATGTTCTATATTGAGAAAAAGTATTTTCATTCTCTTCAGAACTTGCAACATTGACAGCATGTATTTCTAGATAGCCTATTCTTTTTCATTCCCTTCAGAACTTGCAACATTGAACGTGTCCAGATTTTAAAAAACGACAAAAATACATATTTCACTAACACTATCTGAGTCCACATTTCTAAAAACGTGATATTTTACCCCCCAAAAGAATTCCAAGTCCCCTTTTTTTATATATATTTGGCCCCGAAGGAAACCCTTTCCCCGAATATACCTTCCATGTATCACATTATAAAACTTCTTAGAGGACACGTCGCCTTATAGAGCCGTATCCACTTGAAAAAAAGACACTTTTCTTAGGAAAAACATACTTTTTAAAAATCTAGACACGCAGCCTTATAGAGCTGCGTCCAATTGAGAAAAAATATATTTTATCTAAGAAAAACATGCTTTTTTCAAATGTGGACACACAGCCTTAAAGAGCTGTGTCCACTTGAGAAAAAATATACTTTTCTTAAGAAAAAACATACATTTTTAAATGTGAACACACGGTCTTATAGGACTGTGTTTACTTGAGAAAAAAAACACTTTTCTTCAGATTTCCAAAAGTGGACAAAACCCTATAAGGCGGTGAGTCCAGATTTGAAAAAAAGTATGTTATTCTTAAGAAAATTGTATTTTTGTCTCAAGTGGACACGGCTCTATAAGGCGGGGTGTCCAGATTTTAAAAAAATATGTTTTTATTAAGAAAAGTGTGTTTTTCAAAATTTGGACACGGCTCTATAAGGCGACGTGTCCTCTTATTTTAGAAGTTTAATAATGTGATACATGGAAGGTATATCCCGTGGAAAGGGTCTCGTTTGGGCCAAATATATAGAAAAAGGTGCTTGGAATACTTTTGGGGGTAAATTATCACATTTTTAGAAATGTGGATACAGATCGTGTGGGTGAATTATGCATTTTGGTGTTGTTTTTTTAATCTGGACTCGTTCGATGTTGCAAGTTCTGAAGGGAATGAAACAAATATCTAGATGTTGTCAATGTTGCAAGTTCTGAAGGGAATGAAACATAATATTTCTCAATATAGAACATATTTAGTCGAATGCTGCAAGTTCTGAAGAGAATAACAAAATATGTGTCCATTGACAGCTATTTAGTCAATGTTGCAAGTTCTGAAGGGAATGAAACAATAATTTAAATTATCTCAATTTAAAAAGTTATTCTATCAAGGTTGCAGTATTTGAAGGGAATGAACACTTTTTATACGGAAATATAGCTCTTTGTGTAGTTATAAGGAAATATCAGAACACACCACAGTCGTAAACGTGCCATGAATATTTTCTAAGAACTAGGCCTATGTCCTGTGATGACACAATTGTAAAGGCATTCATTTCATTCATAAATTGTTGACTGCGTCCCTTGCAGAAGCGATATAGTTCATTCATCGAGATTATGGTTCGTCAACCAGAATGTTAGCGCGCGCTTATTAGTTTAAATTGACAATCAAACCAATTGTTGCATAATTCTGACATTTTACCTCGATGTTGTCTGCTAAGATGGCCGCGTCAGGAAAACATTTCGAACATAAAACGATCCATAAAGGTAATTTTATTGGTGCAGTAACACTAGACTTGTATTAGTGTTACATGTTATATGTTTCGTCTCCTCCAGAATCACCGACTTTTTCCAGAATGATCGATCGATGTTGTAATTTTTTTTTTTAAAAAGGGTCAATTTCGGAAAATTGTCAAATACGTCTTGGTCTAAAACGGTTTTTTTAACATGTGGACACACCGCCTTGTATGAACGTGTCCACTTTTTCAATATTACGTAGCAAAAACATAAAAAAAAACACTTTAAAAAAAGTCTCAAAATCAGTTTACTCAAATTGGGACAGGGCCCGATTTTGGTGGTTAGTAGACCGCGTCCGATTACTGGCAGCATATATTTTGCTGGTAACTAGACAGCGTCCTAGTAACTTGACTGCGTCCTACTGTAGACAGCATCGATTTTGCTGGTAACTAGACTGCGTATTGAAAAACGACGCTTCTTGAGTGAGTGTCGTACTATTACCGAAGAACAAGGGCAAGGATAAAAAGCAATGACTACGTTTCAAAAAATCTACAAAATCAATCTTGCGTATGTATTAACATGTCTTTATACAAGTCAGAGTGTAAAATACTCTCCTATTACATCGGTGGCAACGGAAAAAAGTAAGAAAAGATGAAAATTATAGAGATTATTATTTAAAACTGTTACGAGATTTTCTATTTACCTATTGCTTGAAAGAACCTGAAACATATACAGATATGATTAAAATGACGAATAAACTCGAAAAATATCTAGCTTATCACAACTGCCATCTTATTGCAAAATATCGAGTTACTAGTCAATAGTCCATAATATTGAACGTGTAATTATATTTGTTTGCAAACTAAATAAGCTGCAAAAGAAATTTCACATCTAAATACGGAATAGTGAAATTAAATATACATGTTTCGTATTATAACATTCTGATTTGTTCAGGTGATGCAGAAAACACTGAATTGATAACTTAAACATAGCCTCAAAGGGAAATTGATAGCAGCTGTTAAATGGACATCACGCCATCACTTGTATACTGATAACACACTGGCGACGATGTCTGTACCACCAGAATAGGAGACCAAGTACAGATTATAGACAATCGACATAGTTTTCGGGCATAATAACCATCATATCTCCACAGAGGTTATCACAAGGTTCAGAATAATGGATATTGACTGATATACGACTAGTACAGAATCCAGGTCTCACAACTACTATCTACACCTAATTTTGTGACTTCGTAAAAGTAGAGACTGTATACGTAAGTCTTCACAGTCTAGTTTGCTATGCATTAAAGCTACTGACACTTACTTAAATCGCATGCCGCTTTGAAGGCGTGTCTTTAATCGTAATTTCATGTTCACCAGCTCCTGGCGAAATCGACCCCTGTCACGAGCAAAATTCCAATATTCCTTAAAGAATCCCCGGGAAGGCCCTGAATTATACCTTCATGGATTTAATAATGTAACTATTCTTGAACAACATAATAATAAATCACTTCTCATTTCCTAATTTCCCTTAGTTGATTATTGATTTATCTGTAAAGTTAATAATTTAACTATGTAAAATGTTAAAAAAAAAGTATGATGATGCACCTTTGGAAACGGCCGAGCACGACACATACGAAATATTGCAGTCTCGGTTTGATTTAGACTGTTCATGAGCAGTAGTGAAATATGCTAGCTACCGCTCACGTCCTCTAGCCCCGGGTTGAGCAGAACTCTATATTCCTAAAATCAATAGTACACAGATGGCATGCATACGGCGGTGTACATGGAGTTATATGCATCCCCATATCGTACGGCGTATGGTCCCAGTATCTAATAAAATTAAATGGCCCGAAGAGCGAAATAAACTTAATGGAATTTAGTTAGGAGCAGCGTTTATGAAGCCTGCGTATCACAAGTAACAGCCAAAAGACTAAATTAAAAAGCAGACAACATATCCTGTAAGTGGTTAAACAATACCCAGAGCCATTTATCGGCCGGAGTAGTGGAACCACCAAATCAAAAATTAAGTAAGAAAACAAAAGAAATTGAAAATGCGGAGCCGCCATAAAGCTTAACCAAGGTTAACAAAGTCTACTCATCAATAATAACCATAAAATAGGGTATACTTGCTACATGTAATTAAATACATCATTGCTACAAAGCATTAAATGATTAATAAACTTTGGAATTACTTAATGGATAATAGATGACATGAGGTAAAACTAGAATAATTATACATTTAAATGACTAAAGCCCTCTGTGGTTGACTGTGATGTCCTCTACACTGTTATCACATAAAACGATCTCAACAATAGACTGATAAATGTACTCGAAAATCGTACACGTACAAACCTGACCTTACATACATGTTCTAGTAAAATGATATTGTAACCCTAGAACATATCAATACCTACATGTTCTAGTAAAATGACACTGTAACCCTAGAATATACCAATACCTACATAATAGTAAAATGATACTGTAAACATAGAACATATCAATACCTACATGTTCTAGTAAAATGAAACTGTAACCCTAGAACATATCAATATCTACGTGTTCTAGTAAAATGGTACGGTAACCCTAGAACATATCAATATCCACGTGTTCTAGTAAAATGGTACGGTAATCCTAGAACATATCAATACCTACATGTTCTAGTAAAATGATACTGTAACCATAGAACATATCAATATCAACGTGTTCTAGTAAAATGGTACGGTAATCCTAGAACATATCAATACCTACATGTTGCAGTAAAATGACACTGTAACCCTAGAACATACCAATACCTACATGTTCTAATAAAATGATACTGTAACCCTAGAACATATCAATACCTACGTGTTCTAGTAAAATGATACTGTAACCCTAGAATATATCAATACCTACGTGTTCTAGTAAAATGGTACGGTAACCCTAGAACATACCAATACCTACATGTTCTAGTAAAATTATACTGTAACCCTAGAACATATCAATACCTACATGTTCTATTAAAATGACACTGTAACCCTAGAACATACCAATACCTACATGTTCTAGTAAAATGACACTGTAAACCTAGAACATATCAATACCTACATGTTCTAGTAAAATGATACTGTAACCCTAGAACATACCAATACCTACATGTTCCAGTAAAATGATACTGTAACCCTAGAACATATCAATACCTACGTGTTCTAGTAAAATGATACTGTAAGCCTAGAACATATCAATACCTACGTGTTCTAGTAAAATGATACTGTAACCCTAGAACATATCAATACCTACGTGTTCTAGTAAAATGGTACGGTAACCCTAGAACGTACCAATACCTACATGTTCTAGTAAAATGATACTGTAACCCTAGAACAGATCAATACCTACGTGTTCTAGTAAAATGATACTGTAACCCTAGAATATATCAATACCTACGTGTTCTAGTAAAATGGTACGGTAACCCTATAACATACCAATACCTGTTGGTTCTAGTAAAATGATACTGTAACCCTAGAACATATCAATACCTACATGTTCTAGTAAAATGACACTGTAACCCTAGAACATACCAATACCTACATGTTCTAGCAAAATGATACTGTAACCGTAGAACATATCAATACCTACGTGTTCTAGTAAAATGATACTGTAACCCTAGAATATACCAATACCTACGTGTTCTAATAAAATGATACTGTAACCCTAGAACATATCAATACCTACGTGTTCTAGTAAAATGATACTGTAACCCTAGAACATACCAATACCTACGTGTTCTAATAAAATGATACTGTAATCATAGAACATATGAATACCTACGTGTTCTAGTAAAATGATACTGTAACCCTAGAACATATCAATACCTACGTGTTCTAGTAAAATGGTACGGTAACCCTACAACACATCAATACCCACATGTTCTAGTAAAATGATACTGAAACCCTAGAACATATCAATACCTACATTTTCTTGGTAACATGACACTGTAACCCTAGAACATATCAATACCTACATGTTCTAGTAAAATGATACTGTAACCCTAGAACATATCAATAACTACATGTTCTAGTAAAATGATACTGTAACCCTAGAACATACCAATACCTACATGTTCCAGTAAAATGATACTGTAACCCTAGAACATACCAATACCTACATGTTCTAGTAAAATGACACTGTAACCCTAGAACATACCAATACCTACATGTTCTAGTAAAATGATACTGTAACCCTAGAACAGATCAATACCTACGTGTTCTAGTAAAATGATACTGTAACCCTAGAATATATCAATACCTACGTGTTCTAGTAAAATGGTACGGTAACCCTAGAACATACCAATACCTGCTGGTTCTAGTAAAATGATACTGTAACCCTAGAACATATCAATACCTACATGTTCTAGTAAAATGACACTGCATGTTCTAGTAAAATGACACTGTAACCCTAGAACATACCAATACCTACATGTTCTAGCAAAATGATACTGTAACCGTAGAACATATCAATACCTACGTGTTCTAGTAAAATGATACTGTAACCCTAGAATATACCAATACCTACGTGTTCTAATAAAATGATACTGTAACCCTAGAACATATCCATACCTACGTGTTCTAGTAAAATGATACTGTAACCCTAGAACATACCAATACCTACGTGTTCTAATAAAATGATACTGTAATCATAGAACATATGAATACCTACGTGTTCTAGTAAAATGATACTGTAACCCTAGAACATATCAATACCTACGTGTTCTAGTAAAATGGTACGGTAACCCTACAACACATCAATACCCACATGTTCTAGTGAAATGATACTGAAACCCTAGAACATATCAATACCTACATTTTCTTGGTAACATGACATTGTAAGCCTAGAACATATCAATACCTACATGTTCTAGTAAAATGATACTGTAACCCTAGAACATATCAATACCTACGTGTTCTAGTAAAATGGTACGGTAACCCTAGAACATATCAGTACCTACATGTTGTAGTAAAATGATACTGAAAGCTTAGAACATATCAATACCTACATTTTCTTGGTAAAATGACACTGTAACCCTAGAACATATCAATACCTACATGTTCTAGTAAAATGACACTGAAACCCTAGAATATATCAATACCTACATGTTCTAGTAAAATGACACTGTAACCCTAGAACATATCAATACCTTCAAGTTCTAGGAAAAATCAATATCTACATGTTCTAGTAAAATGACACTGTAACCCTAGAATATATCAATACCTACATGTTCCAGTAAAATGATACTGTAACCCTAGAACATACCAATACCTACATGTTCTAGTAAAATGACACTGTAACCCTAGAACATACCAATACCTACATGTTCTAGTAAAATGATACTGTAACCCTAGAACATACCAATACCTACATGTTCTAATAAAATGTTACTGTAACCCTAGAACATATCAATACCTACGTGTTCTAGTAAAATGGTACGGTAACCCTAGAACATATCAGTACATACATGTTGTAGTAAAATGATACTGAAAGCTTAGAACATATCAATACCTACATTTTCTTGGTAAAATGACACTGTAACCCTAGAACATATCAAAATCTACATGTTCTAGTAAAATGACACTGTAACCCTAGAATATATCAATACCTACACGTTCTAGTAAAATGACACTGTAACCCTAGAACATATCAATACCTTCATGTTCTAGGAAAAATCAATATCTACATGTTCTAGTAAAATGACACTGTACCCCAAGAACATATCAATACCTACATGTTCTAGTAAAATGATACTGTAACCCTAGAACATATCAATACCTACATGTTCTAGTAAAATGACACTGTAACCCTAGAATATATCAATACCTACTTGTTCCAGTAAAATGATACTGTAACATTAGAACATACCAATACCTACATGTTCTAGTAAAATGATACTGTAACCCTAGAACATACCAATACCTACATGTTCTAGTAAAATGACAGTGTAACCCTAGAACACATCAATACTTACATTTTCTAGTAAAATGATACTGTAAGCCTAGAATATATCAATACCTTCATGTTCCAGTAAAATGATACTGTAACCCTAGAACATACCAATACCTACATGTTCTAGTAAAATTTCACTGTAACCCTAGAACATATCAGTACCTACATGTTCTAGTAAAATGATACTGTAACCCTAGAACATACCAATACCTACATGTTCCAGTAAAATGATACTGTAACCCTAGAACATACCAATACCTACATGTTCTAATAAAATGTTACTGTAACCGTAGAACATATCAATACCTACGTGTTCTAGTAAAAATATACTGTAACCCTAGGATATATCAATACCTACGTGTTCTAGTAAAATGGTACGGTAACCCTAGAACATACCAATACCTACATGTTCTAGTAAAATGATACTGTAACCCTAGAACATATCAATACCTACATGTTCTAGTAAAATGACACTGTAACCCTAGAACATACCAATACCTACATGTTCTAGCAAAATGATACTGTAACCGTAGAACATATCAATACCTACGTGTTCTAGTAAAATGATACTGTAACCCTAGAATATACCAATACCTACGTGTTTTAATAAAATGATACTGTAACCCTAGAACATAGCAATACCTACGTGTTCTAATAAAATGATACTGTAACCCTAGAACATACCAATACCTACGTGTTCTAATAAAATGATACTGTAATCATAGAACATATGAATACCTACGTGTTCTAGTAAAATGATACTGTAACCCTAGAACAACCCTAACCCTAACCCTAGAACATATCAATACCTACGTGTTCTAGTAAAATGGCACGGTAACCCTACAACACATCAATACCCACATGTTCTAGTAAATTGATACTGAAACCCTAGAACATATCAATACCTACATTTTCTTGGTAACATGACACTGTAACCCTAGAACATATCAATACCTACATGTTCTAGTAAAATGATACTGTAACCCTAGAACATATCAATACCTACGTGTTCTAGTAAAATGGTACGGTAACCCTAGAACATATCAGTACCTACATGTTGTAGTAAAATGATACTGAAAGCTTATAACATATCAATACCTACATTTTTTTGGTAAAATGACACTGTAACCCTAGAACATTTCAATACCTACATGTTCTAGTAAAATGACACTGTAACCCTAGAATATTTCAATACCTACATGTTCTAGTAAAATGACACTGTAACCCTAGAACATATCAATACCTTCATGTTCTAGGAAAAATCAATATCTACATGTTCTAGTAAAATGACACTGTAACCCTAGAACATATCAATACCTACATGTTCTAGTAAAATGATACTGTAACCCAAGAACATATCAATACCTACATGTTCTAGTAAAATGACACTGTAACCCTAGAATATATCAATACCTACATGTTCCAGTAAAATGATACTGTAACCCTAGAACATACCAATACCTACATGTTCTAGTAAAATGACACTGTAACCCTAGAACATACCAATACCTACATGTTCTAGTAAAATGATACTGTAACCCTAGAACAGATCAATAGCTACGTGTTCTAGTAAAATGATACTGTAACCCTAGAATATATCAATACCTACGTGTTCTAGTAAAATGGTACGGTAACCCTAGAACATACCAAAACCTGCTGGTTCTAGTAAAATGATACTGTAACCCTAGAACATATCAATACCTACATGTTCTAGTAAAATGACACTGTAACCCTAGAACATACCAATACCTACATGTTCTAGCAAAATGATACTGTAACCGTAGAACATATCAATACCTACGTGTTCTAGTAAAATGATACTGTAACCCTAGAATATACCAATACCTACGTGTTCTAATAAAATGATACTTTTACCCTAGAACATATCAATACCTACGTGTTCTAGTAAAATGAAACTGTAACCCTAGAACATACCAATACCTACGTGTTCTAATAAAATGATACTGTAATCATAGAACATATGAATACCTACGTGTTCTAGTAAAATGATACTGTAACCCTAGAACATATCAATACCTACGTGTTCTAGTAAAATGGTACGGTAACCCTACAGCACATCAATACTCACATGTTCTAGTAAAATGATACTGAAACCCTAGATCATATCAATACCTACATTTTCTTGGTAACATGACATTGTAAGCCTAGAACATATCAATACCTACATGTTCTAGTAAAATGATACTGTAACCCTAGAACATATCAATACCTACGTGTTTTAGTAAAATGGTACGGTAACCCTAGAACATATCAGTACCTACATGTTGTAGTAAAATGATACTGAAAGCTTAGAACATATCAATACCTACATTTTCTTGGTAAAATGACACTGTAACCCTAGAACATATCAATACCGACATGTTCTAGTAAAATGACACTGTAACCCTAGAATATATCAATACCTACATGTTCTAGTAAAATGACACTGTAACCCTAGAACATATCAATACCTTCATGTTTTAGGAAAAATCATTATCTACATGTTCTAGTAAAATGACACTGTAACCCTAGAACATAACAATACCTACATGTTCTAGTAAAATGACACTGTAACCCTAGAACATACCAATACCTACATGTTCTAATAAAATGACAGTGTAACCCTAGAACACATCAATACTTACATGTTCTAGTAAAATGACACTGTAACCCTAGAATATATCAATACCTTCATGTTCCAGTAAAATGATACTGTAACCCTAGAACATACCAATACCTACATGTTCTAGTAAAATTTCATTGTAACCCTAGAACATATCAGTACCTACATGTTCTAGTAAAATGATACTGTAACCCTAGAACATACCAATACCTACATGTTCCAGTAAAATGATACTGTAACCCTAGAACATATCAATACCTACATGTTCTAGTAAAATGACACTGTAACCCTAGAACATATCAATACCTAGTGTTCTAGTAAAATGATCCTGTAACCCTCGAACATATCAATACCTACGTGTTCTTGTAAAATGGTACGGTAACCCTAGAACATACCAATACCTACATGTTCTAGTAAAATGATACTGTAACTATAGAACAAATAAAAGCGCGAGGTCCCTAGTTCAAATCCCATTCAAGGCAACTTTTTATCAACTATTATCGCAAGCCGTATATTGATGGATGTTGTACGAAGGCTAGAAAAACATATGATATTTTACGCATCGATTTTTGCCTTTTGGACGTTCCTCTAACTGAAACTACTTCAACCATGACACATATCTATTCATCCGTTAGTACTGGTTCAGGTATAGCGTGTGTATCTTTAAGACGTGCTAGAAGTACGCATCAACGGTAAACAGAGCAATACGTTTCGCTGAAATGAATAAAATATAGTAACCGTATTGAGCAACATAGCAATACGTCTGTACTTCTCACTGAATTAAATCAATGTGGCATATTGAGCAACAGAGCTGTACGTCTCGCTATGGTGAATACAGTATATGAGGCGTATTGAGCAACAGAGCTGTACGTCTCGCTGTGGTGAATACAGTCTCTGAGGCGTATTGAGCAACAGAGCAATACGTCTCGCTATGGTGAATACAGTCTATGAGGCGTATTGAGCAACAGAGCTGTACGTCTCGCTGTGTTGAATAAAATCCATGATGGCGTATTGAGCAACATAGCAAAAGGTCTCGCTGTGTTGAGAAAAAACAACTGTGAAACGTATTGAGCAACAGAGAATTACTTCTCGATGTGTCGAAAAAAATCTATGAGTCGTATTAAGCAACAAAGCAATATGTCTCGCAGTGTTGAATAAACTATATCAACCGTATTGAGCAACAGAGCACTACGTCTCGCTGTGTTTAATAAAATCTCTGAGCCGTATTGAGCAACAGAGCAATACGTCTGTACTTCTCACTGTGTTGAATAAAATCTATGGGGCGTATTCAGCAACATATCTGTACTTATCGCTGTGTTGAATACAATGTATGAGGCGCATTGAGTAACAGAGATGAACTTCTCGCTGTGTTGAATAAAATCGATGAGGTGTATTGAGCAACAGAGCTGTACGTCTCGGTGTGGTGAATACAGTCTATGAGGCGTATTGAGCAACATAGCTGTACGTCTCGCTGTTGTGAATACAGTCTATGAGGCGTATTGAGCAACAGAGCTGTACGTCTCGCTGTGGTGAATACAATCTATGAGGCGTATTGTGCAACAGAGCTGTACATCTCGCTGTGTTGAATAAAATCCGTGAGGGCGTATTGAGCAACATAGCAAAAGGTCTCGCTGTGTTGAAAAAAACAACTGTGGCACGTATTGAGCAACAGAGAATTACTTCTCGCTGCGTTGAAAAAAATCTATGAGGCGTATTAAGCAACAAAGCAATATGTCTCGCAATGTTGAATAAACTATATGAACCGTATTGAGCAACAGAGCACTACGTCTCGCTGTGTTTAATAAAATCTCTGAGGCGTATTGAGCAACAGAGCAATACGTCTGTACTTCTCACTGTGTTGAATAAAATCTATGAGGCTTCTTCAGCAACATATCTGTACTTATCGCTGTGTTGAATAAAATGTATGAGGCGCATTGGGCAACAGAGTTGCACGTCTCGCTGTGTTAAATACGATATATGAGGCGTATTGAGCAACATAGCTGTACTTCTCGCTGTGGTATATACAATCTATGATGCGTATTGAGCAACAGAGATGTTCGTCTCGCTGTGTAAATACAATATATGAGGCATATTGAGCAACAGAGATGTACTTTTCGCTGTGTAAATACAATCTATGATGCGTATTGAGCAACATAGATGTACGTCTCGCTGTGTTGAATAAAATCAAATCAATAAGGCGTATTGACCATCATAGATGTAGTTACTTCTCGCTGTGTTAAATTAAATCTATGAGGCGTATTGAGCAACAGAGATGTACGTCTCGCTGTGTTGAAAAAAACATCTATGATGTATATTGAGCAACAGAGCAATATGTGTCGCCGTGTTGAATAAAATAAATGAACCGTATTGAGCAACAGAGCATTACGTCTCGCTGTATTTAATAAAATCTATGAGACGTATTGAGCATCAAAGCAATACGTCCCGCTGTGTTAAATAAAATCTATGAGACGTATTGAGCAACAAAGCAATACGTCTGTACCTCTCACTGTGTTGAAAAAAATATATAAGGCGTATTGAGCTACATAGCAATATGTGTCGCCGTGTTGAATAAAATAAATGAACCGTTTTGAGGAACAGAGCAATACGTCTCGCTGTGTTGAATACAATCTATGAACCGTATTGAGCAACAGAGCTATACGTCTCGCTGTGTTGAATACAATCTATGAGAAATATTGAGCAACAGAGCAGTAATGGGTTTCAGTGAACCTCTGTGCCATATTGAGCAACAGAGTCGTACCGCGCTTCAGTGAACTGCTGAGCCGTATGGAGTAACAGAGCCGTACAGAACTCCAATGAACTGCTGAGTATTATTGAGCAACAGAGCAGTACTGGGTTTCAGTGAACCTCTGTACCATATTGAGCAACAGAGGCGTACCGGGCTTCAGTGAACTGCTGAGCCGTATTGAGTAACAGGGTCGTACCGAGCTCCAGTGAACTGCTGAGTATTATTGAGCAACAGAGCAGTACTGGGTTTCAGTGAACCTGTGTGCCATATTAAGCAACAGAGGCGTACCGGGCTTCAGTGAACTGCTGAGTCGTATTGAGTGACAGGGTCGTACCGAGCTCCAGTGAACTGCTGCGTATTATTGAGCAACAGAGCAGTACTGGGTTTCAGTGAGCCTCTGTGCCATATTGAGCAACAGAGGCGTACCGGGCTTCAGTGAACTGCTGAGCCGTATTGAGTAACAGGGTCGTACCGAGCTCCAGTGAACTGATGAGTATTGAGCAACAGAGCAGTACTGAGTTTCAGTGAACCTCTGTGCCATAGTAAGCAACAGAGGCGTGCCGGGCTTCAATGAACTGCTGAGCCGTATTGAGTAACAGAGCCGTACCGGGCTTCAGTGAACTGCTGAGTCTTATTGAGCAACAGAGCCGTACCGGGCTCCAGTGAACTGCTGTGCCATATTGAGCAACAGAGGCGTACTGGGCTTCAGTGAACTGCTGTGCCATATTGAGCAACAGAGAAGTACCGAGTTACAGTGACCTGATGAGTTTTATTGAGCAACAGAGCCGTATCGGGCTTCAGTAAACTGCTGAGCCGTATTGAGCAACAGAGCCGTACCGAGCTCCAGTGAACTGCTGAGTTTCACTGAGCAACAGTGGAGCAACAGGGCCGTACCGGGCTTCAGTGAACTGCTGAGCCGTATTGAGCAACAGAGCCGTACCGAGCTTAAGTGAACTGCTGAGTTTTATTGAGCAGCAGAGGCGTACCGAGCTCCAGTGAACTGCTGAGTTTTATTGAGCAACAGAGCCGTACCGAGCTCCAGTCAACTGCTGAGTTTTATTGAGCAACAGAGCCGTACCGAGCTCCAGTGAACTGCTGAGTTTTATTGAGCTACAGAGGCGTACCGAGCTCCTTTGAACTGCTGAGTTTTATTGAGCAACAGAGCCGTACCGAGCTCCAGTGAACTGCTGAGTTTTATTGAGCAACAGAGGCGTAACGGGCTTCAGTGAACTGCTGAGCCGTATTGAGTAACAGGGTCGTACCGAGCTCCAGTGAACTGCTGAGTTTTATTGAGCAACAGAGCAGTACTGGGTTTCAGTGAAGCTCTGTGCCATATTAAGCAACAGAGGCGTACCGGGCTTCAGTGAACTGCTGAGCCGTATTGAGTAACAGGGTCGTACCGAGCTCCAGTGAACTGCTGAGATTTATTGAGCAACAGAGCGGTACTGGGTTTCAGTGAACCTCTGTGCCATATTGAGCAACAGGGCCGTACCGAGCTCCAGTGAACTGCTGAGTTTATTGAGCAACAGAGGCGTACCGAGCTCCAGTAAACTGCCGAGTTTTATCGAGCAACAGAGGCGTACCGAGCTCCAGTGAACTGCTTAGTTTTATCGAGCAACAGAGGCGTACCGAGCTCCAGTGAACTCCTGAGTTTTATTGAGCAACAGAGGCTTCCCGAGCTCCAGTGAACTGCTGAGTCTTATTGAGCAACAGAGCCGTACCGAGCTCCAGTGAACTGCTGAGTCTTATCGAGCAACAGAGGCGTATCGATTTCCAGTGAACTGCTTAGTTTTATCGAGCAACAGAGGCGTACCGAGCTCCAGTGAACTCCTGAGTTTTATTGAGCAACAGAGGCGTACCGAGCTCCAGTGAACTGCTGATTCTTATTGAGCAACAGAGCCGTACCGATCTCCAGTGAACTCCTGAGTCTTATTGAGCAACAGAGGCGTATCGAGCTCCAGTGAACTGCTGAGGCTGATTGAGCAACAGAGCTGTACCGAGCTCCAGTGAACTCCCGAGTCTTATTGAGCAAAAGAGCCGTACCGAGCTCCAGTGAACTGCTGAGTCTTATTGAGCAACACATTTTCCGTTAAATTTTACAAGAAAGGAAGCAAAACCAGCAAATTTATTTTGAAAATATATCAACACATTTATTCAAATACTACGATGTTATATGATATATTACAACAAAAACACAAACACATCATTTGATGTTTAATATAAACATTATTATTGTATTTACTCATCCAGAAACGTCTATATGCTACTAATTATAAATGAATGATCTTGGATGACACAATAACACGTTTACAATATGTTTAAAAATATTCATAGGTAACACAAAGCCTTAATGAGGTCCAGTATACTGCTGTGCCGTATTGAGTAACATAACCGTAACGAGCTCAGTGAACCTCTTACATGTAGCAGTATTGACAAACAAACCGTACCTATGTCCATTGAACTGTTGAACAGCATGGAGAAAGAGAGCCATACCGAGTTCTAATGAACTGCTGAACCGTATGGAGTAACATATCCGTACCGGATTACATAACCCATTCGACTGACGATACTAAGAGAATGTTTCTTGCCCCAAAATACACCCGGATGTCAAGTCAGCCTGTCTCTCTATGTGTTCGGGATCTGAAAACTGTTCTAATAATCGAGCGTTCTATTCTTCTGATTCTTGTTCAGCCATAAGAAATCTTCTTTCTAACTATTTATCGTTAGAGATTAAACCATCTGGATGGCAAAAACCAGCTAACCGGCATAACTTTATGGACGGTGGAGACGGTCTCCGTAGTGTATCAGACGGCCTAGATGGGTCAGGATCTGTGTAGGCGATCGCCGGCATCCATTCTCGTCCAGATCATCGGACCTGCAGGACGTGTCTATCTACAATTCACCAGGCGATGCCGATGCGTCCTGCAGAGTATCGTCATAGTATATTCATTATATACCCTTTGCATACATTAACGGATATAAACTTAATTTATCAGGGAGCCTTTGTCATGATTGTCTTACATCTTTAAAAGTAACTCCATTCAATGTCCATGCATCACGTGAGATCGTGCAAATACACAATATCATCTTGTGACAAACATAGATACTGCTTTTAACCCTGCATGTAATTAAATAAATGTAAATATAATCTTGTCTTAATTATCCTACAATATATATTAATGGTCAATTAGTAAAACACAAAACAAATTGCTTTCAACTATTCATATATATTAATACTGATTTGCAAATATGGAAGTTGTGAAGAGTTGAGTTATATTGGGTTTTACGGCACACAAGCACACAAAGGATATATGGCGACAACATCAAAGACATCTCCTCGCCCACCCTCCATTTCCATCAAGATACGGATATGAAGAGTGGGCCTAGATCCTTCTCACCTGCAGAACTGTAGAGTTGCTGCAAATTATGTGGTAAACATTCCATTTATTCGCTGGAGGCACGATCATTATTTTCTGCCAATACTCAAATAGAACCTGAAACAATATGGGGGCGATGATGAAGACCTTTAATGCACATGAACACAATTACAAAAAAACATGAATGATGGGGTTGTGTAGGATATTACCCTTCTGTTTGGATAAGAAGTGACCATATTCACACGGGGCGAAGTTATGAAGGAGAAGTAACTATAAACAAATAAAGATAGCGTCGTGTCCCTTTAACATTATGCAATGAGAGGAAATTTAAATATCGGACAAGTGGTACTAAGTTGCCACAAAGACGATTATTTAATGTAAATGCATGAGCACAATATATTATGGAAATACATATAAATGTGTCGATACGTGTCCATCAGGCGCGATGGGAGAATTTAGCATATAATATGTACTTCATTATCAACTGGTTTATTTAAATAACTAAGTCAACACTCCTAATCTAGTCATGAACGTAATAGATACAACCTCGTTCTCGTTGGCGCTTGCATATTCATTAGCTCGGATATAAATCACTTAAACGATCGGGAACCCGCGCAGTTACTATCTTCCACATTACCATAAAGGTTTCAATATTCTTTTTTTATTGACGAAGGATTTATCAACAAACGACTTTGCTTACTGATTCTAGTGTTTCAATATTCTATTCTTATTGACGAAGGATTTATCAACAAGTGAGTTTGATTACAGATTCTAGTGTTTCAATATTCTATTCTTATTGACGAAGGATTTATCAACAAGCGAGTTTGCTTACAGATTCTAGTGTTTCAATATTCTATTCTTATTGACGAAGGATTTGTTTGATTACATATTCTAGTGTTTCAATATTCTATTCTTATTGACGAAGGATTTATCAACAAGCGAGTTTGCTTACGGATTCTAGTGTTTCAATATTCTATAAACGAAGGTGTGCTTGAAGATATTTCAATATTATATTCGTATTAAAGAAGGATTTATCAACAAGTAAGTGGGAGTTGTTTGTGTTTGTTATTCGTCTAAATGTGTATATGTGTTAACTTGTGTTTGCATTTTCGATGACAAATTGAAATAATATGATGATACCGGCACTTTTAAATTTTCCCATTGCAAAGCTACATGTCGGTCTGACTTCAATGTTTTTGTATAGATCATGGCAGTTATATTGTTATGGAAACGAGATTTGTTCGTACATTAAAGGGGCAAATGGCAATCCTGATTGTTTTTAAATTCGCGGCGTCTCGTTAGTTTTTGTACATTACTTGCATATGCAGTTGTTAAATCATTTATATTAATTATAAGAATATTTCGAATATTTAAGTTTAATTCTTGATTAAATTTCAAGATTGCCATGTGTCCCTTTAACATTGACATAAAGTAGCAGGTAGGCAAGAGTAAAGGCGTTACGTTGTTATATAAACAAGCTATGTTCGTAAAAGAACGTTAGCATCAAGAGTCCGGTACATACAAAACGTTGATCAATATAAAGTAGCTGATAGACACTTGTATGGGCCTTTTTATACAACATTTCTAGCACTGTTTAGACCATATATGACGGTAGACTTTTAGTGTTGGAGGCAGAATATCCACTTGTTCCCGTGTAGATCCAGTACTGTATATGCGGTACACCATACGTTTTCATAAAATCAGAGATTTAAAAAGTGGTTTATTACGTCTCTGATAAACTCATTATTGACGTTTGTCCCGAAATTGGTAAATTATCTAATATTTTAGTCACGTGGCGTACGTTATAAGTGTTAAAGGTTCGTATATCGGTTAAGTAATCCATGAATAGTGCATTCTATCCCAGCCAGTGCCGAATTTGGATTTATTCTCTAAATATTTCAAAAGAAATCTCACACCGGACTTGTCCTTCAGATGAAACTTTATAACCGATGTCTGCTCTCTAAAATATCCAGTGCAAAATAAACACTTTTACGCATAGGGGGTAAAATAGACAATTATAAAAAACAGAACATATATTTTCTTTAACTTGTACATATGATACGTACATCGTCATTTATACATACATTACATACATAAATACAATTGTTCATACACAAGTCACGTGATTCTACAAATTAATAATTTTATATCAATATTTAACTAAATTAATAATATTATTATTATCATCGCGCGTCAGAAGTAATTCTATGAATTTAAGCATACTAAGTCTATTATAGTAATATTTCATACAGGGGTTGATGCACTATTTTCAAACACGATGTGTATAAAAATGCTCCGAAAAACTTGAAAAAAGCTGAAAGAATTATCAAAATGCCACGAAAAATAAAGGAGATATGATCTACTGAAAATTTGCCAGGAACATAAATGGGGGCGACTGTCTTGGAACGATGACGTCATCGTTCCATTTTACCATATTTGGCATATTGACAAATACATTTTAAAGCAAAGAAAATCACGGCAAATTGATTAAAAATAAATATACATATGTAAAATGTATAAATGGTATGCTTATTTTTCATTTGCAGTGATTTTCTTTCTTTTAAAATAAATTTTGTCAATATGCCATATATGGTATAAACGTACGATGACGTCATCGTTCCAAAATGGCCGCCTTCATTTATGTTTCTTAATTTCTTCCGTCTATTATTAATATGTGCCACTTTTGGTGTCTACCCAGAAAAATGGGGTGGTCTGCCTCTACCACACACACACAAAGAAATCGACCGTCATATATGGCCTAACATGTGCTAAAATACGTACAACCCCATTTGAACAAACCAGCGCTTGTAAGACAGATACCTGTAATATTGTGTTTCTTCACTGGCATAGAAACGCCATAGAAATGAGTTCTGTTCTTACAATAGAGTCGCCAGTATACCGTTGTATGGTAGTTATATTGTTATAAAAACGAGTTCTGTTCGTACATAACGTTGACATAAGTAACCGGTATATGTTTTAATGGGACAAATGGCAATATGAATGATACCGGTATTTTTACATTATTCGTTTACTATAACACAAGCACGCCTGTACAATGGATACAGTTTCACAAAGGTGATTTATGATTTATCTCATAGACAAAAGTAAAGATCGTTGTGCTGTATTGCCATTCATTAGAGATATATCAAGGTCGATATTTAGAGTTGCTAATAATATATGATATTAACATGTCAGTCGATCATACCAACGCTTTAACCGAAAACACAAATACTATTGTAAATTCAGTGGAACAACACGAAGAAAAACTAGATTCATATATCAAAAATACTCCACATTTATAGCATATTATTATTTTTATTATTATTATTATTTTCCGTGGCAGAATGGTTAACGACGTTGCGTTCAACTCTCACCGCTGCGGGTTCGAATCCCACTGGGAGTTCGACTTCGCTGAGCGCGATACTTATATTTAGATATCGATCAAATGGGGATTGGGATGGGGTGGAGGTGCGTGCAGGCAGGTGCGTGCCTGCCTGCCTGCCTGCCTGCGCGGGTGGGGGAAGTGCATACGTGCGTGCCTGTCTGCGCGTATGTGTGTGTGTGTCAATTCGCCGCAGATAGTAAATAAACCTATATAGTTTTGCCCATCATTCAAAGAGGGTTAAGAAAGGTGAGATCCTGTTTCAATTTCTTTGCAGCATTCAACGAAACAAAAATCCGAATTCTAAATCATATACCCTCGCCATAGACCTACATACAGTACAGTTTTTATATACATGACACTCGCATTTAACTTTACAGTTCAAATTTGTTTTTCTAAAAAATAATCCAGTTATATGGCGAAGAAATGTGAAATATAGTAACACAATGTTGTCGTTTCCAACATGTCTCTAACCAAATGCAACAATAAGAGGTACATTACCTTATTTGATGAACGTGCATATCCCATTATGTGAAGTATGGCTGTGAAGTATGGGGATTTGCCCAAGCCAACAGTATTGAACGTGTTCACGCTCAGTTTTGTAAAACGTTGCTGGGTGTTAAGAAATATACACAAAACGTTTTTATTTATGGTGAGCTAGGTAGAAGTACAATACAAAATAGACGGTTGTTCTCAATTATTAAATATTTGTTTACAATTATACAATCAGAGGATATGAAATATATACGATTAATATATGAATGAATGAATGAATGGTGTTTTACGGCACGTCTACACATAAATAGGTCATATTGTGCGCAAAAACTGACGATTAATATATGACGATATGTGAAGTGATATTGGTATAAATGCACACATGCACATGTGGGCCAGCAAAGTCAGAGATATTTTAAGTAATTATGGATTCTATCATGTTTGGTTTCATCAACGCGGGGGTAACATTTATGCGTCCTTAACATTTGTTAAACAACGTTCAAATGATGTTTTATACAAGAATGGAACACAACATTAACTGATTCACCCAGAGATTTGTTTTACCGAATTATTTCAAATTTTGAGTTACAACCCTACTTAAATATCGTCTCATAGATTAGAAGTGGAAATGGACAAATGGTTCTGCAATAGAGTTCATATAGACGAGAGACGATGTAGACATTGTAACATACTCGAAGACGAGTATTATTTAGTTTTATGTTGTTGTCCATTGTATAATGATTTACGTAATAAATACGTGTCAAGTTTTTATTTCTAACGGCCAAGCGAACGCGTTTAAACGTCGTAAAATGAGTACAATTGTTACATGGTTGAGTACGAAGACTTTATTTTTTATAATAAACGCCTCGGTATTTGTTTTAAATGGTTGTTTTGCTTGGCCTTTTGTTTAGATACTTTGTTTAGAATGGTGTGCGTAACATTCTACCAATTGGGTTAGGTGAAGTATATGTGCATATAATAACATATAATATGAAACAAATGGAAATATTCGAATCTGTAGAATCAGTTTGACGTTATAAGAATGTCAACAAGTAGGTACAACAGTCGAACGGGAAAAATAGCTTTCACAGAACACAATCAGCTAAAACAAGCATTGACATAAACAACAATTACAATGTTAATAAAAAACAATGCAAGTGACATCACTGTCAGGTAAGTGGAACGGTCAGTGGAAAAGGGGAAACTGGGCGTTTAAATCAGGTTTAAGGGTGCACAAACCTCACTCTTATCCGATCGTCATCCCAATAAAACGTGACAGTGTTAATAAATAAATTCCCGCCGGGTAATATTCTCTAACAAACAAGGCAGCACTAATAGGCAATATAAGTATAACACATAGATGATCATGCATATATGAATATAAAAAACAAAAGCACAGAAAGTCACAATGCAATTACTCGCCCTTTGAAGATTTAGGTCGACGTCACTTCATCATAGGGTCCACAGTTTATCCGGTCATCGCACAATCAATGAGGAAAGTGTCAAATTGTAAATGGGTACACCGCTAAACATGCTAAACATTGAGACTCTTCATGAACGGTGTAGTAAATAGTGCTTGCTACCGTTCATGTCCGCTAGGCTTGTATTGAACAGAACTCAATATTTAAATTGTCAGAAGTACAGAAATTTGAACCATCCCAAAGATGGTATGCATATGATGATTAATGAAATTTAATGGAACTTTCAATGAGGTATATTCACAACATTCCAAAGCAAATTTATTTAAGGATTGTTTTTTCATTTTTTGCGGTATTATCGAAGTATACCACGTCAATGATGGGTCACAAATTGTACAAAACATGAAAAACAAATCCGTATAATTACAAACTTATATCAATGATAATCTTTGCTGACCGTCCATTTTATTTCACATGCTCCAGTAAGCTCTAAATTAAATTAATTTCAGTTGAACCTATCAGCCAAATCACAAATTTTCAAATTTGAAATCTACTCCGCCCAAAGTAGATATTTACCTTTCATAAAAGAAATATGTTTCTAGTGGCGTAGCTGCTTTTAGGCACTGCATGCAGACCAGACCCCGGCCGAAAACCTTCTCCCTGATATGTTCTCTTTATTCTCAAATGTGTCTCCCCAAACTTGTCAGAGTGTACCATTTTACCAGCGGAAAAAATATTTATTTATTGTCGGTTGTTCTTATTGATTCAGCTTTTAAAAATATTATGACATACACATACTCATCAATAGCGTTACGATTGTAATATTAAGCTAAAGAGTTTACCTTTACTGTAAGTCGTTCGGATACGAGAAATTAAATCACTTGTGCTAACGCACTCGTGATTTATTTACTACGCATCCGAACTCCTAACTGTATTTTATTCACCGATAAAACACAGGTACTTATTTATTATTTCGATTCTAACACAACAATTACCCCATTTTTTACGCTATTGTTGGGGCACTATATATTATCTCGGAGGTCAAGGTAATCAGGCTGCTATGTTTATAGGCTGTTCCATTGGGCGCCCCCGTATGCAAAGTTCTGCGTTTCAATGCACTAGTTTTCACGTGACAAACAATTAAGTCATTGCTTACGTCATAAAGCTTGCGCTGTATGACGTTAAACGTTCTCACCTTGTTCAAGATGCTTATTAATGTTATATGTACATGTGCATATGATGGGTTTATTTCGGGGGTGTGCACGGTTTTGGAGAATGGCAATTTTGTTGTAATTAACATTTCATTAAAAATAATGTTCAGTTTGTCTTCGTGACGGTTATTTACCAAGTGACGTCATGTAACGTGGCGCTTCCAACGGATGAAATATACGCGGGGAATTAATGTAACAGCTGTGTTTTATCGTAGAATAACATACAGCTGTCTCCCTTCGTTGTGTATATGAAAGACTGCAGAGGTCGTGTTAGAATATTTATTTATCTATTATTAACGTTTCGTTAGATCTACGTCATCGTGACTAGGATTGAAAAAGAGATAAGAAATTCAGGAGCGTAGCCATGTGTAAGCTAGGCCCGGGGAGCATGCCTGGACCCCCTCGGGCCTATACCCGGTGAGCATGCCTGGACCCCCTCGGGCCTATGCCCGGGGAGCATGCCTGGACCACCTATGCTGTTATTTTGGCCTAGTTCTGTATGATATAAAGTTGCGTATCGCGATATTTTTCCGACTTTTAATCTTCCTATACCAAAATGTTTAAGACAAAGCTCCGTGTAATCGTTCTGTTATATTAGAATGAATGCTGAGATTAAATACAAACCGATTAAAATAAAATTGTTTCATATATAATTGCCACCATCACCCATCAGTGGCATAGTTGATTATAGGCACTACAGGCGCCTACAACCTTTTCCCAAATAAGAAAATTCTTAAAAAACATATATACGAGGGCTTTCAAATAGTATGTGGACTTTTTCGATATCGCACTCATTTATTGACGTAAACTTTTAAGATTCATACATGATAAGAAATCAAATGATTTAAACAAAAAATCGATACCATGTTTAATTACGTTGCAATGAATGATATATTAGGTCCAGAAACCCATCGACGGAGCAATCCAAAATGTGACGTCTGTAGTTTATAACTGCATTTCGGAAATGGCTAAATAAACGGAAAATCGGAGGGAAAAATATACAAAACTAAAGTAGCATTGTCAGTGGTATTCCAGAATTACAATCATGAATTTTGTGAATATTAAACATGGAGAACTAGAATAAATATAAATAAGTAGACAGACACTTCCTCGCGTTTAAGTAGAAATTGGCGACGTCAGAAAAAATCACGGAGCACTAAAATGTTAATAAAATATTAAAGAATAGGAACTTTTAATAATACAAAAATGAAATAGAAAAACATAAAATTGTAAACTCTTACATATTTTCTTCAAATTATATATGTTAATAAATTAAGAATACTGATATATGTTCAATAAACATGTCTTTTGGAATGACTATGTTATTTGTTTTCTAAATATTTTGAATATTTGTACTATTCTCGATCAATTTCATATGATCTCTTTCCGAAGCTGTGATATACTTACAAAACATGATTATTCAACAATGCTGTACTATATTTATTTAGCGCAAACGATGAATAATACAATAATCTAATTAAATAACAATTACGTCTGTTATTTCTAGCATTTGTCATCATCTATAATGTGATGTTGTTGTTGGTTTTCACGGCGACGCCATAGCACACAAATGACGTGCTCCGTGGCGGCTACAGTGGGGTTGTAAAACTCGTGTTTCTTGAAATCTTTTTCAAATAGTTGTATAATATACACTGATATGAAAGTGAAAGCGCAAACCTTTATTGCTGTATAATTTAATTTACTTGATGTATAAAAGTGTAATAACTATTAAAAATGTCCCCGTATTATTTGAACATCCCTCGTATAAAAAAAAATGAAGGTGGTAAATTGGGTGATAGGGTGTTGTTGTAAAATCGAAATGTAGATCTTTTGTAATAACGTTCAGAATTATACCGTTGCGCCAATACAATCTTGAAATCCATACAAAAAAAATAATTTTGGTTATTTTTAAAAAGTCTCCCCAAACTCGTAAGAAGGCAGCATCTTACATTTAATTTTAAAACATAATGGGTGAGGGGGCGAGCAGGCTGCCATAGCCAACTAGCAACTTTGCGGCAATGATGCTCAATTGATTGGGCCTAAACTTAATAGCGGCAAGCTACGCTCCTGCACACTAATAATGTATGATGACCTCCACCACCACATCACCACCTCACCAATATACCGCATAATTAATTTGTAATTGACATCCAAACTCGTTGGTCTAAATCAACATTCCATCATTGCTGGTTTATTTTCCTTTTA
Organism: Cyrtodaria siliqua; assembly: GCA_037043455.1. Classification (NCBI taxonomy): domain Eukaryota; kingdom Metazoa; phylum Mollusca; class Bivalvia; order Adapedonta; family Hiatellidae; genus Cyrtodaria; species Cyrtodaria siliqua. The sequence goes on from JAWPHD010002379.1 coordinate 151,733, forward strand.
AAGAAATGTGTCTATATTATCAACACATACACAATGCTTGCCATTTAGGCCCGTAGCCAGCCCTGAAATTAAATCTATGCAAATCCCTTCCTCGGGGTCTAAGGACATGCCCCCAGGAAACAAATGTTGACTAAATGAGATTTCCTGATTTTTTAAGTGCATTCCACAGTCAAGACTTTCAGTTCTTTATTAGACAATTATATTTAAGGGTATTTAATTTGTTGATTAGCTATAACATTAAACTGTTTATTCAATGTTTGGTACTTTTTCAAAATTGTGCTGAGGCAACTGCCTTGGTAGCGTAGCTACGGGCCTGTATGTACATTATACATTTGATTTCATATAATGGAATCAAAGTCAGTAGCAAGCAATATATTTAAGATAACATGTACACAGTGCCTGGAAATAAACGTTTAAGGCACTCGTGGCACTCTTGAGATTTCTATCATGCATTAAAATTAGCACATCGATTAATCCTGTAACATTTTGACTTTAAAACTCCTTCATATAATTAAATACAAATTTGAGATTTGTTTCCTTTATTTTTCCATGTTTTATTTATTTATTTATTTTTTTAAATAAGTGGGGCAATAATCAATAATAAGTAACAAATGTAAAAACAATTTGCCTTGGACTATTCTAATTATAATTATTAATGATTGCGCATACGCAGGTTATGTAGGGAAAAAAGCGGGATATCGCGAGGCCATCCTTGAAAAAAAAGTTTGCTGTTTCCCGACTCAGGATGTCGTAAATGGGTATGTAGGTAGGTGATATTTTTTTGCCAAGGACAGTAAACACCTTAAGACATTAAACACAAAATATACTGAAGATAGCAACCAACAAAACAATGTTAAAACAATGTTATAAACAGTTTGGGTATAGCCCTTTTTAGTAGGGCCCTTTGTAGGTAGGGAAACAGAAAGCCAACACTTGTTTTGGTAGGCCCGAGTATTAAACACATCAAGATTGCCGTGTGCTCCTTTAATGTTTCGTTACAGGGTAAAATAAAAAACAAGATTGCCATGTGCTCCTTTAATGCTTCATAGCAGGGTAAAATAAACACATCAAGATTGCCGTGTGCCTCTTTAATGCTTCATCACAGGGTAAAATAAACACACCAAGATGGCCGTGTGCACCTTGAATGCTTCATTACAAGGTAAAATAAACACTCCAAGATTGCCGTGTGCCCCGTTAATGCTTCAATACAGGGTACAATAAACACACCAATTTTACCGAGTGCTCCTTTAATGCTTCATTACATGGTAAAATAAACAGACCAAGATTGCCGTGTGCTCCTTTAATGCTTCATTACAGGGTAAAATGAAGATTGCCCTGTGCTTCTTAAATGCGTCATTACAGGGTCAAATAAACACATCTAGGTTGCCGTGTGCTCCTTTAATAGCTTCATTACAGAATAAAATAAACACATCAAGATTGCCATGTGGTCTTTTAATGCTTCATTACAGGGGAAAAAAACACATCAAGACTGCCGTGTGCTCCTTTAATGCTTCATTAAAGTCGAAAATAAACACATCAAGATTGCCGTTTGCTCCTTTAATGCTTCATTACAGGGTAAAATAAACACACTAGGAACATCAAGATTGCCGTGTGCTGCTTTAATGTTTCATTGCAGGGTAAAATAAACACATCAATATTGCCATGTGCTCCTTTAATGTTTCATTACAGCGTAAAACAAACACATCAAGATTGCCGTGTGCTTTTTTAATGCTTCATAACAGGGTAAAATAAACACATCAAGATTGCCATGTGCTCCTTTAATGCTTCATAACAGGGTAAAATAAACACATCAATATTGCCATGTGCTCCTTTAATGCTTCATAGCAGGGTAAAATAAACACATCAAGATTGCCGTGTGCTCCTTTAATGCTTCATTGCAGGGTAAAATAAACACATCAAGATTGCAGTGTGCTCTTTTAATACTTCATTACAGGGTAAAATAAACACACCAAGATTGCCGTATGCTCCTTAAATGCTTCATTACAGGGTAAAATAAACACATCAAGATTGCCGCATGCTCCTTTAATGCTTCATTACAGGGTAAAATAAACACACCAAGATTGCCGTGTGCTCCTTAAATGCTTCATTACAGGGTAAAATAAACACACCAAGATTAATTTTTTTTAATTTTCAACCACCAATTTGGTGATCCATTTATTCTCCACGTCATTGGTGCATGGTGGTCGGGGAGGACCATCCCCCGATGTACCTTACAATATTGTATGTATTTATTTATAAACAATACAGAACAGTAACAGAAGTGGTAAATTTGCATAAGAAAGTTGTTAACTGGGGAATTTTCTCTTTCTACCAATTCATCAGGTCATGGGTATATATTTATTTTTCAATAATTTTAGTTGGTTGCGACAGCGTTTTAATGATATTAATGTTAAAAACATAGTTTACAGAGCTGATTTAAGGACGGTAACTCGTATTACCTTGTCTTTGTTGTTACAGAGAGTTATAGTCTGTAATTTCAAAAAATAGAGTATGTCTCATGTTTTTTTCTAAACGTTAAGAGTATGTGGCATGATATTTTTAAACTGAGGGTGTTTGCAGGAAGACTGAATCTCCTCTTTAATATCTAAAACTCTGTAAATTATAGGTTTTTAGCTTCGCATACTCAGCTTATATAAAGCTCTGTAAATTATTAAATTGTACTCCACCCATGACCAAGTAATGGATAGAAAGTTTTTACTCTAAGTATATGAGTCATGATGTATGATTCAATGCATATTGACATGACATGTGTACTTGTTTTTACTTATACAAGAAATATCTCATATCATGATGTAGATTATTAAGGGGTAATGACAGGTATCTAGTTATCATTTAAACAACATAATAAAGTAATTATATTATTAAAAGCAGTAGAAGAATGAATTGTTTTGTAAAGTTTAGAGTTTGTCATACCCCTTTATTTCACGAACATTCATTCAATATCTTTTGGAAAAAGAAACAGAGTGAAGGTTTTTGGTAGAAAAAAATGGCATGGTAATTATACTCAAGAAAAACAAATATGTATACGAGTATAATGGAAAAACATACTGGAAAAAAGATAATGTAGAAAAAGGAAGGGCAAAAGGTAAATGCTATATATTGCAGTAAGTGTCTAGATTCACAATATTATGGCTCAGCAAAAATGTTCTCATATCGGCCCCATATTTTATGAAATTATGTATCTTTTTGAGTTTTTATAAGCAATGTATTTGTCAGTTTTATAAACTGTTTTTAAATAATAAATAAAATTTGTACATGATGGTGCAGAATTATTTTGTTTTTGAAAGAATATATGATATTTCCCTAATACTAAAATCTTGTTCAGTATAATATCTAATTTAACATTCCCTAATAAAATATCGGAGTCTGACCAGTTGGTTACAGTCTCAGTACATTTGCTATTAATGAAAGTAGACAAGTTTGACCAAAACAATTTTGAAACTTCGCAGTCATAAAAGAGATGTTTAATTGTTTCCACCGTTTTATTACAAAAAGTACACATATCGGAATCAGCAATGTTCATTTTTTTAAGTAAATAATTGATACCCAGAATCCTATGGTTGATCCTGTATTGAACCATTGGTGTCTTACATCTTGATTTATTTTAAATGTTAAAGCAAATATTTTGTACCAATTCAGGTGTCTATTATTAAGTTCTTCGTTCCATTTTGTTACCGCCGATGGGATTATATTTTGTATTATCATTGCATCATAGATTGATCTGCTTCCTTTAATGTCTTTTAAAATAGTCGATAGATAAAATGGGATTATAGGGTTTTTACCCTTGCTTATAGACTGTGGTAATTTGTGTGAGTGTAGTAACCTTTTAACTGATGCAATAACACCTTCATATTCTAAAAAAATGGATTTTATTCCATAAATTTCTTTAAAGACCTGAAAAGGTAATAAATTGCCGTAATCATCAATCAGGTCATTGATTGAAATAGAGATTTTTCAGAACCATCCAGTACTAATGTGGTGTCATCTGCATAGTGTGCATATTGTGAGATAAGGTGTTCTTTGGAACCTATTTTGAAGCCGGTAATATTTATATTATTCCTTATCAAGACAGCCAATACTTCTGCACACAGAATGAATATATAGGGAGACAATGGGTCACCCTGACGACAACCTCGATGTATAGTGAACCAGTCTGAGAGGTGCCCATTTACTATTACACAAGATTATATATTGGTATAAAATACCTTTATCATCTTTTAAATACAGGGCAAAAATTATAGAAGTCAAGCACTTGGAAAATAAAGTCCCACGCGAGCGAGTCAAAAGCTTTTTCAAAGTCAATTAGAAGGAGTAGCCCAGGTAAATTGTATTTTTCAGCATAAAAAATAATATCATGTACTAATCTAGTATTTTCACCCATATACCGCCCAGCTAGAAACCAGTTTGATCTTTATGAATTAAAGATTGTAAAACAAGCTTTAATCTTCCATCTATACATGCAGATGATAACTTATAAGCCACATTTAAAAGAGATATCGGACGCCAATTCTTTAAATATAATTTATCTTTGTCTCCTTTTGGGATACATGTGATTACGCCCTGTGTTTGAGAAATAGACAATTGCCCCTTGGTAAAGCCATAATTAATTGACCGTAGAACAAAGTGTCCAATATCTGACCAGAAGAATTTATAGTAAAACTACAGCAAATGCCTTTAATGCTTCATTACAGGTTAAAATAAACACACCAAGATTGCCGTATGCTCCTTTAATGCTTCATAACAGGGTAAAATAAACACAGCAAGATTGCCGTATGCTCCTTTAAAGACATTTTCTATAGTTTTTCTGCATAACAGATTTTCTTTAAACTTTTTGTACAGTAAGTCTTTTATATATATATAGACAGAAAAGGCAAAAACAATGGTAGATCACCATGATTGTTAAAATTTAAAAAACTAATTTCTAATGCCACCGTCATGTCAATCTATCCAAAAAGTTGAACAAGCCCATGAAATAGCTATATATGAGACAATCATTTATTCATTGGTCACATTCTGCTAAAATTGTATTAAAGTAAATAACATTTAATTACAAAAACATTTAAAGCTCATCTTTATGTAAAACCTATATTTTTTTACAAAATCTGTTGAGACCATTACCACAATTTATGCACAAATTAGCCCATAATGATAAAAAAATAAAAAATTTGTATGTAATAATAATAATAGAATTTGTTTAAACTTTCTAAGCACATAGTTTAACATATATAAAAACAAAATGTGCAATAAAAATGTTAGGTCCCTTAATTTTTTTAATTTTGTTGGAATTTTTAGAATTGGTATATTTGTCCTATTTTATGAATCTAATAATTAGAGATTAATACATTAATACTCGACCAATATCGGCCCTCAGGCTAAAGCCTTCGGGCCGATATGACGGGCAATAACGCATCACCCATGTTTTGATCTTTTTATCATATATATACGCATTTTCTAATATATATACGCATTTTCTCTATATTAAACCGTTACAATGTTATTTTTATCATATATATAATGTGAATTAAATTAATTTCAGTTGAACCGATGAGCCAAATCACACATTTCCAAATAGATATAGGCCTAGATTTTTAAGTTTTCTAAAAGAAAAATGTTTCTAATGGCGTAGATCTAGCTGCTTTTATGCACTGCAATCCCCGACAGAAAACTTTTTTCCTGATGCTCTTTTTATCCTCAAAAGTGTCTCCCAAAACTCGTCAAAGTGCACCAGTTTGCCAGCGGAAAAATGTTTAAATATCGGTTATTCTTACTGATTAAGCTTTTTAAAATAATATGACATACTGTACACATAATCAAGCGTTACGATTGTAATATTAAGATAAAGTGTTTACCTTTACTGAGTTTAAATCCGCTGTTTATTTACATTCGTTGTGACGTTACAGTATGGTTTAAAAAGGTGACGTCATGTAACGTTCGTTACGTCATCGTAAACAGGAAAGAAAATCAGGGGCACAGCCGGGTGGAAGGTCGGAAAACGGTACCGTTGATTTTTTCCCTAATATAGTGTTATAAAGGGTAAAACAAAAGCTCTATAGAAAGCAATGGCCATCATGTGACCGGTTATTGGCCTGGTCAGGTGACCGGGCCAATATGGATATGCATTTTCGGCCCGGTCACATGACCTAAATTTGGCGTATCGAACCGCATTTCGAATACGGCTCATTTCTCGAGAGCTTTATTGTAGGGTAATTTTGTGCATATTGCGTGCCACAAATGCGTATATATATGATAATAGGCATTTATTTAAATAAAGAAAATAAAAAAAATAAAAAAATAAAAAATAAAAAAAAATCCAAAAATTTTTTTTCCAAAAAGAGATTCAAAAAAAATAAATAAAAAGACAAAAAATACAACTAGACATCAAAAGTAACATCCTAATTTTTTTTAGGAAAATCCATTGAATAGTTTTAGAAGAGAAGTCGCCCAAAATTGCTGCGCATGGAAAACTACAGCAAACGCCTTTAATGCTTCATTACAGGTTAAAATAAACACACCAAGATTGCCGTATGCTCCTTTAATGCTTCATAACAGGGTAAAATAAACCCATCAAGATTGCCGTGTGCTCCTTTAATGCTTCATTGCAGGGTAAAATAAACACATCAAGATTGCCGTGTGCACCTTTACAGGGTAAAATAAAAACAGCAAGATTGCCGTTTGCTCCTTTAATGTTTCATTACAGGGTAAAATAAACACACCAAGATTGCCGTATGCTCCTTAAATGCTTCATTACAGGGTAAAATAAACACATCAAGATTGCCGTGTGCACCTTTAATGCTTGCCGTGTGCACCTTTAATGCTTGCCGTGTGCTGCTTTAATGCTTCATTGAAGGGTAAAGTAAACACACCAATATTGCCGTGTGCTCCTTTAATGCTTCATCGCAGGATAAAATAAACACCAAGATTTCCGTGTACTCCTTTAATGCTTCATTCATAACAGGGTAAAATAAACACACCAAGATTGCCGTTTTATCCTTAACTTTTCATTACAGGGAAAATAAATAGATTGCCATGTGCTCCTTTAATGCTTCATTAAAGGGTAAAATAAACACACATGTGAAATGTGCATATGCATTAAAAAAAGCCGCATGTTAATTATTGTTTAGAAACATGTTTGGCCTGAAAAACACGACGACTCGGCTAGTTTTAGTTGCGAAATCATCAATATTGATTAATTCTGTGTTTACGTTGTTAATAGTTGTGCATATTATCCAAATAAAATGTACGTCGACTACAAAACAAGAATTTATAAGAGCCGTTAAGTATCATATTAATTAATGTTAACGATTTATACAACAAAAACAAGTGCATTCTTAATTTATTAATACTATGGATACATTATATGTCCTTTTTTCATAAATGGACATTTCCAGCATGGAAAAAAAGAAGTGTTTGCAAATCCACGTATTTTCATTCAAAATTAAGATAAATTAAGATAAAAATAAAAAGAACAAGCCTGAAGCGTTTACTATATGATTTTGGATATCTTCTGCGTAAAATAATTGTATAACCTATCTGCTTAACTTGCATCAAAAATGTCTAATTGTATACAACAAAAAAACAACGTTTTAAAATGTCTTAAATAATAAAAATAATGAATATGATAACAAGCCCTTCAATATCATAATGTGGATGAATAACTCGACTGGCGTAATTAGCCAGTATTCACCCGAGTGTTTTCACGTTGGTATTATATTGTATAGAGAATTGTTCGTATTTATGATTGATGTAAATATTGACTATACTGTAGCTGACCTGAAATGCATATATAGGCCCGATAAACTAGCATGAGCTAGGGGGTGCGGAGCGGCGTCTGGGGGAATGTTCCCTTTCGTTTTTATTCAAAACGTAGCTATGTAATGGTCAAAACGTAGCTATGCAATGGTGCGTTTTGGCGTATATCTGACGGAACACTTGTGTTGTATTTGAAGAATATGTGTTGACAAATTTGAATTACCTACACAGGAACATAACATAAGAAACAAATGTTGATCCTTAACCCATCCCCCATAACCTCCCAATCCGGCTTCAGTTTTTATTGAAATTTTGGACTTCCCATTTTATTCTCATTTTTCAAATTGAGAGAGATAGGCCCGGGCCTATATGGCCTAATAGTGGCTACGCCGATAGACAATAAAACTGCATAATTATATATGTTGCGTAAAAAACAATCAATCATCTTTCCTATTTGATTCACAAGGTATTTTAATCATGAGATAAACTTATTTAAATAATCATGTTTAGTTCGACAAGACAGGATTGAGACACATATCAAACGTTACCGTCCTTTTCAGGATTTAGGCGGACATAATCAAAGAACCCAAAATACTGAATACTAGAATGCTGTGCATTGCAATGTTCAGAACCTATGTTGATACATGTCGTAACTTTTTTATAGTTGCTATATAGAAATGACCATGACTAAGGATTATACAACATTTGTAATCATATCACCGTAAAAATGTCGTGATAATCCGTCTTTCTTCATTTAATATACTGAAGCGAAAAAGAAATGCAACACGGAACTTTCAGATATATATTGTATGTACAATATTTTACCGTTAATCGAATGGTACATCTTTCCTTTCTAAAAAAAGACTAAAACAACACATAACACAGCAAATAGTATTCCTTCAGTTTCATTATCGGCAGAGCACGCGTTTGGCTCAAGCATGTGAGCAAACTTAGAATGCAATGTTTTTACGTTAAATACAGTAAATGGCTCAATTTTTCAGAGGGACTTCAACATTTTTGAATTTCTTTCACAGTCTAGTCCTTTCTCTAACTAATTCCATTTTTTTTTACAAAACATCTTGGGCTTTTCTTTGGAATATTATGTAGAATTAAGTGTGCAATACATACAATATCTCATAAGTTATCTCATAGGCAACGTAAGATTATGGCAAAGTTCAAGGTCACAGTCAATGGTCAAATGTCAAATTTGATCTTTTTTGGTGTCTGTGTTTTCGTGGTTTATTTTAAAGCACACAGACAGAGATCTGTAGCAGCATGTTAAAGTAATATCCCAGGATTATTTCTAGCCCTGTTATAGTCATATATTGAGGAAGCACTAAAATGGCACCGCCTTTCACATATGAATGATTTTAAGTTGGCTTTATTGGCATAGTTACTAATGTACTTGTGCCACTGCGGAATAGGTATGTTATCAGCTGCAATTATTTCTTCCAATGCATTTGACGAACATGTTGTCCACTTCCCGCTTTAAATCGACTCAACCCTATCATGTTTGTCGAAAACTATATCATTACATGTTGCACTGGATGATTTATAAACATTCTTAAACATTTTAAAAATGATACATAGTCTTGAGTAAAATCAGTGAAGTAATAAGAGGTGAATGGTGACCACTAATGGAGATATAGCGCAGCTGACTGAAATCTCGTATGACTTCGAGAAGTGGAAGGAATCTCGATTTAGTGGTAAATTTTTTCGAACATCCGCCATTGTTGTTGTTGTAGTATTCTTTACCGCCAGTAATGGCGAACCCCAGCAGTGGTACTGCTAGGTCACTTCTTCTGTATCTAATATCACTGTACACGTATATCCACCACCACTGAACAGTCTATTTACGCTTTACACTACCGGTATTAAAAACTATATTAAAACTGTTCTCTTCTTGTCTGTTTCTACTAATGTTTACTGAGATCACGTATTTCTAGCAAGTGACCACACAGAAGGCTCTACCTTATTCTTTTACAAAGTATATGTCTCATCGAATGCAGATTGTAAATCAGTCTTCTTGCGTGAAATTCGATCTCATGCTCGCTCTGTTCACCTGAAGGTTGTAAGTTCCGGACAGGACACGTAGACGTGCAGGCAGTCTGGTTGCCTCACGGGTTGATTCGCATTTAACTTGTAGTATAGAGTGTAGCTTTCAATGCCTGAATGTGCAGTTCATGTATTTCAGTGAAGAGTATAACGCAGCTTGTCGTTCTAGGTATGAAAGCACTAATTATTTTCCCCATAGACACCAATGTTAAAGTGTCACATAGTAATGATTTGCTGCAAATTCAACTCAAGTATGGATAATGCAGCAGTGTAATGTTCATATAGAAAACTATTTTTCCACTTGAAAAATCACCAGAAAACGTGGGGTCACAAGACATGTAAGAACGTTTTTGTTTGTTTACTAAACAGGTCAAGGGTACAGCTGTTTTTATTGATCGACTGTTTTCATTGCTCACATAGTGTAAGCATAGAGTCGAAATTTCGAAAATGTTCATCAGTGATCCAGTTAAACCTATTAATACGCTTCTTATACATATAATCACAAAATCGAATAGAAATGGGCAGTTTTCCCCTATTTATAATGCACATTTCCATCGAAAAAGGAGGGATTACTTTTTATTATAGGAACTACATTCGACTACACCTCGGAGGTTTACATATAATTGGTGGTGGTAAACCTATAAGAGGAGAAAACATGTTCAGATGTTTCTTAAATGAGGATTTTTGTTGTCATTTTCATAACAAGCTTAAAAACACCTACTTCATGCAAATCTAATGATTATTTGCCGAGATATGGTCTTGTGAAAACTATGGACAATAGTCTGAAATCGACAAAAGTCAGCGATATTTTTTTAATTTTACACCATCTGAATTGTCATACCAAACGGCATTTCTTATCAATACACCATATTAAATAGATCAAATGTTTAGAACATTCAATGGACATAAATAAAATATGCATTTTAGGTACAATTAGGACGTTGAATATGCCAATTTATGTCGATTTTCATGCCAAAATTGATTTTTCAGTCAAATTCTTCAAAATTGGTGGTACCATACCTGATTATAGTAGCGAATACGAGCTTAATACTGCCAAAAATACCGCTAAAATCAGAATTGATACTAGCTGAACGCTACCAAGTCGAGTTTGAATGATAAGGAATAATATTTTACCTTTTACACAAATCTTCAATATTCACAGTATCCTATTTTAGGGGGATAGGGAAAAGATTTAGTGGTTTCATGCCTACCAAACCTGTTGTCATGCAGATTTAATTCATGAAAACATGTTTCAAACATGCAACCCTACATGTTGATACCAAAAAGACATAGTTCAACTGCATACACTTCACCAATACGTCATTTTAAACACGAAAAAAAATGAAACTCAAAATTACGGCTTTTATAGACAAAATTGGACTAAAAACGCTCAAAACCTATGTAATAAACTATGGAAAACTTATTTCTGAGCTTATTTTACCAACTGTAATCGGAAAAGTGTCCCTAGGTACGAATCTGAGCGAGTCCTAATTACTGCACGCATCTCTTATAGGTATGAAAGCACTAATTATTTTCCCCATAGACACCAATGTTAAAGTGTCACATAGTAATGATTTGCTGCAAATTCAACTCAAGTATGGATAATGCAGCAGTGTAATGTTCATATAGAAAACTATTTTTTCCACTTGAAAAATCACCAGAAAACGTGGGGTCACAAGACATGTAAGAAAGTTCTTGTTTGTTTACTAAACAGGTCAAGGGTACAGCTGTTTTTATTGATCGACTGTTTTCATTGCTCACATAGTGTAAGCATAGAGTCGAAATTTCGAAAATGTTCATCAGTGATCCAGTAAAACCTATTAATACGCTTCTTATACATATAATCACAAAATCGAATAGAAATGGGCAGTTTTCCCCTATTTATAATGCCCATTTCCATCGAAAAAGGAGGGATTACTTTTTATTATAGGAACTACATTCGACTACACCTCGGAGGTTTACATATAATTGGTGGTGGTAAATCTATAAGAGGAGAAAACATGTTCAGATGTTTCTTAAATGAGGATTTTTGTTGTCATTTTCATAACAAGCTTAAAAACACCTACTTCATGCAAATCGAATGATTATTTGCCGAGATATGGTCTTGTGAATACCATGGACAATAGTCTGAAATCGACAAAAGTCAGCGATATTTTTTTAATTTTACACCATCTGAATTGTCATACCAAACGGCATTTCTTATCAATACACCATATTAAATAGATCAAATGTTTAGAACATTCAATGGACATAAATAAAATATGCATTTTAGGTACAACTAGGACATTGAATATGCCAATTTATGTCGATTTTCATGCCAAAATTGATTTTTCAGTCAAATTCTTCAAAATTGGTGGTACCATACCTGATTATAGTAGCGAATACGAGCTTAATAATGCCAAAAATACCGCTAAAATCAGAATTGATACTAGCTGAACGCTACCAAGTCGAGTTTGAATGATAAGGAATAATATTTTACCTTTTACACAAATCTTCAATATTCACAGTATCCTATTTTAGGGGGGTAGGGAAAAGATTTAGTGGTTTCATGCCTACCAAACCTGTTGTCATGCAGATTTAATTCATGAAAACATGTTGCAAACATGCAACCCTACATGTTGATACCAAAAAGACATAGTTCAACTGCATACACTTCACCATTACGTCATTTTAAACACGAAAAAAAATGAAACTCAAAATTACGGATTTTTATAGACAAAATTGGACTAAAAACGCTCAAAACCTATGTAATAAACTATGGAAAACTTATTTCTGAGCTTATTTTACCAACTGTAATCGGAAAAGTGTCCCTAGGTACGAATCTGAGCGAGTCCTAATTACTGCACGCATCTCTTATAGGTATGAAAGCACTAATTATTTTCCCCATAGACACCAATGTTAAAGTGTCACATAGTAATGATTTGCTGCAAATTCAACTCAAGTATGGATAATGCAGCAGTGTAATGTTCATATAGAAAACTATTTTTCCACTTAAAAAATCACCAGAAAACGTGGGGTCACAAGACATGTAAGAAAGTTCTTGTTTGTTTACGAACAGGTCAAGGGTACAGCTGTTTTTATTGATCGACTGTTTTCATTGCTCACATAGTGTAAGCATAGAGTCGAAATTTCGAAAATGTTCATCAGTGATCCAGTAAAACCTATTAATACCCTTCTTATACATATAACCACAAAATCGAATAGAAATGGGCAGTTTTCCCCTACTTATAATGCCCATTTCCATCGAAAAAGGAGGGATTACTTTTTATTATAGGAACTACATTCGACTACACCTCGGAGGTTTACATATAATTGGTGGTGGTAAACCTATAAGAGGAGAAAACATGTTCAGATGTTTCTTAAATGAAGATTTTGTGTTGTCATTTTCATAACAAGCTTAAAAACACCTACTTCATGCAAATCGAATGATTATTTGCCGAGATATGGTCTTGTGAATACCATGGACAATAGTCTGAAATCGACAAAAGTCAGCGATATTTTTTTTAATTTTACACCATCTGAATTGTCATACCAAACGGCATTTCTTATCAATACACCATATTAAATAGATCAAATGTTTAGAACATTCAATGGACATAAATAAAATATGCATTTTAGGTACAATTAGGACGTTGAATATGCCAATGTATGTCGATTTTCATGCCAAAATTGATTTTTCAGTCAAATTCTTCAAAATTGGTGGTACCATACCTGTTTATAGTAGCGAATACGAGCTTAATAATGCCAAAAATACCGCTAAGATCAGAATTGATACTAGCTGAACGCTACCAAGTCGAGTTTGAATGATAAGGAATAATATTTTACCTTTTACACAAATCTTCAATATTCACAGTATCCTATTTTAGGGGGGTAGGGAAAAGATTTAGTGGTTTCATGCCTACCAAACCTGTTGTCATGCAGATTTAATTCATGAAAACATGTTGCAAACATGCAACCCTACATGTTGATACCAAAAAGACATAGTTCAACTGCATACACTTCACCATTACGTCATTTTAAACACGAAAAAAAATGAAACTCAAAATTACGGATTTTTATAGACAAAATTGGACTAAAAACGCTCAAAACCTATGTAATAAACTATGGAAAACTTATTTCTGAGCTTATTTTACCAACTGTAATCGGAAAAGTGTCCCTAGGTACGAATCTGAGCGAGTCCTAATTACTGCACGCATCTCTTATAGGTATGAAAGCTCTATTTATTTTCCCCATAGACACCAATGTTAAAGTGTCACATAGTAATGATTTGCTGCAAATTCAACTCAAGTATGGATAATGCAGCAGTGTAATGTTCATATAGAAAACTATTTTTCCACTTAAAAAATCACCAGAAAACGTGGGGTCACAAGACATGTAAGAAAGTTCTTGTTTGTTTACGAACAGGTCAAGGGTACAGCTGTTTTTATTGATCGACTGTTTTCATTGCTCACATAGTGTAAGCATAGAGTCGAAATTTCGAAAATGTTCATCAGTGATCCAGTAAAACCTATTAATACCCTTCTTATACATATAACCACAAAATCGAATAGAAATGGGCAGTTTTCCCCTACTTATAATGCCCATTTCCATCGAAAAAGGAGGGATTACTTTTTATTATAGGAACTACATTCGACTACACCTCGGAGGTTTACATATAATTGGTGGTGGTAAACCTATAAGAGGAGAAAACATGTTCAGATGTTTCTTAAATGAAGATTTTGTGTTGTCATTTTCATAACAAGCTTAAAAACACCTACTTCATGCAAATCGAATGATTATTTGCCGAGATATGGTCTTGTGAATACCATGGACAATAGTCTGAAATCGACAAAAGTCAGCGATATTTTTTTTAATTTTACACCATCTGAATTGTCATACCAAACGGCATTTCTTATCAATACACCATATTAAATAGATCAAATGTTTAGAACATTCAATGGACATAAATAAAATATGCATTTTAGGTACAATTAGGACGTTGAATATGCCAATGTATGTCGATTTTCATGCCAAAATTGATTTTTCAGTCAAATTCTTCAAAATTGGTGGTACCATACCTGTTTATAGTAGCGAATACGAGCTTAATAATGCCAAAAATACCGCTAAGATCAGAATTGATACTAGCTGAACGCTACCAAGTCGAGTTTGAATGATAAGGAATAATATTTTACCTTTTACACAAATCTTCAATATTCACAGTATCCTATTTTAGGGGGGTAGGGGAAAGATTTAGTGGTTTATGCCTACCAAACCTGTTGTCATGCAGATTTATTTCATGAAAACATGTTGCAAACATGCAACCCTACAAGTTGATACCAAAAAGACATAGTTCAACTGCATACACTTCACCAATACGTCATTTTAAACACGAAAAAAAAATGAAACTCAAAATTACGGCTTTTATAGACAAAATTGGACTAAAAATGCTCAAAACCTATGTAATAAACTATGAAAAACTTATTTCCGAGCTTATTTTACCAACTGTAATCGGAAAAGTGTCCCTAGGTACGAATCTGAGCGATTCCTACTTACTGCACGCATCTCTTATAGGTATGAAAGCACTAATTATTTTCCCCATAGACACCAATGTTAAAGTGTCACATAGTAATGATTTGCTGCAAATGCAACCCAAGTATGGATAATGCAGCAGTGTAATGTTCATATAGAAAACTATTTTTCCACTTGAAAAATCACCAGAAAACGTGGGGTCACAAGACATGTAAGAAAGTTCTTGTTTGTTTACTAAACAGGTCAAGGGTACAGCTGTTTTTATTGATCGACAGTTTTCATTGCTCACATAGTGTAAGCATAGAGTCGAAATTTCGAAAATGTTCATCAGTGATCCAGTAAAACCTATTAATACGCTTCTTATAAATATAACCACAAAATCGAATAGAAATGGGCAGTTTTTCCCTACTTATAATGCCCATTTCCATCGAAAAAGGAGGGATTACATTTTATTATAGGATCTACATTCGACTACACCTCGGAGGTTTACATATAATTGGTGGTGGTAAATCTTCTAGCTTCTTCTTCCACTTGTTTACTACCACCGCGTGTATATTCCTTTTCATTTTGTTTCTATCGGTGAAGTGCTCCGCTCCGTGAAAATGTAAAATAATCGACTGTTTTGGATTAACAAGTCATCATACTTCGCAGAAAATGTTTGTTGTTATATTACTTATTGTTGATATTGACATGTTGGGTATTTTTACGTTATTTGACACTGAATTGATTGATATAAAATGAATTTTACATACTAATGGTCGGCCGTGTTGGCTGAAGTTTTGTTAAACAGAGATGTGGAGATGGCGCAAATCCGTTATACATTTTTGTGTTTAAGTTAATTCCTCAAAAATAAACAGCTCACTGTCGAGAACTTTGATTGAAGAATGTAGTGTATACTTTTTATTATACAAAACCCTGAATTTTATCTAATAATTTGTCTTGAAGACTGCATAGATCTCGACCAACATGGCCGAGTTTAGCCAACGTCGATGAAATGCCATCCTGTTGGATTTCGCTATAATTTTTTTTATTTTAGTAAATTCCTCGAAAACAAACAGCTCGCTGTCTAGAAATATGATTGAAGAATGTAGTGGTGCACTTTTTATTATGCAACAACCTTTATTTTGTCTAATAGTGTGTCTTAAGACTATAGATATCGCCCAAAATGGCCATACATCCCGATTCTAGCCAACGCCGATGAAATGCCATCTTGTTGGATTTCGTCATACATTTTTTAATTTTAGTTAATTCCTCGAATAAAAACAACTCGCTGTCGAGAAATATGATTAAAGAATGTAGTACTCACTGTTTGTTTATGTAAACGCTTTAATTATGTTTTAAAGACTGTTAGTCAACCGATCATTGTTGGTGCTCTTTTGCGTAATTACATTTCCTTTCCAACGAACGTTTAATAGTTTATTTGCGTCTCATTATTTACAATCAAATATGCATACATATATACATTATTTCATACATAAAACATGAAATGTTAACACCATTCTAAAAGAATTATAGGAGACGAATGTCAACGTTTAATGCCTGTATCAAAGCGCGTCCGAATGCATTTCACAATAAGCGTCCTGGAGATGGTAATTTTTACTATAAGGTCTCATAGCTCATATGTATAACCATGCAAAAAAACAATTAACTGAGAGTCGCTAATGTTGGATTTATGGCAGGTTGCTTATAGCGATATAAGATATAAAGGTTTGCCCAATCATAACAGCCAATTAGCCACGGGGTACATACAAACAGCCAATTAGCAACGGGGTACCGTATGTACCCCGTGGCTAATTGTCTGTCCTAAGCAGGATATATGGTTAGATCAAAGAGGCCATAAATCACAAACACTGGCCACCCGTGGTATGTTGACATAAGATATATACACAATAATTGTGTAATATTTTTTAATTTTATTTATATTGTTCATTTATCAGTGAAACTAAACGCATTCGAAAGTTGATTATGTTCATTCGGATTTTTCAACAAAACAAAAGTAAAATAAACGCGTATGTCTGTTAAATATTTCAATTTTATTTAAAATATATTTTTGTTAAACAATTATATTACGCCGTTTTAATACGACAATATTAGGAAAATATAACCAATACTAAACTGATGTATCTACACTTCTAAAACCCAACTCAACTTACGCGTTTTAATTACATTTCTCATGTTTTTGTTTTTTTATATACAATATTATCTTATTCGGTCTTGCGAGTTACTTTGTCATATGTTAAAAGATATTTAAAAGTTCCGACTACACGGATGTTAGTATTTTATAAAAAAATAAAAATAAAAAAATCAATAATTAGACTTAATAATAATTTCTTCCTTTCAGTAAATGATAATCTCCACCTGAAAATGGCTTACTTTCTATATAGATGGTATAGAAGTTAAACGTCAAAATAGCAACGAAGGTGTAACAATTTCATCTTTATTACAATCAGATTAACGCTAATCTGATTACCTGTACAATAAACCCATTCCGCTATATCCAAAACATTGGACGTTTATCTTTCTCGTTTTAGCCATACGAGATTATGCGAGATTCGATTATGTACCCATTCACTCTCTTATTACTTCAATGGTAAAATCATCATGCAAGCCAAGCTTTACATTTATCAAAACAAGATGCGACGTCAAATTCCACAGCTAAACCTTTTTAAAAAGTATATTAGATCTACAGTATATCTGTCACAGGATGACCTTAGTGGTTGGGCTAACTCAGGAAAGAATCAATGACGGTGAATGCATTTACATAAGTTTAATGCAACTTTTAAAATATGTTTAATATATATACAATTATCTAAAAAAAACAAGCGAATACACAAATGAACTATGAAAAGAATGTTCTCCTGAACGTTTAAGACGTTCTTAGTATTGTTATAAATACTGAATGTCTAAGACACTAAAGTGTTGTTAAAGCTATAACAATGTTGATCTAGCGCGATAACTGTGATGCGCGAGAGCTCATGAAGATGGTGATGCGCGAATTCAATGGATGATTGTCATCAAATGCCTTCTGTAAGGGTTGATGACGCGATGCAATGATAGTTAACCTCCACTGAGATTGTGAATGATATTCCTCCAGTGAGGACTGGTAACGGGCACACCTTGTGTCCCGGGGGTTGTCGTTAGTAAAACCTGGCTGCGCAGGTACGGGGACCGTCTCCACCGCTTGTAAACGTTAATCATGGAAGCTTAGCTCCACTCCTGGATATCCAAACCTAGATGGCTTACTCCAACCCTGGATGGCTTATATCCTGGATGGCTTAGGCTTGTGTCCCGGGGGTTGTCGTTAGTAAAACCTGGCTGCGCAGGTACGGGGACCGTCTCCACCGCTTGTAAACGTTAATCGTGGAAGCTTAGCTCCACTCCTGGATATCCAAACCTAGATGGCTTACTCCAACCCTGGATGGCTTATATCCTGGATGGCTTAGGCTTGTGTCACGGGGGTTGTCGTTAGTAAAACCTGGCTGCGCAGGTACGGGGACCGTCTCCACCGCTTGTAAACGTTATTCGTGGAAGCTTAGCTCCACTCCTGGATATCCAAACCTAGATGGCTTACTCCAACCCTGGATGGCTTATATCCTGGATGGCTTAGTTCCAACCCTGGATGGCTTATATCCTGGATGGCTTAGGCTGTAATTATACATACGTTTTAGATGTCGGTTGACAAACATAACAATCTTGTATAATTATCATTACCCAAACAAATCATTATTCAATCAATATATGTAAGCTGTACTAATGATGAGTAGCAATGTATACATATTCTACAACGCCATGTATACGCTATGTACGTCGCTGTTAATCAATGCCCCTAATACATGTAATATAAACATGATCAAATTACTCATATATTACACTCACTGAGTTATGCATGCACGCATTTATTCTTGTCACTCATCTCATTGTTAACTAATGTTAACAATCGTGTATTACAATCACTGAGTTATACGCCAACGTTAACTAATGCACCTATTATCCACTGTTATCAAATTAATATTGTTTTACAGTTAATGATCAATTACAATAATTACATCTAATAAAGTAACTTCAAAATCATATGCTAGTCTAAAGTTATGTTTGAGAAACATCAATGCTAACCGGATGTCGTAACCGCCAAACAAGATGGCGCCGCCCACTGAATACAAATATACGATAAAAGTTTAATAAAACTACTAACCTCATGTTGCCTATGAATTTTGCCGTCCAATCTCTGTTCCAACAAAGTACTATCGATGATCCCGGCGAAAGCTAGAAGACAATGGGTTTTATAGCAAACATTACGCCCAAATCATTATTTCCCCCGTTCAGTCCGTGACAAACGTGGCTAAATCTACAGTATTGAATCTACACGAGAGGCCCCTTATACAATTTTGCCGTTTAAGGAAAATATACCTATACGTTTAGATGCATTAGCACAACACTAAACTTATTACACGGCCTCTCTGGCGGCCACTTAAAATGTGCACGCTTTTACGTGTTACATGAATAGATCATGAATATCGTGAAATTGTTTCAACTCGAACACTAGATTTTGGGTGTAACCGATACAAGAGCTATATACGACCAGTACGCTCTACCCGTGACATTTTGTGACAATATCTATATACAAAGTTGACAAAATAATACCATATAAAAATGTAAAAGTAATTAAGTTTGAAGCCATGTGGAGTCAATACCTTGCCATCTGTGGAAATGGAGTACAGAGGTAAGTTTGTTTTTTCTGTTATTATCAGTTTGTTCTCTCTTTTTAGTTAGTATCAACCACTAGCAAACAAACTACAGTAAACCTTTAAAATACTGGAAAAAGATGATGACAAATAATTACAAACTGCGAACAATAGTCAATACACAGATTTACTGCATTCTGATTATTTAGTCATTCTACGCGGTTTTATACAATGTGTGACCATCATCGACGTGTTATACTTCTCAATGAAAAAGAATCCTTAAAATAACTGCGAATTATAGACCTGTAATTTTGCACCAATATTTACATGATTACAGTAAATCAAAGACTTTATTAATATGTCTGTGGGTAAATGTATCCCCTAGAAGTGCAAAACTTTAACAAGTTTGCTTATTTAATGACTACAGTAGATCTATTTTTAAAAACAAGACACTTTTAAAAATAATCTAAACTACATGAACTGATAGAACTGAATTTAAACAGAAAATGATTCTTTACTACCGATGATACACCCTTCTGTACACTGTAGATGGGCTCGTCTGAGTTCATTTAGGGTCATTCCATCTCATTTCTGGTAGACTATTACGTCAGAGTTCTCTGGGATATTCTTTTTAAAAAGCAGACGATGGCAGGCCCAGACCGAATGTGTTTCGTAGGAAAAAAGTTGATCTTAGACAGTTTATAAGAAGGTAATTGATATCCTTAGATTATTAATGGGCAATTATCATAATGTACCGTATTTGCTACCGTGTAGATCTATAGGCTATAGATTTGATGCACAAATAAGGACTTGAAAAGTTTAACTTTTCACCGCGTAAAAATTCACTGCAAAAAAAAAAACGTTCTGCAAAACAAACCACGTGGCTTTGATATACTTGTGTATGCCCCATCACCAATGCACCAATGTTGAGGAGACAGAATAATAGTGTTCCCATTATCTGTCCGTCCCAGGTTTTACATTCAGTAGGAGGGCATGGGTGTGGCAGGCAGATTTCAGATTTGAGAAGTTGCCATGTTTAAAGAAATCAAAAAAACAAACAACAAAACATTCAGTATATTTTTATTCAAACATCAAACAGAGTCTATTGAATCTTTAATATTGAAGTAAAGTAAAACCAAGGGGGAAAAGTGCAGCTGGTACGAGACTCAAACAAGGGGCCACGTGCTTACAGGATGAACACTCTACCTGTACCAACTGTGCTAATCCTTCCCCCCATTACTTTTTAAGAGCTGATCCAGCTCTTCCACTCCTTCCAGACCACCGGTGCCGCAATCCCGCGTTCACTGAATTATCGTCACTAATGAAGTAAATCAGGGGGGAAATGCGGCAGATACAACTTACAACTTACATGACTCAAACCCAGTACTCCTGGCTTACAGACTGAGTGCTCTACTCACAGCTAACCGGGCCACCGGGTAATCAGTATAACCACAAATTAGAGGCTACTATTTCTAGTGATGACAAACGGTTGAAATTTACAATCGATCATCAGTTAAAATCGGTTGGATATAACCAATCAATCATCGGTTATAATCGGTCAGTCAATGTGTACGTATGTTAATCTGAGTTCGAGGCCTTGAACCTTGAATAATTTCTGATTCAGCATGTATTTTTTCCTGTCTTGTTTTTTACACCATTATCATTTTATCAGCAAAATAATTATTATTGATATAAATGTGTTCGTTCGTGTATATATGCTCATTTTCGCAAGTGTTGTCTCCTGGATACTATGTTTTACTTTATTTTTATTTTGAACATTAATTAAAGTGCATGTTCACATTACGATGGTCGATTTTAGACTTTCATTATCGATCATCAGAATCGGATGACTAAGTAACTGATGATCGGTTACAATCGATTAATCCGTACATCACTAACTATTTCGATGTAATGAGGCATGGCTTCAAGATGAAATCATGAATTATCTATATTGAATACACTTTTAGTGTATTATATATTCCCGAGAACAAAAATATGGCGCAGCAGTGAATAGGATAGCCAATCAGCTATATGTGCCAATTGCCCCATATGCTTGAGTTTCAATGGGCCAAATGAGGTTCTACTGGGCCATGTTTAAATACATATATAAGTGTCATTTAGAAATAAATAAAAAAAAACATGCTCAATCAACCACTTTAATGTTGACATTGCCGTAACACTTGTTAAATAGACATGTAGATAAACATTTCAAAACTAAATGAAAATAAATGAGATCTAACTCATAGAGTTGGGCACCTTGAAAAATGAAGTATGGCGGTATAGTTCGTTTTTTTAGCAAATAATGTGGTACGTACCGCGATATACGGTTTGTAGCTGTAAAAACATGAATTCATATATCGCAGGATAACATCTAGAGGACTATTCTATTAGCTCCATAAGTAGCCATAAGAATCATAAACTTACCACTTTACAGTTTGCTGTTTTCTTTAATTGTTTTTACTTATTTGTAATGTCTATAGCTATATCTTTAAGGCCAAACAAAAAAATAGATGTGTTTCTAAAAAATAGGGTCGGTAGTACGGTAGGCATCTTTTTTTTCATTTTTTTTTAGCGCAAGATATTGTGAGATTCTACATGTATTTACCTCGATATATTGTGATAAATCATTGTTCAGAACACATTTTTTTATTTTTTTTATTTTTTATTTATTTATTTTTTTATAAAACGTTTTAATGTCGGCCCCGTAAAAATAGGGTCGGTCGGGCCTAATTGTTTGAGTAAATGTGTTACATTCACAATGAAGCAGCAAACAAACGTGAATTAGAGAAATAAAACATACTTTTTCTTCGATAATTTCCGTATATTTCTCACGCAAAGAGCCGGAGTACCGGTTCGGACTCAAACACACTGCTGTGCTTACCGCCTAAGCTAAATACCGGTGTTGACCAGTAATACCGCGCACCTCGACTTACTCATAACAACCAATCTCTCACAGAGGCCATTACATTGACCTCTGTCAACGTCTAAGAAAGTAGTCTGCGATCCCATGATAATGTGTCACATGACCATAGCTAAAATAAAAAAATAGCAAGTGCAACAGAATTTCAACCTCGTGAAACCACCAACTATCGGCCGTGGATTGACGTAAACAATCAAAAGAAATGCGACTTATTATCTACATTTTGTACTTTAATTTAAATAGGTTATTAAGATCTATGTGATATTGGAAAATAGGCTATTAAGATCTATGTGATATTGGAAAGTGCTGGTAAGCAAATCACTGTACTGTTACGCAATGGGGACAGTTTGGTGGTGCCTATTTTAAAGTTTTGACGGCAATATAATCCTGACCATAATTTACTGTATAATTAAAACATTCAAGCAGAAAATAGTTTCCTTTGTAATATAAGAATTTCATATGAAATTAATTCAAAAAAATATTAGTGCACATTTCCATCGTTTTCCAAGATTCTTGGTGTTTGGTGAGACGTTGACAGAGATGTATGTGTATGCAAGGAACGACAACTCTGGGTAGAGATTGCCCTGTAACTCTTTAATTTTGATTTAGTTTTGAATTGTTATCATATATGATATATTATTCAGTGTGTTTGAGTTGCACTGGTTTCCATCATGCGATTCTTACTCTGTGGGTGGCATTGTTGGAGTGCCTTATTTATTAAAATTCACAATAAAAAATACAGTAAAAAAAAATATATATATAAAAACAAACAAGCTTCACTCTTGGAAGTCTTATCACATATTACAGGAGACAAACGATTTATTTGAAATTGTAAAGTGGAAATTGTCAATCTGGTTTTAATTTCTGAAACCCTATATTTTTAGTCTGGGACCCAACTTTTTTTCGTACTCTTGACTAAGGCTAAAACGTTTACACATGTACACGTTTACTTGTACAATTCTGGTCCTAACGTTTGCAAAATCCTGTAAACGGTTACACGAGTATTCTTTGTGTTTTATTCCCAATAATCCCAATTAATTGTTTTAAAAAACACTGGTTTTACCCGAGTAATATTATAAATCACCGTTCTTGTGAACTAATTATTTTCAGAAATGTTATTGAACAGACTGATGAAAGTTAATTTCAGATTACCTCCAATACAGTTGATTTTATCATTTCCCGTGAAATGTAAACACGTTTCCAAATATAGAAATACGCTCCTAATTTGGAAAACGTAGTACAGAACGAGAGTCTCGAGAGATTCTCGTCTGATGTTATAACCCACAATAGCCGACAATATGAAAATGTTTGAGTGGCCGGCTGATAATTTTGATTTGTAACGTCGACATCGTAACTAGGATTATCGCCAGCTTTCAGTTATGTTGAAATTTCAAGTACATGCGTTGGTGTCAATATAATTAACACATTATGATAGTAAATACTTGCCAACCGTCCCGATTTTGGCGAGACCGTCCCAATTTTGAATTCTGAATACAGTAAGTGTTTGAGTAAGTTTTATGTCATTTTGGACCCAGAATGCAGGAAATTGCGTCTCAGAATCAAAAACATTAGGCAATCACAAGATGGTTAAAACAATGCAGTACATGTATATGTAAATGTTCTATACAATACTCGCATACATGTATTCTGATACATTTCGATTGTAGACACTCCATGTACGATGGAGCCACGTTTAATTTTTTGCATATGCGGTGTCATGAAGAAAACCTTGAATGAGCATGATAAAAAAAATTGCAGAATGAAAATGAAGTGGGGGTCCTACCCCTATTCATTATAAATATATTTGTCGTATGTTCAGTAAAATTGTCAGGGTCACTGAAGTACACCATACTATGAAAAAGAATATTAGATAGTCTGTCTGAGCTTGTTGGTTATTTACAAACCTTGATGGGCAGGTGTTTTAAGGAACCATTACCGGTAACTTAATGAATTTAAATATTATTTAAGTGTTTTCTCTTTTTATAATTTAAATCTACATGTACATACATACGCAATCTTGATTTTTGAAAAACTCACGGCATCCCGTTATTAGCTCTACTGGCAGGGCTATTCATTGGACTAAATTTGTTTTAGCCAAATTGACTAAACTGCCTATATTTTGTTTAGCCAAATGAAATTTTGCTTAGCCAAATAAGTTTTTGTGTTGTTTAGCCAATGAGTTTTTGTTTAGCCAAATTAATTTTTAGCTCTACTGGCCTCTTATGGGATGACGAATTGTCCGTCCGTCCATTAACTTTTGCCTTGTGAACACTAGGCCTTCATTATTTATCGATCAGAGATCAGCAGAGCTTATGCCGTGGTACGGTGTCCGTCCGTGCGTAAACTTGTTTTGTAGCGGTTACTCCACTAAATGGAAATTCATGAAACTTTACAGAAATGTTGGCCATGAAGTCTAGTTGATCCTAGCAAAAATTCATGTTGATGTGAAATCCAAGCTGGCCGCCAAATCTAAAAATAGCAAGTTTGTAGCGACTACTTCTTAAAAACTCTAAATGATATTGATATGGTACTTTTTCTAAAATGATCAGCATGACATGATGTTGGTCCTTGTCGAAAATCGTTTTGATTCGACGTTAAATATGGCTGTCAGCGGCCATCTTTGTTTACAAAGAGTTGTTAAGTAAAAACTTGTGGCGACTACTCCTGAAACTACCTGACCGATTTCCATGAAACTTCACAGGAATGTTGCTCTTAATGTCTAAATGATCCTAGCAACATTTCAGGTTGGTCAGAAATTCAAGATGGCCACCACAGCTAAAAATAGATTTTGAAAAAACAAGTTTGCAGCGAGTACTTCTTGAAAACTATAAGGCCATCCTTAACGATATATTTGCTTGCTGTTTCTCGACCCAGGATTTTATAAGCGGGTAGGTAGGAAGGTGATTTTTTCTTGTGCCAAAGACACTAAAAAACGTAAGAAATTAAAGAAAAATATACTAAAAACAGTAAAAAAAAACATTGTTAAGAAACTGCAATAAAAAGTTTTGGGTAGGGCCCTTTTTGGTGGGTAGGTAGGGAAACAGCAAACCAACATTTTTTTATGGTCGGCCTAAGTGATATTGATATTGGAATTTTTTCTAAAATGATCAGCATGACATGATGTTGGTCCTTGTCGAAAATCATATTGATTCAATGTTAAACATGGCTGTCAGTGGCCATCTTTGTTTACATAGAGTTATCTAGTAAACACTTGTAGCGACTACTCCTCTGTAACTACTCGACGGATTTTCATGCAGCTTCACAGGAATGTTGCTCTTGATGTCTTATTGATCCTAGCAAAATTTCAGGTCGGTCGAAAATTCAAGAGGGCCGCCATGGCTAAAAATAGATTTTCAAAATATAAGTTTGTAGAGACTACTACTTGAAAACTATAAGTGATATTGATATGGGACTTTTTCTAAACTGATCAGCATGACATGATGTTGATCATTGCTAAAAATAATTTTGATTTGACATTTAACATGGCCGCATCTGTTTTACATAAGAGTTATATAATGAAATCTTGTAGAGAATACTCTTTTGAAACTACTTGACGGATTTTCATGAAACTTCACAGGAATGCTGATCTAGCTATCAAAAACCTATCAGTAGAGCTTCAAGGTCATTGACCTCTTGAAATAACCTTCCTTGAAAAAAATGCATTTCCAATTTACAGGGATTTTGTTTGAACCTGATTAGGGGCGTCCGTGGCCGAGTGGTTAGAGTCTCTGACTTGCAATCACTTGCCCCTCACCGCCGTAGGTTCGATCCCTCAGGGGCCTAGGAATCTTTATGTGAGGAAGCTATCCAGCTGGCTTGCGGAACGTCGGTGGTTCTACTCAGGTGCCAGCCCGTGCACGAAAATTGCCCGGTGGGGCACCTGGGGTCTTCCTCCACCAGTGAAGCTGGAAAGTCACCATATGACCTTAGCTGTTGGTGCGACTATAAAATCCAATTCAATTCAATTGAACCTGATTCACTGTTTTAGTTATTCAGTGTGAGTGACTGTTCAACAATCTTTCACAAAATTAAACATTGAACATATTCTATGTTCTGTCAAATAAGATGACATTAGCAACATACGACATTAGCTACATTCTGTCGAACTTGTTTGACATAAAACCGGACTTTTGAAAAGCTTTTCCATCCAAAACTTATTCAGTCTATGTTTCTGTAAATGAAAATAGGAACAGTTCATTACAAGTATTACAATGGTATCAGTTATTTACAGAACTTGTGCTGCTAATGTCACCAGATTCCGTCAACTTGCCATCAAAGATGACGTTAGCTACATTCCGTCAAACTTATAAATGTGACATTAGCAACATTAATATTTCTTTGTAAATACTCTAAAGACAAACTTTAAAAAGCTTTTCTATCCAAACTTTAGTCTGGGTAACTGTAAATGAAAATGGGTAGATTTTATTGCAAATATTACAATGATGTCAGTTATTTACAGAACTTTTGCTGTTAATGTCATCAAATTCAGTCAAACTTTCCGTCAAAGATGACATTAGCTACATTCCGTCAAACGTATGTGGCATTAGCAACATTAATATTGCTTGTTAAACACTCGAACGATGAACTTTAAAAAGCTTTTCAATCCAAAACCTATACAGTCTGGGTAACTGTAAATGAAAATGGGTAGATTTTATTTAAAATATTACAATGACGTCAGTTATTTTTAGAACTTTTGTTGCTAATTTCATCAAATTTCGTCAAACTTTCCGTCAAAGATGACATTATCTACATTCCGTCAAACCTATGTGACATTAGCAACAATAATATTTCTTTGTAAACCCTCTAAAGATAAACTTTGAAAAGCTTTTCTATCCAAAACCTGTACAGTCTTGGTTACTGTAAATCAAAATATGAAGATTTTATTGCAAAAATTAAAGAACTTTTGTTGTTGCTAATGTCATCAAATTCCGTCAAACTTTCCGTCAAAATATGACATTAGCAACAGCAATTTTAAAACTTCAATTTTTTTTTGTTTAATTGCATTTTCTGTGATATTTGTTTTTGTTTATACAGATCATTTTTCAGCTTTTTTAATCAACTCCATTGCCAGTTTTACTAAAATTTTATTTTAAAATTTCACACATTGATGGGAGCTAATGGTGCACTCTCATGTGGAATATGTCTCTAGGGCCTTCATTATTAATCGAATCTTTTCGAAACTTTGCACGTGTCTTTACAGTTGCTGCTACGCGTATTACGACTTTTTCGCAGCATCCCTGCGGCCGTTTTTCAATCGAAGTCACAAATCCCCGCGATTGTACCGCGGATTGTCACCCGATATATAGCGGGGATTTCCCGCGACCGTAAAAATCGCCGCGATTGCAAAATGAAGTCTCGAAAGAAAGAAATCACTGTGATTCTCTGTGATAGGTTCGCGGGGGAAATCAGAGCAAACAAGCGCGTGCCATTTAGTAAGCGATTACTTACTGATTAAATGTTTAAAATTGGTGATCGTTAGACATTTACATGAATAAGTTCGCCATTTTTTTAAAATTCCTCACCGTCTGATTGGAGGAAAAAGTAGGGCAAACACAAATGCATTTAATAACACGTGTTTATCGTTTTTGTTGTCCAAAAGTCGCATTTCTCTTCACCGGACATAAATTGGCTACTCACAATCCTTTGCGATGTGTGTACCTATTAACAAGGAGGCACTTATAACGGGTTTATGACCCGGATTTCTTTACAATTGTTTCGGATTATTTCTGACTAAAGAACCCATCGATGTATCAATCAATCAACATCACCCATCGATGTATCAATCAACAGCAGAATAGTAAAATGTGTTACAAATAACGATTAATTAAAAATATAATTCTAAATCAGCTAAATTGGCTAAGTAACACCAGAGTTATGGCCCTTGTTCTTTCTGCAAAGTGCCATTTTCTGCCTTGTGAACACTCTAGGACCTTCATTTATTATTTGATCTTTATCAAAAGAAATATAAAAAGATCGGACAGGGAAAGTAGCATTCAAGGAGGACAGTCAACCACAAAACACAGAAACAAACATAGAAACAGACAAACAAGAAGGCAAAAGTAATAATAAAAGTAAACGACATCACAAACACAAAAGGGTTGACAATAGGGCTACCGCCTTGGAACGGTCAGTGGCAAAGTAGGCCACTGGGGGTATAAACCGGTTCTAGGGTGCACCAAACCACACACTTACCCAACTGTCATCCCATTAAAACAGGACAGTGTAAATAAAGAAATCCTCGCCATGATCTAATCTCTAAGTAAAACACAAATATGCTCGTGCAGAAGCCAGAGCAGTAAGAGAATAAACCATTAAGGGCACGACAAGAAAGATCATTGACAAACATCAAACGCCACCGTCCCAATGGGCTTTAGGTAGGCGTCATCATAGGGTCCACAGCCTGTCCGGTCACCGTACAATTAAAGAGGAAAGCGTAGTGGCGAACTGTAAAAGGGTCCAACACCAAGCATGAAGTACGTTGCAAAATGATAGGGTCATAACCTCTTTTGATAAACTTTTTAACAAGTTTAACAAAGATAGTATGAAAGTGATCATGACCAAGAATCTTACGAAGATTGTTAATATCTATGAAAGCTCAAGCAAGTTCGAAAACCAGCCAAATCGGATCAGTAACATCAGAGTTATGGTCCTTGTTTTTTCTGAAAATTGCTATTTTCTGCCTTGTGCTATAGCACCTTCATTTATTATTTGATCATTACCAAACTTGCACAGATTGTGAATACTACTGATAGCTTAGATAAGTTCGAAAATCAGCTAAATTGGCTAAGTAACACCAGAGTTATGGCCCTTGTTTTTTCTGCAAGGTGCTATTCTGCCTTGTGAATACTCTAGCACCTTCATTTATTATTTGATCTTTATCAAAAGAAATATACAAAGATCGGACAGGGAAAGTAGTATTCAAGGAGGACAGTCAACCACAAAACACAGAAACAAACAAAGAAACAGACAAACAAGAAGGCAAAAGTAATAATAAAAGTAAACGACATCACAAACACAAAAGGGTTGACAATAGGGCTACCGCCTTCAAACGGTCAGTGGCAAAGTAGGCCACTGGGGGTTTAAACCGGTTCTAGGGTCACCAAACCTCACACTTACCCTACTGTCATCGCATTAAAACAGGACAGTGTAAATAAAGAAATCCCCGCCATGATCTAATCTCTATCCAACAAGGCAGCATCACTAGGCAATATAAGTAAAACACAAATATGCTCGTGTAAATATAATACAAAAAAACAACAGCCTAGAAAGCCACAATGAAGGTACTCAATGACTTGGCAGAATCCAATACAATTAAAGAGGAAAGCATAGTGGCGAACTGTAAAAGGGTCCACCACCAAGCATGCAGTACGTTGCAAAATGATAGGGTCATAACCTCTTTTGATAAACTTTTTAACAAGTTTAACACAGATAGTATGAAAGTGATCATGACCAAGAATCTTACGAAGATTGTTAATATCTATGAAAGCTCCAGCAAGTTCGAAAACCAGCTAAATTGGATAAGTAACACCATTGCCTTTTACCCAACTTTGTGAAGACTTCTTAGCCTTGTCATTTTGTGAAAATTTGCGCGTTTTTTTTTTCTACAAAATTGTGAAAAAAAAATTGCCAAATTGTCAAATGTACTTTGAGAATAAAAACATGATATTGACAGTAATAAAATAATATTTAAATAACACCAGCAACTTTATTGCTTTAACAAAGCATATTTCCAGTACCACACAACTGAACACAGTTTTAGCTACCCGGGATTTTCTACCTTCTTGAAACTTCGAACAAGGGTCATCTGAATTGGGGTAAAAAGCATGTACATGTAAATCGCTCCAAATTGGGAAATTTGGTGATGAAATAATAAAAACAACGTCAAGGCTAGTGCTAGGATTTTAAACCCGTTTTAAAGCCCTAAAATGTCTTTAGCCATACTTTCGCCGAGCTATTTTTGGAAACCTCGCGTTTGAGTAACTTAAAAAAGAGTATTCTTTATTAACCTATAAGGTATCAATATTTCCATATCATACATATGCTGCATTGTGCTTTAGTGCTTTAGAAAAGGACAACACATAATTTAAGCATAATGTATTTTATTTCACCAAATGTTGATAATTTTCATCTACCTCACAAACCTCAATTTGAAAAACACACGTAGTAAAACAAGGCTTTTCTCCCGTCCGAAAATATGTTATCCGAACTATTATAACACCGATGTATAGCGTACGAGAATTATTGCCGATATTTGGTCGAAATACTGTCAATCACAATATTTGTTCAAGCATTTTCTTATTTTTAATGCAAAATGTCTGTCTTAACAAAACATAAAGTAACACGCAATGATAATGTATTTTATTTCAACAATTGTCGGTCTTTTCTTAGCCGTCATAATGATTAGTGCCATTTGTGAGACTTGTCGGTACTGCGCTCGCTACTTGCTTTACGAAGCGAGCACCCAATTTACACACGCTCACACTTGCGGATACGCCACTTAATTAGTGGGCACTCAGGACTTACTAATGCGCAACGCCGTATTTATAACAATAACACGCTTGCGATCTTTGCATCGAAATCGGCTATTAATGATTTCCTTCAGTTTGAGAATTTTTGTTTTACATTTGGGAATTAAAACAAACATGACGATAAATAAGTAGTAAATTTCGCTACTTCGCTAAAAGACACCTTTAGTTTGTACAATTTCTCATGCAAATTGAGATTTATTTCCTCAAAATTGTGAAAAAATGTTAGTTTTTTCAATTGTGAAATAGCCGAAGATTAGCCTCTATTATTGCAGGTAAAAAGGCTGTCAGGACAACACAAATAACTAACTGTGACCTTGACTAACATTTAGATTAAAATCTTACACAAACGGAATTAAAAGTTGATATTAATAAATACATAATAAACCGGTGGGTTCGATTACATGTATAAGGAAGTCATTCTCTCATGACAGCTCTTCTGTGAAAGAAAAGCCCGCCTATACCATCTTCTTGCTTCTATTGCTAGATACATACATGTATAGTGATTTGAGACGTGACAATTGTTCAGCAATTTACACTTATTGACATTTAGGCCAAGGAAAAAAAAGTCTTGTTTCAGGTTTCCGACCGACTGTATATTTTGTCCCCACCCTAACCATTTTTTCCCCGGTTTCAAAAAAAAAGAAGAAAAAGAGAGAAACAATCGCGATCTCTTGTGCCGATGATGACGATATTGCTACCAGCAATTTGGTGGCCGATATTATCTGGGAGGCTCATCCTTCATATAAAGGCTAACTTAACTTGGCTTAAGGTTAACTTTTGTCTCGTTAAGATGATAGGGCCTTTATTTTTTATCCGATCTTTACCAAACTTGACCAGATTGTTAATATCAATGAAAGCTTAGACAAGTTTGAAAACCAGCAAGATCGGACCAGAAACAGCGGAGTTATGGCCTTTGATTTAAAATGCTATATTTCGGCTCAAGACGATATGGCTTCCATTCGTCATGCGATCTTTACCAAACTTTACCAGATTGTTTAGTTCATTGCCAGCTTGGATAAATTTAAAACCCAGCCAGATTGGACCAGTAACAGCGGAGTTATGGCCCTTGATTTAGTTAAAAATGCTATATTTTGCCTCGTTAAGACGATAGGGCCTTCATTTTTTTTCCCGATCTTGACTAAACTTTACCAGATTGTTATAATCAATGAAAGCTCGGACAAGTTTGAACACCAGCCAGATCGAACCAGTAACAGCGGAGTTGTGGCCCTTGATTTACTTAAAAATCCTATATTGTGCCTTGTTAAGACGATAGGGCCTTCATTTGCTCAAGTGTATAATGCTAAAGTCTTCAGTATTGTTTGCTTACAGGGACACGCATGATGGCTGGAAGATAACTTCTGGAGTGGGCATATTCTACTACTACCATGAATCATCAGCAGGAACTCCAAGACTCGGGCTTCAGGAACTGGGTTCGAGCTGGTCTTGGACTCAAGTATGTCAAAGAGGGATTGGAACCCTTCATTGATAATACGGCGAACACGTTGCATGCTTCCATCCTGACAGGTATACCCAGTACTAGTGTCCAGTGCAATGTATGTACATTACAAAACCTTCTACCACATGCCAAGGCAGCATGTCCAAGAACAGATCAGTATAAGAAAAACTGTCCCTGTAACAACCCAAGAGGAAGAAGAATATGTCCCAATGGAGTCTGTGGTGCTATTTATGATGGAATAGTTGATTCACATCGATTCAAAGGTCCATCATGGAAGAACACCAAAATAAATCAGTGGAAAACAAACCATTGGCAAATAGCCAAGTGCTTTATGTCTCCAAGTGCAGACATGGCTGCAATCAGTACGGCTGCAGAAACAGACTGCACTGGGCTCTTAAGTGTAGCTATCAATTCGACATTCTTTGAAAACTTTCTGACGACAAATATCAACCCTCCAAATGATAATTTCTCAAAGGTGTGTATAATTATATAATTCATTAATCTATTAACAACACAATTCTCTATTCTTATAACAGTCATTCTCTTTCACCAATGTTATAATAATATTATAATATCTCCAGTATTAAATTATGCAAATTAGACTATTCATGACAATAGAAGATGAGCCAATCTCATTAAATTCATATCCTAATTACGCTTTGATACTCTTCGCTATAGAATTTGACCACACTCCCTTGTAGGTCACGTCAGATCGACATTCCATGATATCTAATCCATATTCATGCGAAGATCAACTTAATTCATCCATTGAAATCGCGCCTTTCATATGCACTTCAGATGACGTTCGAGTGAACTGAACAAACAAAACCCACATAAAACACATAGATCTATATCTGAATAAAGATAAAGTCTTCATGTGTTATTGTGAATTGCACGATAAATTTAAAGAAATACACAAATATTAAGATATGAAGAAAATCATGGGCGCATGCTATGTGTGTTTTGAAAATATATATTCCACCAAAATTATTATGACATTAGTACTCTAAATAGGCATACTTCATCTGGCAGCTTAGCTCAGTTAGTAGCATACTCGACTGTTGACCTGCGAGTGTCATTTTATTGTGGGTTCAATCCCAGGAATTTATTTTTCCCAAAATAGGAAATAAGCGCGTTCTTTTTTCCCTAAATGGACAGGCCTGGGCCTCTTCCCAATTTTGTGGAAAAGAGCCCTGAGACTGCTCCACAGCGTTTTACTAAAACTTGACATGAGCAGTGAAGCAGTCTATACCGATTAATTCCGTAGGCTGAAATCTGATTTGCTAATCGTAAGGTCAATCTGACGTGACCTGCAATGGAGTGTAGTCAGATCCTTGTATGTTAGAGTATCGTAGCGTGATAAAGGGTCTAAATTTAATGAGATTGAAGATGAGCTAATTTGAGTTATATTCATCGACAGTTAATATGATATTGAAAAACAGGACGTATTATGGTATGGGATTGTCCATACGTCGTTATAGTTTATAGGCATAAATGACCAGTCAAAATGATAAGTATAAGAGCTATTGTTTATTGTTTGCCAGTGTGAGCTACAATCTGCAAGTCCATTTTTTATTTACTGGCAAAAAAAAGCCAGTTGAAAAAAATGATGATTTCGAGCCCTGCTAGATAATAACTACGAAACCATAACACCCACACTCATGAAACTAAATATGTACCAGTGTATTAGTCAGCCAACCGTACAGCCTTCTTTTGCACAGCCGTTTTTGAAAAATCGCGGCCAATATTTGGGGAGTGGGTGGGGTGTGTTTTTTTTGCACAATAACACTTCCAAACTCTTACTTTCTCAATCTTGGTATGTTTTGTATACATTTATAGAAGAAATATAAATCTAAAATGTTTGTTTTTTCACCGTTATCTGTAAAAAATAAATTACCCCAGAGACACCCACTTGTCGCGAATTGGCGCGTGTTATCAAATTATTTTGCACACACTGTTTGCATATTTGCACACCCAGTTCTTGAATTTCTGCCTAATACACTGATATGTACATTGTCCAAGTTTTGGGGTCAGTAAGTTAAAGGTCAAGGTTGATATGACCGTATATGAAACTGTATATGAAAATACGCATTCTGGAAGATATAGCACCCACACTCATGAGACTTCACCATTACTCTAGGTGAGAGGAGGAGCCCTATTGTTTTTAGGGTCAGCAGGTCAATGGTCAAGGTTTCCATGACATTTTTATGGAAATGTGCATTCTAATGAAAAGTGATTGAATTTTTGTCTTTGAAATGAAAAGTCCTTGAATTGTATTTGGGCCGAAAAATCCTTGAATAGTCCTTGAAAATGTTCATCAGTCCTAGAAAAAATATTCGAACTTTATTGAAGCAATACTTTGAAAAATATTAAAATGATTAAATCGGCCGAAAAATCGGATAGCA
The DNA here is from genome assembly GCA_037043455.1 of Cyrtodaria siliqua. Taxonomy (NCBI): domain Eukaryota; kingdom Metazoa; phylum Mollusca; class Bivalvia; order Adapedonta; family Hiatellidae; genus Cyrtodaria; species Cyrtodaria siliqua. Next base: position 187,057 of record JAWPHD010002379.1, read on the forward strand.
AAACATTTATTTTTTCAATATTTTAACAATGCCATTTGTTTACTTCCATATTCTTACCTATTTGCTTTCCAATGTTAAACCTCCAGTTACTCAATCAGTACCGGACCTACACAAGAGCCGAAACAGATCTAGAGAAATAGAAATGAAGGCTACTTTCTACTTGAGATCAAAATATATTAACCCTTAACCCGCTACATATATATTATGGACTAGTCTTTCTAGTGTTGTTTCGATTAATCGATTTGATCGATCATCTATCAATTATGCCTTTGATCTGATTAATCGATTACAATTTTTCTTGATCGACTTTACTCGGTTGTTGAAAATGTTGGCTTATTTCATTCTCTTGTACTAAAATATACAAGAAAATATTTCAACATTTTTATAGTGGGTATCACACTTATTTTTTAAAATATATGTTGATCAGTTTCATTCAGTTCCTTTATCACCAGAACATACTTGAAATGTGATTCTTTTCTCATTATCGTCTGAAAAAGGCTTACACTTGTCTTTTATAGCAGCGATGATTAATCGATTAATGATCGGTCAAATATTCTGACGATCGATCATGAATTTTCAGCCGATTCCCAACACCAGTTCTTTTTTTGAAATTAAGACCATTCCATTTATGTGATAAAGGGGTGTTTAGGGAAAATCCGGACATTGTAAACTCTGATTAATATGTTTACAATGGACGCAAAGGCTATTATACAGTATGTAGTTGTGCTTAGCGGGTTAAGGGATAAAGGAAATGTAGCGACACAGCCATTATTATTGAGTTCTGAAAAAAAACGAATAAAGATGAAAGAATTGTCAAAATTGAATAATAAACAAAGAATATATGAATGATCATTTGAAGGGTCTGTTGAAATGGAAGCCGCCATTTTGAGAGTTAAGACATCACAGTTCTAATGACCATATATGGAATATTTAGAAATATGAAAATTGACTGATTTATAGGAAAACATGACGGCAACTGCATGAAAAATATGTATACTTAATGGCAATATTAAATGTTTTCTAATATGACCAGAAAGTATTTTGCTTTTCTTTGCTTTAAACGCTATTTATCAATATTCCATGTATGGTGGATGTCATAGTTTTCAAAATGGCGCTCCCATCAGAGTTTTACATCTGATTTTTATTCTGGGGGTCCCTGGGATGCATAATCAGTGTTTTGGGGGTCCAACCGTAGATTTAAGGGGTCCCTAGTATATATATTGGTAAAATAATAAAATTGAAGCCTTTGCTTTTTCAAAAAAAGATTCCAGATCTGATTGTTTACTCGCTATGATGAATTGAACTACAATAGCCTAAGTATCCGAATGAAGCATCCCTATCAATATGCATACGATTGGTCAATAAGAATAGACTTACTATGGATAGGAATAAAGCCCGGTCATAATACTTGACGATATTTATTAACAACATTTTTAAGTTTAGAGACGGCGTGATCGATGATGACTATGAATGGATACAAATTGTTTCACCTATCGTAATCTGTAGTACCCAAATGACAATATGTCAGATTCCTTTGAAGTCGGTTGATAATTAAAAATATATATATCACAAGTCAATTGCGTCCCACCGGACGCATGAACAGTTTCAATTGTCCACAACAATATTTTAATGCATACAGGACGCACAAATCTGCGTCTTATAAAACGCTGTCCCATATCCATTTTGACCTTCACCACTTGTCGCAGATTTGTTTTTATTTTGCTATGAAAGGGATTTCATGTTGAGTCTTTCACCAGATACCCAGGCAGATGTTATTGAAGCTTTTAATGACACCTCTCGGTATCTGGATGACATACTGAACATTGACAACCCTTTCTTTCCAACTATGGTTCATAATATTTATCCTAAAGAACTTCGGCTTAATAAAGAAAATATATCTGATAATAACGCTTCTTTTCTTGATTTATATCTCTCGATTGAAAATGGTAAAATAATTAGCAAAATCTATGACAAGAGAGATGATTTTGACATTGTTAATTATCCCCACTTGTATGGGGATGTTCCCCGAGCAACTTCTTATGGGTGTATCTGTCTCAACTTATTCGTTTTTCTAGAGCTTGTACTCGAGTTGAGGACTTTAATATTCGTAATCTTTGTATAACTAAAAAGTTACTCAATCAGGGTTACCGTTACAATAAACTTCGTAAAACCTTTGCAAAATTTTATTATCGTAACCCTGATCTTCTTTCCAAATATAAATGTAATTTAAGGACTCTTCTGCGACAAGGACTATCGCAACCTGACTTCTATGGTGATGTGATTTATAAACTTCGTAAGATTCTTGGTCATGATCACTTTCATACTATCTTTGTTAAACTTGTTCAAAAGAGGTTATGACCCTATCATTTTGCAACGTACTGCATGCTTAGTGGTGGACCCTTTTACAGTTCGCCACTATGCATTACTCTTTAATTGTAAGATGACAGGACAGGCTGTGGACCCTATGATGACGCCTACCTAAAGCCCATTGGGACGGTGGCGTTTGATGTTTGTCCATGTTCTTTCTTGTCGTGCCTTTAATGGTGTATTCTCTTACTGCTCTGGCTTCTGCCAAGTCATTGAGTACCTTCATTGTGGCTTTCTAGGCTATTGTTTTTTGTATTATATTTACACGAGCATATTTGTGTTTTACTTATATTGCCTATTGATGCTGCCTTGTTGGTTAGAGGTTAGATCATGGCGGGGATTTCTTTATTTACACTGTTCTGTTTTAATGGGATGACAGTAGGGTGAGTGTGAGGTTTGGTGCACCCTAGAACCGGTTTAAAACCCCAGTGGCCTACTTTGCCACTGACCGTTCCAAGGCGGTAGCCTATTGTCAACCCTTTTGTGTTTGTGATGTCGTTTGCATTTTTTATTACTTTTGCCTTTTCGTTTGTCTGTTTGCGTGTTTGTTTTTGTGTTTTGTGGTTGACTGTCGTCCTTGAATGCTGCTTTCCCTGTCCGATATTTTTAGCTTTCTTCAAATGATCATGTCTTTTTTGTTTATCATCCAATTTTGATAATACTTTCACCTTGTTCCATTTTTTTCAGAACTCTCAATAGGGTTTGACATTAACAGTTTACCCCTTGACCTGTGCTGTAGATTCTACTGGGGACAAGTTAATTGTCCCAGGTGACCTGTCCTACGGACAACTAAATTTTATAAAAAAGGAATGAATTTTACATCTTTAAAACTTGTGACTGAAAACATTGGTGAGCACATTGTAAATGACAAATAAAACCCATCTTGTTTTCATTGGTGGATTCTACAACTGATTGAATGTAATGTCACTTTCATGATTGATCTTGTTTTTTGTATCAATATAACATGAAGTGCGGGGACAAGTAAATTTGACTGGGGTCGTCCGTCGTCTGTCCGTTAACTTTTACCTCGTTAAGACGATAGGGCCTTCATTTTTCATCCGATCTTTACCAAACTTTAACTGGTTGTTAATATCAATGAAAGCTCGGACAAGTATGCAAACCAGCCAGATCAAACCAGTAACAGCGGAGTTATGGTGCTTGATTTAGTTAAAAATGCTATATTGCGCCTCGTTAAGACAATAGGGCCTTCATTTTTAATCCTATCTTTACCAAACTTTACCACATTGTTAATATCAATGAAAGCTCGGACAGGTTCGAAAACCAGCCATAGCGGAATAGAACAGCGGAATTATGCCCCTCGATTTAGTTAAAAAATGCTATATTTTGCCATTATAGGGGCTTCATTGTTCATCTGTTCTTTACCAAACTTTATCAGATTGTTAATGTTGTTGAAAGCTCAAACAAGTTCAAATACCAGCCATATCGGACCAGCAGTATATTAGGCAGAAATTCAAAAGAACCGGGTGTGCAAATATGCGAACAGGGTGTGCAAAACAATTTGCTAACACGCGTTACGCGCCAATTCGCGACAGGTGGTTGTCTCTAGGGTAATTTATTTTCACATATAAAGGTTGAAAAGGTGCATTTTAGAACCTCTTTCTTTAATAAATGTATACAAAACATTGCAATATTGAGACAGTAAGAGTTTGGAAGTGTTGTTTAACAAACAACTAATGTTATTTTGGCTAATACACTGCGGACCAGTAACAGCGGAGTTATGGCCCTTGGTTTAGTTAAAAATGCTATATTTTGCCTCGTTAAGACAATAGGGCTTTCATTTTCGATCCGATCTTTACCAAACTTTTTTCAGATTGTTAATGTTGTTGAAAGCTCAAAGGAATTTGAAAACCAGCCATATTTTACCAGTAACAGCGGAGTTATGGTCCTTGATTTAGTTAAAAATGCTATATATTGCCTCGTTAAGACGATAGGGGCTTCATTGTTTATCCGATCTTTACCAAATTTTACCAGATTGTCAATGTCAATGATAGCTCGGACAATTTTGAAAACCATCCAGGTTCAGTAACAGCGGAGTTACAGCCTTTGATTTAGTTGAAAATGCTATATTTTGCCTCGTTAAAACGATAGGGCCTCCACTTTTCATTCGATCTTTAACAAACTTTACCAGATTGTTAGTGTCAATAAAAGCTCGGATAAGTTTGAAAACCAACCAGATCGGACCAGTAACAGCATAGTTATGGCCCTTAATTTAGTTAAAAATGCTATATTTTGCCTCGTTAAGACGATAGGGCCTTCATTTTTCATCCGATCTCTACCAAATTTTATCAGATTGTTAATGTCAATAAAAGCTCGGACAAGTTCGAAAATCCGCCAAATCAAACCAGTAACAGTGGAGTTGTGGCCCTTGATTTCGTTAAATATGTTATAGGGCCTTCATTTTTCATCTGATCTTTACCAAACTTTCAAGATTTTTTTTAGTTTTTCTTTTATTATTATTTTTTGATTTTTAGCTCCACTGATCAGAGATCAGCAGAAGCAGAGATCAGCAGAACTTATGCCGTGGTGCGGTGTCCGTCGTCCATCTGTCTGTTTTTTTTGTAGCGACTACATCTCTGAAACTATCGAATGGATTTTCATGAAACTTTACAAAAATGTTGCCCATAAGGTCTAGTTGATCCTAGCAAAAAATCATGTCGGTGTGAATCCAAATCTAAAAATAGATTTTAAAAACAAGTTTGTAGCGACTACTTCTTGAAAACGATTATATTTATATGGGACTTTTTCTAAAATGCACAGCATGACATGATATTGGTCCTTGTCGAAAATCATTTTGATTCAACGTTAAATATGGTTGCCGGCCATCTTTGTTTACATAAAGAACAAGTTTGTAGCGACTTTAAGTTCTTGAAAAATGTAAGTGATATTGATATATGGGACTTTTTCTAAAATAATCAGTATGGAATGATGTTGATCCTTGTCGAAAACTATTTTGATGCGATGTTAAACATGGCCGCCAGTGGCCATCTTTGTTTACATAGAGTTATATAATGAAAACTTGTAGCGACTACTTCTCTGAAACTACTTGACACAATTTTCATGAATCTTCACAGGGATGTTTCTCTTAATGTCTTAATTGATCCTAGCAAAATTTCTGGTCGGAAATTCAAGATGCCCGCCACGGCTAAAATCAAAATTGTGTCCGGTCAATAACATTTGCATGCATGGACGGATTTTCAAATAACTTGGCACAAGGCTAAGTGCTCACCACAACCAAACGAGGTGTCGTGCACACAATCCAGTCCATGGCTCCAAGGTCAAGGTCATACTAAGAGGTCAAAGGACACTTCGGGGGCATTTATCACTTACAGCGATATTTCTTGTTATTTATATTTTTTTTTTTAAAAAAAATTAAATTTTTTAAATCATTATTATTTTTTTCTTTTTTTTTATTGATTTGTTTTTAGCTCTATGTTGGATCAGTCGGACCAGTAACAGAGGAGTTATGGCTCTTGATTTAGTTAAAATGCTATATTTTGCCTCGTTAATACGTCAAGGCCTTCATTTTTCATCTGATTTTTACCAAACTTTACCAGATTCTTTTGTTATGGCCCTTGATGTAGTTAAAAAGCTGTTTTTTGCTCGAAACTTTCAAAAACAAACGTAAATGGCAGTCACTCGCTTTATTGATGTTATAAGAGTCATGTTAGCCAGTAGAGCGTCCACAGGCCCTCTTGGGCCTCTTGTTTCTATAATATTCTACACAAAATATTTATACATACTTGTATTTTATGCATACTGATTTCACATGAAATACTTATATACATTTCATATACATGTGGCACAGGTGTATTATTAAAAATATATGTGACACATATGTATCATTTATGTGGCACATATGTAAATAACATGATGTACATATGAAAGAAATATGCAAATAATAAGAAAGTAACACATATGTGACAAACGTGACAACATATTTCCTGTGTATATAACTAAGATAATATGTTCAGTGAATAAATTTAGACTGAGACCTAGTGAAATTCTTTTATTACTTGAAAAATTTAGCAAGTGCTAATCTTTTCTACATTTAGCAAGTAAATAAGTGTTAAATAAGGAACCCTGGGCGTATACTGCTTCGTTAGACTATAATAGTTAGCCCTCTTGTTTGATATACACTTGATTGTTGTATTTTCAAGAATGCAGGGCTTTTTCCAGGTATTTTGTGAAAAAGGACCCTTGTAAATTTGGGAAACTTCTATTGTAAAAATGACCAAATTGGGAATGGTTTTCATCAATAAAATGGCCAACTGAGATTTGCTTACGTCAACATTTTAGTTAGGGCGAGGTACTGCATGAGTAGGCACTCGTCATAGCGATCGGATGAGTGGAGTTTTTATGCCCTACATTAAAACGCATCTGTATGTTTATATTAACTATTGCACGGAACATTTGTTATTTAAAATCAAAATCATATATTTATAGGCTAGATCGATGAGAAATGATATCATGCACTCCCCGTCACAGACATTGTCAGATGCTGATCTTAATAACCACATCGCTACAATGATGGACGTGCTAAATGCCATACCAACTCCCCATACTGGTTTTCAGGCAGCTCAAGTCGCTGTTGAGAAACTTAAACAGGTAAGCTCAATTTATTGATGAATGAATACATACTATTATACACCCACGAATTATGTTTTCACACATGAGATTTTGCTGTGCAGAAATAACTTTGTTGCTCTCAAAGGATCACCTTTATCAGAATTTATTTGTCTAGATTAATGTGACTGTTTATTTAAAATGGATTGAATATATGTCATATAGAGAGGTCAATGTCACTGACCTTTAAACGTCAATATGAAACTTGTTTTCTGTTCATTTTAAGCAGGAAAAATGCATGGATTGAATTCACATTTGTATGTACATGTAATTAACCAGTCAGTTTTTCCTTTGGAAAAGCTTGGTTATTAGGTTGGTGAAATCCGTTTTGCAGGCATGTCAAACGCATGGTTTCCACTCACTTACTTTTGTTAGTTTGACACTAACTTATAAGTAGGAAGCCTGCAGGACTACCTGCCTTTGAAAACGGGTGGTCGTTCTGACTGATAGGTGGTCCTTCTCATGTACAGCTATACTTACCGAAACATAAAAATAGAACAAAACACATACACAATGTTGCTCTGTGATTAATGTTTACATTATATCAACAATTAATATGCCTTGATGTGTAGTGCTGCTAGATCCTTGACATGGTGCCGTAGATGCTTTGGGTTTGACATTTTTCAGCTTTGTCTTGTGTTATTTTGGAGGCAACGTAATGTTTTTGAGAATTTTCCACATTTTTAAAGAAAGCGAAAACACACAGTCATGCGAACGCTTGACACTCCTATATCAAGGTTCAATCCCTTGCCAAAAAAGCTACCTTATACGTACGTTTTGCGTAGCTAAAATTATTTCAAAAGCTACGTAAAACGTACGTTATAGCTTTTACAAAAATGATGCAAAACATAGCATTAACAAACAAGCTGCGCAAAAGCTGCGTTTTCAAAAGTCTACATAATAATTTACCTTTAATGAAAAAGCTGCGTAAAACGCAGCTTTGACGAAGGTGCCAATACCGCTAACTTTTACGTAGCTATTACGCAGGTCTGCATAAACGAAGCTTTTACGCAGATCTCTGTAAAAGCTGCGTAAAACGCAGCTTTTACGCAGGTGCCAATACCGCTAGCTTTTACGTAGCTTTTACGCAGGTCTGCATTAACGACGCTTTGATGTAGATCTTTGTAAAAGCTTCGCAATAGCTGCGTAAAAACTGGCGGTATTGGCATAAAACGCAGTTTTTACACAGCTATTACGAAGCTTCTGTGCAGATCTTTGTAAAAGCTGCGTAAATGAAGGATTTAAAAAGCTTCGTCTTTCTTTTTCAATAAAGGGTACTCCGAGAGCTAGTGAAAATCTGAGCAGATATAAATGGAAACGTAAATGTGGACAACAGATGCGCCACGATAAGCACTACAGGTCAAAGATAAGCACTAGAGGTCTTTGACCGCTAGAGCATGGAATACATAAGGATGTGATCAATAAGAAACAATCAGTAATAAAGGCAATAAAGTTTATATGTACTAAAATATAGGTCCCCTGTACAGGATTCAAATTTAACAGAATAAATAACATCACTATATCTCAACAGCAAACGTTGAACAGTACATGGAAATAACATGTTACATAATTTTAATCTTAAAAAGTGATATTGGTGAAATGGCAGAAATGAAATTTAAAGCTATTTGACACTAGAAAAGTGTTTCCTAAGCATTTTTATATTGAAATATTTAAACTATAAAACATACTGATATGCAAAATGCAATGTGAAAAAATAAACTATAAACGAAACATCTATTAAATTTCACTTTAACATGAAAAAGTTGGAATTAAATATTAATTTCAAACAGCAGGATGAGAACATTTTGATAGAAACACTTGCAGACTGAATAAAATATTGAGCACTTATTTACATTTAATATACACTGAAGGGACACACAGAAACCTTGTAGTTAATAAAAATTAAATTAGCACCCAAATTTACTCACCCCACATCATTTTATGTATTTTCCCTCTTTATTTTACTATATGTTGAAAAATGTTATGGATGCAATATAATCCACTCAGGTGTTTGCAAAATCAATTTGCTTTCAAGGATTTAAATAATGATTTGTGTATAATAAATATGAAAACTAATATTATTGTGGGCTCCTTCAAAACTGAACTATAGACTTCATGAGAAACACATTTGAAAAATGTATTTAACAAATGGGGGTCGGGGAAACATGAGAAGAAATATTTTAATCCCCTGTCGGATTCTAAAATAAACAGGTTATCATATCTTTGATTTATTTTTTCTCAGAGACCTATATTAATAATGTTTTTTTAAATAAAGACCATAATTATTAAAAACAAATATACACTGCACCCCTGGATAACAATTAGCTCCATTTATCTACACATCTAAGCCCCGGTAAGCGGCCTCAAACCCTCTCAAAATTGTCCTCATTGTTCGTTTAATATCATCTTCTGGAACCTCAAACCGACTTAATTATTGCTGTCATCTAGATGCAAACATGTATGAAGTTTAATAGCTTTACGGCTCGAGGTGTCCTGAGTAAAACTTAAATTTAAAACAGACGTATTTGACAGTCGGAAAATGGTAATTAACACTTTATGCCTGATCCACTTCCGTGTTAAGGCAAATATATACACCATTGAAAAACATAGCACTATATGTATACATCTAAACCTCTTTAGGAGGACTCGAACCCTCTTAAAACTGTTCTCATTTTTCATTTGACTCCATCGGTTGGCACCTAAACCGTTCCCGAAGAACATATATCTTAAAATATAGTATATTTATAAATAAATTAATGTCTCCAAAAAAGACAAAATAAATTTATAAATGTATAAAAAATATATACATTTTAAATATAATAGTATTTAATACTTCTGAAAATTTAAAACCTATATTATATTAAAAGGGCCTCATTGCAATCTTATTCACAGCCTTACCTACTGCTTTTATAGAGCATCAACCTCGAATGCGGGAGACTGCGGGTTCAATCCCTGGCTGGATTATATCAAACACTTCATGGTACTAGTAGTCCCAAGCATATAAAGTCTTAATTCTAGGACTGGTCAGTTCGGTGTCTGTATCATGTTATTTGTCTACAGCACGGAATGCCAGTATGGCAGCACTATAAAATTGAGCATAGAACTCATTCCTAAAAAAAGCATGGTGTGATAGAACAGAAAAATTGTTAAATCGTTGGGAGTGGGATAGGGTGTGGGAGGGGACATGTGCACCAAATAACAACACGTGGGGGTGGGGGGCATGTACTGTTATACGCCACATAACAGCACATGTGGCTTTTAAAGGACTTATTAATAAATATACAGACATAAACATACTGATTGGTTGTCGATGAAAAATGTTTGAATCCTTATAAGTATATAACCTGTCGCAATGCAGTCACCTGACATCAAACTGTCAAAAATGTTCAATCAATCGACATATTTCGAGTGTGTAAAACTTTTTTAAAACTAGAGGTTGTTTTTGAGAAAAACTGATGTCTCATACCACTGCAAAGTTTCGTCAAAATGCATCTAGCCATTCTGGACGAGTAGCGGCGACAACAAATTTAAAAGTAAAAAAGAGGGGTCATAATTCTGTCAAAAATCAGCTAACCGGAATGAAAGTGAAATACGCACAACTAGACATAATACTAATGATTCCTGCAACGTTTCTTCACAAGTCCCAACAAGCTATTTAGGAGGAGTAGCGACGACAATTATTATTAAATTCAAAGGGCCATAACTTCATCAACAATCAGTGAACCGGAACGAAAGCACGACATCATACCGATACTTCTGTAAAGTTTTGTCAATATCCAACAAGCCATTTAGGAGTAGTGGCGACAACAAATTTAAAGTAAAAAGTTCAAAGGGACATAACTCCGTCAAAAATCAGCGAACCAGACCGAAAGCGCGACATGCACAAGACAACATACCGATGCTTCCTACAAAGTTTTGTCAAAATCCATCAAGCCGTTTAGGAGGAATAGCAGTGCCAACAAATTTAAAGTAAACAATTCAAAGGGCCATAACTCTGTCAAAAATCAGCAAACCAGACCGAAAGCGCGACATGCACAAGACAGCATACCGATGCTTTTGCAAAGTTTTGTTAATATCCCACAAGGCGTTTAGAAGAAGCGGCGACAACAAATTTAACTTTAAAAAATTCAAAGGGACATAACTCCGTCAAAAATCAGCGAATCAAACCGAAAGCATGACACGCACAAAAAGACATTATACCGATGCTTCCTGCAAAGTTTTGTCAAAATCCATCAAGCCGTTTAGGAGTGGGTTGGGTGTGTGTGGGGGGATGGACCATTTAAGACCATTAAACGACTCGCATGCTGTCGCACACTTCAAATGCTGTAAATGGAGAGTGGCTCCGGAATGTTCGTTTCATTTCATGTTGATGCAATATAACCTTTTTATGTGGTGCGCCATAAACCTCAATTTTAACTTCAAGTGAGAAACTTCTGCGAGAAAAATACCTTTGATCTGAAGGCATACCTGGCATAGGATCTAAGGTTGAGGATGTATTCTGTTGAATGGTGAACACCATCATCGCCTTCCAAGCGACCTGACCATTGACAACTTGCGCTCATGTCCAACATATCCTGACAACTCCAATCATAACAATTGATGAAATATTATACCACTTCAATTTCTAAATAATGAATTGACTTGTTGTTTTAAAAGACTCCTTAACCTGTAAACATAGATTCAACCATGTGCTTTCCACTGCCAGCCACTGCAAATTGATTATGGAGGAAGAAAATGTATTGTAAAATACTTTTTGACAGCGTCGCCTGTGTTTTTCTGAATTGATACTGACCTCAATTTGCACCAAGACAGGCATACTCAATATAAACTTGCAAGCTTCATTCAGGTAATGCAAGTACAATGTTTATCTTCAAAACAGTAAGTTGTGCATGAGTAACATATTAATACCTTCACCAATCTCGTTTGCAAAACTGTCAATGTTAGTATCGTTACAACGAAAAAAACACCCTCTCCTCTTACTTGCAGTTTAATTTAGATGTTTTAAAACATATCACGCTATTTTGCTTATAGTTTTGAATACACTTATGCACTTCAAATAATTGGTCCACATTATTATGAAGAAGCCCTACCATGAACTTATGAATATGTAATAAATAGGGCCTACCTCTGATTAAAAAAAGCAGCACCACATGCATAATTCTTGGTACTGCCAGGACCATGGTACGCCACTCACCCTTTCCTGGGTGAGACATCTGTGTAATCGTTTGATGGCTTCCAAGACTCTAAAACGGTTCTTGTGTCACGACAGACAATATATGCTAATCACAGTACTGTTTGTAAATATTAAAGTTGAAAGGTCAAACAATTACACGTCAAAATGCAAACAATTCAGGAAACGGCGGGCATAATTTGCCGCGCATGCGCAGATCTGTGATCCACTTCCATAATCTCGTCAATTCTTACAAATGTATCACGCAAATATTTCAAAATGATCAACATATTTCAATAAAACGGCTGTCTTTATAACGGTTTCTTCCTTTTTTGTTATCAGAACGTATACGTTAATAATTGAAATGATTATCGAAACAAAATGTTTTTTCTCTCAAATTAAACATTTATTAAATTTCCCATCAAGCAACACTGGAGCGATGACTTCCGGAAGTCAACTCGTCAAAATTAATTTTGTCAAATAATCATGACAGAACTTTTTAGGTTTAATGGGGAAAAAAAAAAACAGTTTTCAATTCCTTGAAACATGAAAGAAATATAAGCATAATGCTGTCTAAATCATCAAAATCCATCCAGAAATAAAAAAGTTATATAGCACTTTGAACTTTTAACATGTTGGGGGTTTGGTGCATTTACCTGCATGTATACACAACACGCGTCATCAGCTGGCGGTGTATTGAGCTCTACTATGTTCAACCAGTTATGTGTAAATACATGCTTCAATTGTTGACGTGGCGCTTAAATGCGCTAAGAGATACACATTAAAGAAACAATGCACTTGAAAGAATAATGTTAGATGAATAAATCGGTGTACGAGCGCTGATGAACGTCAAATTATTTCTTGGTAAAACTGAGCTTCAAAGTGGACCGACTTTTGACCTAGATTTAAAAATAGAAATGATCAAAATGTTCCATCACATTTTATATTTGTATATTACCCATAGTACCATCTAATATTAGCATCTAATTTGAATAATGATTTTGATTGGCTATCTAAAGAAAACACCATTACATTACAAGCACCTTTTCTGTCAGGAGCTAAAAATATCGGGCAGGTTTCCCCAAATCCGCTACATGTGACATTTTCAGAAAATGTTTCTTCTACGATACTGGCTATAAAAATTAAAGTTAACACAACAAAATTGTAAATATAACTTTAATTGACAATATGTCATTATTCTGATATGTTTAAAGCAATTGTGAGCTGATATATTGGTTTTTAAACTTGACCTCATTTGTATTGAGGCAGATAGGAAAATCCAAAATGGCACCGTTAATTTAAATTTTGTTATGTTGACAAAACCTGTAAAGTAATAAAGAATTACTGTGTAATTCAATAACTTCACTACTGTTTATCTACAGTCACGAATGTAAAATACACTAAAAATTGTTTCAAAACACAAGGTTTTGCTTTTTCCAGCATTTATTGAGCAAAAAGATTAAATAAAACAACCAGTAAATGCTTGTTGTCTGAAAGTCGGCCATTTGCATTCGTCTGTCATCAGATTTACGCTATCGTGAAACTAGCAATTTTTTTTATTAATTTATTTTTTATTAACTTTTTTTTGTCAGAAACATCCAAATTTACTCTGATGCATTATAATTTAGCATCTGATTTGCCTGGGGAAAAAAAATAATAAAAAATAAAAATATTTACTCCCTATACTTGTTATACCAGTTTGGGAGTTAGCCAAGGCAATGTCTTTATACCATATTAATTTTTGTTTAAACATTTTTGAATATTTTTTTTTTTAATATACCCCCTGAAGCAAATCTCATTAAACTTCATGGGTGCACTGCCTGTGATGAGAGGATGATCCCTATTGATTTTGAGGACAGTAGGTCAAAGGTCAAGGTCACCGTGACCTGATAATGAAAAATCTTGCCTGCTCCATAACTCCTCATCCCCTTAAGCAAATCTCATGAAACTTCATAGGTGAACTGCCTGTGGTGAGGTTATGATCCCTATTGATATTGAGATCAGTAGGTCAAGGTCACTGGGTGCCAATAATGAAAACCTTGTCTGCATTATAACTCCTCTCCCCCTGAGGCAAAGTTCATGTAATTTCATAGTTAAACTGCTTGTGGTGAGAGGATGACCCCTATTGATTTTGAGGTCAGTAGGTCAATGGTCAAGGTCACAAGGAATCGATAATGAAAAACCTTGTCAGCACCTTAACTCCTTTTCCCTTGAGGCAAATCTCATGAAAATGTATAGGTACACTGCCTGTGATGAGAGGATGAACCCTACCGGCATCTGCCCTAGGGTCTATCCCCAGCCGTGGGGTCACATGTTCCTGTGCCATAACTTGGAAACTTTTGAGATCCCCACCCTATACCCATCTATACACTTACTGGGCCAGAACACTTAAATGTGAGTGTGGGAATTTGTTGATCTAACTCTTATATGAAATTATAAGCTTGTTTGACTTTTTTTTATAATCTTTTTGAAGATTATATTAGGCGAATGATTCAGAGGCATTAATTTAGCCCTCTTGTTTACATAAAATTTAACAAGTTCATTGCCAAACATCTGCATTGATACTAATCAAAGAAACATTCATTTTGTTAAAACATAACGTGCTCGCTTGAGTGACCTTGCTATAATGAGATTATCATTTTACAATGAATTTTGAGTCCATAGACAATGGTCTGAGGTAGGTAATTTTGTACCAGAAATTTATACACAGAATTAAATTGACATTGAAATGCATACAGTTTGATAGCTAATAAATTATGGTCCAAATTCACCACCTTTTAAAACACCTACAGGATCAATAAACATTTTTTATCAAGGTTGTATTTATGTGTAGCACTGTGACAGTCTATGTAGATAAAATAGGACTCCCCAATTACCCCTAAATCTTTTAGAAATGTTTAATATTTTCAATATCACTTTAAAAAAAAAAACTGACAAAAGTTAAAAAAAACACTAAAAGATGCAGCTTTCCTAAAGCTGCGAAAAACCTACGTATTTTTGTTTTTACATCTTATTATCATTAACAATTAAAGATACAGCTTTTCCGAAGCATTTACAAAAAAACGCAGCTCTTGTAATTATCCTTTTTTTGCAAGTAAAATAAAAGACGCAGCTATCAAACACCTTTCTTAAAAAATACGCAGCCTTAAATATAAATACGCAGCTTTTGTACACCTTTCTTACAAAATATTCAGCTTTGGACATAATTACGCAGCTAAAGTGTAAAATACTCAGCTTTGCGCAGCCTGCTTCTAAAAAAACGCAGCTAATCACAAAAACGCAGCTTTATGATGGAGTGCTGCGTAATAGGTACGTTTTAGCTACGTGTTTTTCAAAGCTGCGTAAACATTTGATAAGACGGCCTTAAAAAGTCCTTAAATTTCAGAATTAGCCTTCAAAAGTCCTTAAATCCACTCCAGCCTTAAAAATTCCTTAAATTCTGACAAAATATCATTAAAGGTCCTTGAATTTCATAATCAGTCGATTAATTATACAAGAGGAATAATATCTAAGGTAGTTTAAAAAAAATCAGTAAAATAAGAAATAATCGCCGATAACTTTGTGAGTTAAATCGGATCTTAAAAACGGGTTATTAGGGCCTTAAAAGACCTTAAAAAGTTTTTAAATGTCATAATGATAATTCTGTATGAACCATGCATATGTAAAATCCTACTACATGAGATGGATTTACATCATGTATATTTTTATGCCCCCGAAGGGTGGCATACAGTAGTCGCACTGTCCGTCCGTCAGTCCCTTCGTTCGTTCTTCCGTACAATCGTGTCCGATTAATAACTCTGACAATAATGGACGAATTTTCAAATAACTTGGCACAATTGCTCTGCTCACCCCAACACAACTACATGTTGCGGACAAAATCCAGGTCCGTGGCTCCAAGATCAAGGTCAAACTTAGAGGTCAAAGGTCAAAATGAAGTGCTTTCGTGTCGGATCAATAACTCTGATATTCATGGACATATTTTCAAATAACTAAGCACAAGTGCTCACCACAACAAGTGCTCTGCTCATCTCAACAAAACTACATGTTGCAGACAAAATCCATGTCCCTGGTTCTAAGGTCAAGGTCAAACTTAGAGGTCAAAGGTCAAGTCGTGTCCGGTCAATAACTGGCATACCAGGACGGATTTTCAAATAACTTTGGACAAGTGTTTACCATAACAAGACGACATGTCATGCACAAAATCCAGGTCTGTGGCTTCAAGGTCAAGGTCACACTTGGAGGTCAAAAGTCAAATCGTGTCAATAACTGGCATTCTTGGATGGATTTTCAAATAACTGGGCACAAGTCCTCACCACAACAAGACAATGTGTCATGCACAAATTCCAGGTATGTGACCCCAAGGTCAAGGTCACACTTAGAGGTCAAAGGTCAAATCATGTCCGGTCAATAACTTTTGCATGCCTGGACAGATTTTCAAATAACTTGGCATACATGCTAACCACAACCAGACGACATGTCGCCCAAAAATCCAGGTCCGTGTCTCCAAGGTCATACTTAGAGGTCAAATGTCACTTCGGGGGCATTTGTCACTTACAGTGACATTTCTTGTTACTGTCTTTAATTTAAAGTAGCAGGCCCAACGGGCCACCATACTTTAGAAAAGTCATACCTTCCGAAAATCTGGTGGCCTCGGGCCAGCGGACCTGCGTAAGTGTCGAACGTTGATGGTAAGTGACATATTCCCCAAAACAGTTTTTTTACCCTTGACCTCCAAACGTGACCTTGACCTTTGAGTTACGGATGGACCTGTTTCTTGTATGCAACACACCTTCTCATTGTGACAAAGATTTGTGTGAATTTGCATGAAATTCCCTGACAGTTCTTTCAACATTTCGGAAGCAATACATTGCAATGTGACAAAGCAAATGTGGATGTGACCTTCACCATCCAAGCAAAGGGCAGACAACTTTAATTGTTACATTTACATCACTTTCTCATGAACTAGAATTATGCACTAGATGTTTTAAACCTAATTTATAGCTTAATCTTTGGAAGAAAACATATTCTATTTTGACATGCTATGATAGTTGTGTCTTCGGTAGTGCATCTTTTTTTTTTTGGATGCTTGGATTTCATCTATGACCTTGACCTGCTTTTTTGAGCTGATGATTTTTAGCATTACTGGCCAAAGGCCTTCATTTTTCATCTGATATTTTCCAAACAGGTAATCAATGAAAGCTCGCACAAGTTCGAAAACCAGCCAGATCGGACCAATAACAGCGGAGTTATGGCCCTTGATTTGGTTAAAAATGCTATATTTTGCCTCGTTAATACGATAGGGCTTTCAATTTTCATCTGATCTTTACCAAACTTTACCAGATGTTTTGCCTTTTTAGCTCAACTGGACAACGGCCAGAAGAGCTTATGGGATGGCGAGTTGTCCGTCGTCCGTCCGTCGTTAACTTTTGTCTCGTTAAGACGAAAGGGCCTTCATTTTTCATCCGATCTTTACCAAACTTTTAACAGATTGTTAATATCAATGAACACTCGGAAAAAGTTTGAAAAAAGCCAGATCGAACCAGTAACAGCGGACTTATGGCCCTTGATTTAGTTAAAATGCTATATTTTGCCTCAAGACGATAGGGCCTTCATTTTTTATCCTATCTTTACCAATCTTTAACACATTATTAATATCAATGAATGCTCGGACAAGTTCGAAAACCAGCCATATGGTTATCGGACTAGTAACAGCGGAGTTATGGCCCTTGACTTAGTTAAAAACGCTATATGTTGCCTCGTTAAGACGATAGGGGCTTCATTGTTCATTCGATCTTTACTAAACTTTATCCAATTGTTAATGTTATTGAAAGCTCGAACAAGTTCGAAGACCAGCCATATCGGACCAGTAACAACAGAGTTATGACCCTTGATTTAGTTCAAAATGCTATATTTTGCCTCGTTAAGATGATAGGGCCTTCATTTTTCATCTTATTTTACCAAACTTAACCACATTGTTAATTTATATAAAAGCTCGAACAAGTTCGAAAACCATTCATATCGGATTAGTAACAGCGGAGTTATGGCCCTTGATTTTGTTAAAAAGGCTATATTTTGCCTCGTTAAGACGATAGGGTCTTAATTTTTCATCCGATCTTTACCAAACGTTACCATATTGATAATATCAATGAAAGCTTGGACAAGTTCGAAAACTAGCCAGATCGGACCAGCAACAGCGGAGTTATGGCCCTTGATTTAGTTACACATGCTATATTACGATAGGGCCTTCGTTTTTAGTCCGATCTTTACCAAACTTTACCAGATTGTTAATATAAATGAAAGCTCGGACAAGTTCGAAAACCAACCAGATCGGACCAGAACAGCGGAGTAATGGCCCTTGATTTAGTTAAATATGCTATATATTGCCTCGTTAATACTACGATAGGGCCTTCATTTTTCATTCGATCTTAACCAAACTTTACCAGATTGTTACTATCAATGAAAGCTCCGGTAATTTTCAATACCAGCCAGATTGGACCATTTGCACTGGAGTTATGGCCCTTGATTTTCTGAAATATACTATATTTTGGCCTCATTAAGAAGAAAGGGCCTTCATTTGGCCAGATTTCAGTGACATCTTTCAAGGATGATCAGTACCAAGCCTAGTTGTACATATCGTCACCGCGTTCCGGTTGAATGATTTCGGCGGAGTTATGTCCCTTTAAAGGTTTAAATACACAAACTTTGTCTGGACTAGTTCTCCTGAACGCCTCCCCACATTTTAATGAAACTTTACAGGGACGATCAGCAGCAAGCATAATTGTGCTTATCATCTTGGCATTCCGGTTAACAGATTTTTGTTGCAGTTATGGCCTTTTAAAGGTTTTTGATACACAAACATTTTCCGGGCTAGTTCTCCTGAACCCCTGACTGGATTTTAACGAAACTTGACAAGGATGATCAGTATCAAGCCTAGTTGTGCATATCATCGCCATATTCGGGTTGAATGATTTTTGGCAGAAGTATGGCCCTTTAAAGGTTTTAATAGCCAAAAGTTGTCCAGATTAGTCTCTTCTGAACTCCTTGCTGCATTTCAACGAATCTTGATGGGGATCATCAGTACCAAGCCTAGTTGCACCTGTCATTGCCGTGTTTTGGTTGAATGAATTTTGGCAGAGTTATGACCCCATAAAGGTTTTAATACACTAACTTTGTACAGACTAGTTCTCCTGAACCTCTGGCTGCCTTTCAGTGAAATTTGTCAGGGACAATCAGTACCTAGCCTAGTTGCGTATATCTTCACCATGTTCTGGTTGAACGATATTTAAAAGAGTTATGGCCCCTTATACATAAACTTTTTCTAGAGCCAGTAGAGCGTCCACAGGCCCTCTTGGGCCTCTTGTTTTTTTATTATTAGTATATATTTTATTTTTAGTGATCTATTGGGATCACTCTTCGTCCGTCGTCCGTCGTCTTCGTTAACTTTTCTTCAAATTACTTCTTCTCTGAATCCGCTTGGCCAATTTTGACCAAACTTCACATGGATGATCCTTAGATAAATGCTTTTTAGATTTGTTAAAATTAGGTCAGCGCGACATCCAAGATGGCCGCCATTATTCGATATGTTCGAAACCTTAAAAAATCTTCTCAAGAACCGCTGGACAGATTTTAACAGTTTTTCTTTTAAAATGATCGCCAACGCCTAAACTATCAAGTTTGTTCAATTAAAGTTCCGGGGTCAAAAATGGCCGTGCCCCGGGGGTCAAAAGTTTGTATATTGAGATTGTGCATGTTTTTCATAGACTTATATAGGAAAAAAATACAAAAGGCACAAAGCTTTCATGTATTATATGTAGCATCAGCTTATTGTCATCTACTAACTTTGTTCAAATGGAGACCTTGGGGTCTAATTTGGCCCCGCTCGCGGGGGTCTCAGTTTTACATAGACTTATACAGGAAATAAATTAAAAAATCTTCTCTGAAACTGTAAGATACAGATGTAGAATATTTTGCATTTGCTATAAGCTTATGGTCCTCTACCAAGTTTGTTCGCATGATGACCCTGGTGTCAAATTTGGCCCCGCCCCGGGAGTCACAGTTTTACATAGGCTTGTATAGGGAAAAACTGAAAAAAATAGTTTTCTCTGGAACTGCAAGAGCCAGAGGTTTAATATTATTTGCATTTGCTATAAGCTTATGGTCCTCTACCAAGTTTGTTCAAATGGAGACCTTGGTGTCATATTTGGCCCCACCCCGGCGTCACAGTTTTACATATACTTATATAGTATTTTTAGCTCGACTGATCAGCAGATATGCCGTGGTGCGTCGTCCGTTATTCCGTCCGTCTGTCTGTCCGTCTGTCCGTAAACTTTTATTTTTTCAGCGACTGCACCTCTGAAACTACTGGATGGATATTCATGAAACATTACAGAAATGTTGCCCATGAAATCTAGTTGATCCTAGCAAAAAATCATGTTGATGTTCTATCGAAGATGGCCGCCAAAGCTAAAAATAGATTTTTAAAATACAAGTTTGTAGCAACTACTTCTCGAAAACTATAAGTGATATTGATATGGGACTTTTTCTAAAATGATAGCATGACATGATGTTGGTCCTTGTCAAAAATCATTTTAATTCGACTTTAAACATGGCTGCCAGTGGCCATCTTTGTTTACATAGAGTAATATAGTAAAAACTTGTAGAGAAAATTCCTCTGAAACTACTTAGCGGATTTTCATGAAACTTTACAGGAATGTTGCTCTTGATGTCTAATTGATCCTAGCAAAATTTCAGGTCGGCCAGAAATTCAAGATGGCCGCCACAGTTAAAAATAGATTTAAAAAATAAGTTTGTAGCGACTACTTCATGAAAACTATAAGTGATATTGATATGGGACTTTTTCTAAAATGATCAGCATGACATAATATTGATCCTAGTTGAACATTATTTTGATTCAACGTTAAACATGGCTGCCAGTGGCCATCTTTGTTTACATAGAGTTATAAAGTAAAAGCTTGTAGCGACTACTCCTCTAAAACTACTTGACGGATGTTCATGAAACTTCACAGGAAAGTTGCTTTGATGTCTAGGTGATCCTAGAAAAAATTCAGGTTGGCCGGAAATTCAAGATGGACACCACGGCTAAAAATAGATTTAAAAAAAAAATTGTAGCGACTACTTCTTGAAAACTGTAAGTGATATTGATATGGGACGTTTTCTAAAATGATCAGCATGACATGATGTTGATCCTAGCTAGCGGCCATCTTTATTTACATAGATTTATATAGTAAAAACTTGTTTCGACTACTCCTGAAAATACTTGACGAATTTTTATGAAACTTCACAGGAATGTTGCTCTTGATGTCTAATTGATACCAGATTTTTTTAGGTCGGCCGGAAATTCAAGATGACCGCCATGGCTTTAAAATAAATTTGTAGCGACTACTTCTTGAAAACTGTAAGTGATGTTGATATTGAACTTTTTCTAAAATAATCAGCATGACATGATTTGATCTTTTTCAAAAATTATTTTGATTCGACTTATTAAAATGGGCACCAGTGGCCATCTTTGTTTCCATAGTGTTTGTATAGTAAAAATGTGTAGCGACTACTCCTTTGAAACTACTTGACTGATTTTCATGAAACTTCACAGTAATGTTGCTATTGATGTCTAGTTGATCCTAGCACAATTTCAGGTCGGCTGGAAATTCAAGATGGCCTACACGGCTAAACATAAATTTTTAAAAACAAGTTTGTAGCGACTACTTCTTGAAAACTGTAAGTGATATTGATATGGGACTTTTTCTGAAATGATCAGCATGACAAGATGTTGATCCATGTCGAAAATTGTTTTGATTCGACATTAAACATGGCTGCCAGTACCCATCTTTGTTTACCTAGCGTTATATAGTAAAAACTTCAACTTGTGGCGACTACTCCTCTGAAACTACTTGACAGCTTTTTATGAAACTTCACGGGAATGCTGATCTAGTTATCAAAATCTATCAGTAGAGCTTCAAGGTCATTGACCTCTTGTTTTTAGCTCTACTGGCCAAGGGCCAGCAGAGCTTATGGGATGGTGTGTTGTCCGTCTTCCGTCGTCCGTCGTCCGTCTGTCCGTTAACTTTTCTTCAAACGACTTCTCCTCAGAAACTGCTTGGCTAATTTTGACCAAACTTCACATGGATGATCCTTAGATAAATGCTTTTTAGATTTGTTAAAATTAGGTCAGCGTTACATCTAAGATGGCTGCCATTACCATATATAGTCGAAACCTTAAAAAATCTTCTTCTCCAGAACCACTTTACAGATTTCAACCGATTTTCTTTTAAAATGATTGCCAACGCCTCTACTATCAAGTTTGTTCAAATAAAGTCCCCGGGGTCAAAAATGGCCGTGCCCCGGGGGTCCAAAGTTTGTATATTGGGGTTTTGCATGTTTTTCATATATACATATAGGAAAAAAAATTCTTCTCTGAAACCACAAGGCACAGAGCTCTCATGTATTACATGTAGCATCAGCTTATGGTCCTCTACGAAGTTGTTCAAATGGTGACCCTGGGGTCAAATTTGTCCCCGCCCAGGGGGTCATAGTTTTACATAGATTTATATAGGATTTTTTTTAAAAAAATCTTCTTCTCGGAAACTACAATAGCCAGAGGTTTGATATTTTGCATTAACTATCAGCGTATAGTCCTTTACCAAGTTTGTTGAAATGGTGACCCTGGGGTGACATTTTGCCCCGCCCCAAAGGTCACATGTTTTACATAGACATGTATAGGGAAAAACTTAAAACATCTTCTTCTCTGAATCTGCAAGAGCCAGAGGTTTAATATTTTGCATTTGCTATAAGCTTGTGGTCCTCTACCAAGTTTGTTCCAGGGATCACATTTGGCCCCACCCCGGGGGTCACAGTTTTACATAGGCTTGTATAGGGAAAAACTGAAAAAAATCTTCTTCTCAGGAACCACATGGCACAGAGCTCTCATGTATTACATGTAGCATCAGTTTATGGTCCTCTACTAAGTTTGTTCAAATGGTGACCCTGGGGTCACTTTTGGCCCCGCCCCATAGACATGTATAGGGAAAAACTTAAAAAATATTCTTCTCTGAAACTGCAAGAGCCAGAGGTTTGATATTTTTCTGTGAAACCCCCCGGGGGTCACAGTTTTACAGACTTATATAGGATTTTTTTTTAAAAATCTTCTTCTCGGAAACTACAACAGCCAGAGGTTTGATATTTTGCATTTACTATAAGCTTATGGTCCTTTACCAAGTTTGTTCAAATGGTGACCCTGGGGTCACATTTGGCCCCGGCCCAAGGGTCACATGTTTTACATAGACATGTATGGGGAAAACTTAAAAAATCTTCTCTGAAACTGCATGAGCCAGAGGCTTAATATTTTGCTGTTGCTATAAGCTTATGATCCTTTACCAAGTTTGTTCAAATGGTGACCCTGGGGTCACATTTGACCCCGCCCCAAGGGTCACATGTTTTACATAGACATGTATAGGGAAAAACTGAAAAATCTACTTCTCTGAAACTGCAAGAGCCAGAGGTTTAATATTTTGCATTTGCTATAAGCTTATGGTCTTCTACCAAGTGTGTTCAAATGGTGGCCCATTGGTCACATTTGGCCCCACCCTGGGGGTTGGTCATATTTGGGCCCACCCTGGGGGTCACAGTTTTACTTAGGCTTGTATAGGAAAAAACTGAAAAAATCTATTTCTCTGGAACCACATGGCACAGAGCTCTCATGTATTACATGTAGCATTAGCTTATGGTCCTCTACCAAGTTTGTTCAAATGGTAACCCTGGTGTCAAATCAGGACGCGCCCCGGGGGTAACAGTTTTAAAAAAAATAAAAAAAAAATCTTTTTAATTTTTTTTTTTTTTTTTTTTTCAATTTTTTTTTTTTTTTTTTTTTTTTTTTTTTTGCCAGACTAGACACAGCAGACTTATTGCCCATGATTACCAGGTGAGCGATCTAAGGCCATCCTATCCCTGTTGTTTTTGCAATCTTTTTAAAAAACTACTGATTGGAATTTTATTTCGACAACCCTTGTTATAAGAGCCGTTTTAGCCAGTAAAGCATCCACAGGCCCTCTTGGGCCTCTTGTTTTTTTAATAGAATGGCATTTTGTTTTTAAACAAATGCACTTAAATGTCATCTCAGCAAAAAGGCAAACTTGATTGTTTTTAGCTCGACTGATCAGTGATCAGCAGAGCTTATGCCGTGGGGCGGAGTCCGTCGTCCGTCTGTCCGTCCGTCTGTCTGTCCGTAAACTTTTTTTGTAGCGACTACTCCTCTGAAACTACTGAATGGATTTTCATGAAACTTTACAGAAATGTTGCCCATTAAGTCTAGTTGATCCTAGCAAAAATTCATGTTGATATGAAATCCAAGATGGCTGCCAAATCTAAAAATAGGTTTTTAAAAAACAAAATTGTAGCGACTACTCCTTAAAAACTCTAAGTGATATTGATATGGGACTTTTTCTAAAATGATCAGCATGACATGATCTTGGTCCTTGTCGACAATCGTTTTGATTCGACGTTAAACATGTTTGCCAGCGGCCATCTTTGTTTACATAGAGTTACATAATGAAAAGTTGTAGCGACTACTCCTATGCAACTACTTGACGGATTTTCATGAAACTTCACAGGAATGTTGCTCTTGATGTCTTATTAATCCTAGCAAAATTTCAGGTCGGCCAGAAATTCAAGATGGCCGCCAGTCCAGCCCCCTTAGGCAAGATATGTGAATCCACGGATTTCTTGTTTTTCAGAGTCCTTTAAAATAAACCTTGTTTGAAAAAGGGGAAAAAACATACTTTTTGAGGAGGGGAATAATTCGGCCCCAAATTATTCTTAAAATAAACACTGTAGTGTGACCTTGACCTTTGAGGTACGGACCTGATTCATGCGCATGACATACCTTCTTGTTGTAACAATTTTGTGAAGTCATGCAATTCCATTTAGTAATTTTTAAGTATGATTGTTTCGGTCGAATGGACAAACGAACAAACGGAAGGATGGTACGATTATTACATGCCTCCCCGAAGGGAAATGAAAAACCTTACGGACACCATATAGCCTTAAACCATTAGAGCGTTACAGGCCCTTTTGTTTAGATATCTTGTCCATATTGCTGTTTGGTAATGAGCGCTTTCACAGTGTTTTATAACGTATTTATTGTACGGTGCCCGTTCTATAATGACACCGTTCTAAGTAGGCAGTTTATCAAGTCTGTGAAAGATTACTACAAAAAGAACAACAATTTTTGGGCATTTGCAACAACTCGTACACTGCTTCGAAGCATATCTCGAATGTAAATCGAAGGTTTCCATATTGGTTATGTCATCCTAGCATGACGCGCTTTTGATTTCAACTAAAACAAATTTGCTATCAAAATCAAAGTTAAATTTTGCAATGTCATTTAGCTGATTGCTTCGGCTGACAGTAGTTTATTTACATGGAAGCAGTGATAAAACCTCCATCTGTGTCGTAAAAGACAAACCCACATATCAAATTAAACATCAACACCGGTTGCGAACCGGCATATTGTTTACATGGCAACCAGCTAAGCAACAATGCACTATTGCCTTCCGGCGATCAAAATGTCAAGATTTTCAACATACCGAAGCGTCGATATACACAAGAGGTGTGATCCCGCAGAATGACCAGATTGGCCTAAAGAATACAAAGTTACAATTAGCTGATGTTTTACAAAACTGTTTAGAATCTTGTTTTTGTTTACAAAGAAATGATTGTTACTTTCTAGCTTTAATGGATTTCTTTCCTGATTATGTAAATTCATGAATTGCATTTGAATGCGCACTTCCATGTGATGATCGCAAGCGATTTCCTTTCTATTTTTATGCCCCCGAAGGGCAGCATATAGTAGTCGCACCGTCCGTCAGTCAGTCCGTTCGTCCGTACTATCGTGTCCGGTCAATAACTCTGACATTCATGGATGGATTTTCAAATAACTTGGCACAAGTGCTCATGATGTGTCACGTGCAATATCCAGGTCTGTGGGTCTAGGTCACACTTAGAGGTCAAAGGTCAAAACCACTTAGGGGGCATTTGTCACTTACAGTGACATTTCTTGTTCCTTTGAAGCAATATAAATTGCCAGAGTGGCATAAAAAAACAAGCGCGGACGAGGTTGAGCATCGAGCAATTAATTTATGGCTTTAAGTCATTCATCCAAACAATGGTTAATTTAAAGTGCGACAGCAAAATGCCCAAAAACACATAACTTTTATTTTGTGTTTAAGTTGCAAACCCAAGATCGTAACTATTCCGGTTATTTTCTCCAGCCTGTGTTACACACTCCTGACCTAAAACCTGAATTCTATAAAGCATTATATTGCTATCTCCATAACATACAATGTTTTCATTTGAGCCTGTTAACGTGTTTTACCCGATAATTACATGTGCATACATTTTACTTGACATTTGACCATCTTGATTAGGACACATTTAATCACAAACATTTAACCTAAAGCAAATTTAGTGTTTGTAAATACTTAAAGCAAGTTTTGTGTTTGTAACAGCTGCAGAATGAAAACTTTATCATAACTGATGAAGATGTTGATAAGCTGAGACGAGAAGCACTTGCCGCAATAAAGGAAGGGGTGGAAGCTATACAAGGAGAAGCAGAGAAGGCTACCACAACAGTGAAGGAAATGGTGGAAACTATACAAGGAAAAGCAGAGAAGGTTACCAAGGAAGGGGTGGAAGCTATACAAGGAGAAGCAGAGAAGGCTACCACAACAGTGAAGGAAATGGTGGAAGCTATACAAGGAAAAGCAGAGAAGGTTACCAAGGAAGGGGTGGAAGCTATACAAGGAGAAGCAGAGAAGGTTACCAAGGAAGGGGTGAAAGCTATACAAGGAGAAACTGTAAAGGGGTTAGAGGCCATAAATATAGCAGTCAAAAGCCAAGCTGAGCAGAATGCAGATTCCTTGATTAGGGATTACAATAGTAATAAACAGCGTAAGTGGTTGTTTTGAAAGTGGCGATTCTTACGGATGGCGGGAGGTGTACAGTACTGGTTCTACCCAGGAAAATTGGTTGGTCTGCCTCAACCACAAAAAATCGACCGTCATATAAATTATAACCTTGCATGTGTTGACAATGACGTAAAACACCGTACAAACAAACAAACAAATTATCGTGCATACTTACAGGACAGTCATTTTCACAATAGTGAAATGGAAAGCCACTAAATAGACATGCTTAAATTTTCAATCTGAGACGTGAGTGGTTTTTGTCTCGCCTTTTCGAAGAAAAAAAGACATACCGGTAGGTGTTGCTTTTCCGGCTGCGAAGGCGAAAGCGCCAACATTCAAGTTTTGCGTTTAAGTCATTTTCTCATAATGAGTACACTAGACCTTTCAAACTTTGCTTATAGTTGTATCTTTGGTGGTACATCGCAACATGACGGAGCAAATGTGGAAGTAAAGTGACCTTGACCCTCCAAGCAAAGGTCCGATAACTTAATAATTTGTAGGTTCAGCTTTTGGTACATCGCAACGTGACAAAGCAGTGTGGAAGTGACCTTGACCTTTCAAGCAAAGGGCAGATAACATAATATTTTTTAGGTTCAACTTTTGGGTTGTCACTTTTTCACAAACTGTATGCACTAGACCTTTAAAACTTTCATTATAGTTGTATCTTGAGTGGTACATCGCAACGTGACAAAGCAAATGTGGAATTGACCTTGACCCTCCAAGCAAAGGGCAGATAACTTAATAATTTTGCGTTGAGGTCAATTTCGTGCAAACTGTATGCACTACACCTTTCAGACTTTCTTTAGTTGTATCTAGGGTGGTACATCGCAACGTGACAAAGCAGATGTGGATGGACCTTGACTCTCGAAGGAAAGGGCAGATAACTGTCACAAGACCGAAACCCCCAAAAACTCTTTTTTTTGTCCCCTTTTCGAAGGCAGGGATCACTTTGTCCGTCAGTCCGTCCATCAGTCTGTCACGAAAACATAACATTGGCTATAACTTTCTCATTTCATAATATTTCTTCATCAAACTTTTTAACATATATTCATTATGACAACATCCATATGACCATAATAAAATATAAAGGTCAGGATCACACTGGAGGTCATTATATGGGTTAAATACTCTCTTTTTGTTTTCTTCACGAAAACAACTTTGCCTATAACTTTCTCATTTCTTGATATTTCTTTATCAAGCTTTCAACATATACTCACCATGACAGCATCCACATGACCATACTAGAATATAAAGGTCAAGGTCACACTGGAGGTAATTATATTGGTTAAATACTCTTTTTTTATTTTCTTCATGAAAACTTTACGTTGGCTATAACTTCTCATTTCTTGATCTTTTTCAGGGATCACCCTAGGATTGACTTTCAATGAGACAAAATGTCCCATCTGATTGATTTTAATGAGACATTCACCATTTTCATGAAACATTTCCGATGCGAAGCCGACTCCCAGAAGTCGCCGCTAGGGGGGCTAGGTGGGGGGGGGGCACGCCCCCAGAACATTTTTGAAATTTAGATGTGATTTCCTGCATTATGGCTCATTGCCAACACCCCCACGCTTCCCCAAACTTTTTGTCAAAAACTACAATTAAAACGACAGACAGACAGACAATGTCTCCCTAGTATGGGGGGAATGTTTTGGAAATTGAGAATATGACCCAATAGCCCAGCCATTTCACACCTGACATTTGCCAAACAATCACGGTTAATATAGTGTTTAACTCAGATTTTAAAAAGGGCAGGGTGTTCCCTGAAGAAAAGGGGTATTTTTAAGCGCTCTTAATTATGTCAAAAGGGCATTTACGAGCGCGCGAAAACTTCATAATGAAACAAACGAAAATGTCAATTTTATTGATGCAAAGGAAATAAAATATAAAGTTGTTATAAAAATACACTTACACGTGTAATAGAGTCCTCCCTCATTTAATTGTTTTGGTTGAATTTCTAGATTCACTCTTTTCTTCTTTCCTTTTGTATACAATTTGTTGTCAATACATTGAAGATAACACGGAGTCGTTGTTTCTTTTGACATGAGTACATTTTTAGAAAAAAAGCGCAAAGCGAAAGTAGAAGTTGTTAAAACATCCGAAAAAGCGTGTCCGAATTTACGTCAACTTTTTACGCTAGCATAGTTTATTGCTTGCACCAGTTCATAGTTAATTGCGTCATATCATTATATATCGGAGGATAATGGTCAGATATTACTAGAAGTTGTTATAAAAATGGCCATGTTTATTCATAATCAATAGATTTACTTTTGACACTGCGAAGCGAAATCGAACCGGAAGTTTACCGACATAACAATGTCGTTTTGATTTTGTTCATGTGATTTTCGCATAATTTGATATTTTCTCATTTTATATGTTTTAATCGCGAATAATTGGATCTGAACAAATTTACATGAGATTTTAAATGAAATATAAATAAATATATTTTCATTACGTATCGACATGGTGAAAATGGATTTTCCCGACTTCGGTGCAACAATTTGTTCCATTTGTCTTTTTTCATGCGATTTTTGAGATTTTAATGCGAGAATATCGCGGAATTGCGGCCTAGAGTGATTCCCTGTATTTTTTCACCAAACTTTCAACATATACTCATCATGACAACATCCACATGACCAAAATACTAAATATTCTTCTTTTTTTTCCTTCACGAAAACTTAACAATGGCTATTACTTTCTCATTTCTTGATATTTCTTCATCAAACTTTCAAAATATACTCATGACAACATCCACATGACCATACTAAAATATAAAGGTCAAGGTAACACTGGAGGTGATTATATTGGTTAAATACTCATTGTTCTCTTCACGAAAACTAACTCAGGCCAGTTTGTCAAGGTCATTTATCTGGGTCCAACAAACCTTGTTATACTGACGAAGTGCTGCCAGGCGACACACTTGTTCCGCGGAACACCCATCTAGCATGTAATTATGTTGCGCCTCGAGTCCTGAAATAACCATACCAAATTAGACTAGAAGTTTTTTTGTAAAAACAGTTGTCTCCCCCATTGCGGGAAAGGGCCATAAATCTGCCAAAAATTATTCAACTGGAACATGACAATGATATGTGCAACTAGGCTTGTTATTGATAATACCTACCAAGTTTAGTTGAAATCGGGCAGGGGATCAAAACCTTAAAGAGCCATAACTCTGCCAAAAATCATTTAACTGTAACACGACTATATAACCAAGTTTCGTTGAAAACCCAACGGTGGTTGAGGAGATCTAGTCCGGAAAAAGTTTGTGTATTAAAACCTTTAAAGAGCCACAACTCCACAAAAAAAACATCAATCAACCAGAACAAAAACTAGGCTTGGTACTGATAATTTCTGCCAAATGTCATTGAAATGCAGCCAGGGCTTCAGGAAAACAAGTCCGGATAGAGTTTATATATAACGGGCCATAATTATGTCAAAAATAATTAATTTGACACATGGCGATGATATTCGCAACTAGGCTTGATACTGATCATCCCTGCCAAGTTTAGTTGAAATCCAGCCAGAGGTTCAGGAGAGCTAGTCTGTACAAAGTTACTGTGTTAGTGTGGTTACATCCCTGAAAAGTTTTATTGAAATCCGGCCAAATGAAGGCCATATAGTCCTAATGAGGCAAAATATTTTAACTTAATCAATAGTCATATAAAACTCCAGTGTTACTATATCTATTTGGTTGTTTTTCAAATTTATTCAAGCTTTCATTGCTATTAACAACCTGGTAAAATTTGGTAAAGATCGGTTGAACAATGAAGGCTCTGTCATATTAACGAGGCAAAAAACATCATTTTTAACTAAAGCAAGGGCCATAACTCTGGTGATACTGGTCCGATCTGGCTGGTTTTCGAACCTTTCCTAGATCTTATGGATATATAACTACTGTATAAGTTCGGTTAAGATCCGATTACAAATGGAGGGGCTAGAGTGCCCACAAGACAAAATTATGCATTTTTGCAAATTCAAGTGCAGGTAACTCTGTTAACAATCGAATCTGGCTGGTTCAAGAAATCATCCGAGATAAAATAACTACTGTATAAGTTGTGTAAAGATTGGATAAAAATTGAAGGGGCTAGAGTGCCCACAAGGCAAAAGATAGTGATGGACAGACAGACGGATGATGGACAACACCGCATCATAAAAAAATAAATAAAAAAAGTTAGCCTCAAGTGGGATTTGAAACCACGATCCCAGGTTCCCAATATAGCATATTGCATATTTAAGAAACTCAACTCTGGTGTTACTGATCCGATCTGGCTGGTTTTCGAACTTGTCCGAGCTTTCATTGATACTGACAGTCTTTTCAAGTTTGGTAAAGATCAAACAATAAATGAAGGTGCTAGAATGTTCACAAGGCAGAAAATGGCATTCTTCAGCTAATCAAGGGCCATAACTCTGGTATTACTTATCCGATCTGGCTGGTTTTCGAACTTGTCCGAGCTTCATTGATAGAAAGACCCTGGCAAAGTTTGGTAAAGATCCAATTAATAATGAAGGCCCTATTGTGTTCACAAGGCAAAAGTTAACTGACAATGACGGACAACTCGCCATCCCATAAGCTCTGCTGGCCATCGGTCTGTAGAGCTAATATTACACATCACACACAAGGCAGCATTAAGTATAACACATAGATGAGCATGCATATACGAATATAAAAATAAATGCCTAGAAAGCCACAGTGAAGTACTCATTGACAGAAGCCAGGGCAACGAGAACAAACCATTATGGAAAATACAAGACTAAGAAAAACATCAAGGGTCATAGGGTCCACAATCTGTCCGGTCATCACACAATCAAAAAGGAAAGCATAGTGGCAAACTATATGTGCATATGCTTTGAACTAGGGCACATCTGTATGATTTAATTATTGTTGATGACATAGTTTGGCCGGTAAAATTAGACGACTCGTCTGTTTTTTGTAGTGTAAATTGTTCATAGCAATTTGTATGATGCTTTAAGGCCCTTAATATACGTTCTTGTTTTGTGATAGAAGTACACTTTACTTGACACAACTAAAACTGTTTGCAGTATAATCACCATTTAAATTAATATTTACCTCCAGGCCCCTTAATGTTTATGATTTCTACAACAAAAACTCTTGGATAACACTGTTCATAATAATAAACTGCCAGGAACACAAGACCCAATTTAATTCACATCTATCTCTCATAAAATTGTAAAAAATAAAATAAAAATTATTATTTCGATAGAAAGCCATAATTCTTCCAGATCACCAGAGGTCCCTTTAATCAATCATAATATTAAGTTAAACTGTCAGAAATAATCATTTAACCGAATATTGAGGCATTTATTTGTACATTTATTATTATTTTGTGAAATTGAAGCACATTTTGATTTTATATATGGACTATTCCTGTATATTGTAACATAAACGTTATTTTTGTTTTTATTTCCAGAATTGCAAACGGACCTCATCACTCTGTATAGGAAACAATCCCTCTCGACACCTATTTCATCAACAAAGAAACAGACGATTAATACGAGTATCGAGGACATTTATGTACAGCCAAATATGCACGTTGTTGACCTGGCAAAGACAAATTCAGCAGGGACAAAGACCAATGACAAAATACCCAAAGCAGTCAGCACAAACAAGGACATATTTATTAAAGAGTCTAAACGATGTTCCAGTATTTATGTCTCGGGAGATGCTGGAGTTGGAAAGTCATCATTTTGCCAGAAAATGATCTCGGCTTGGTGTGACGCCCACTCACAGCCTCAGAATGCAAACTTTTCTACCGGGGTCGAGGTCGAGACATTGAAGATCTTCGACTTTCTCTTCTACATTCCACTGAGAAATGTAAAGTCTGAGTATCATGTTGATGAGATGATCAAAACTCATTTGTTGAAGACAGATTCTCAAAGAGAAGTTCTCCCGCGCATACTGGAAAAAGAATCGGAACGCTGTCTCATTATATTAGACGGACTTGACGAGTGGAGGCCCCCACCAACATACGTGGTGTTGGACGGTGTCACTGATGGTCTTCCACATAGGAACAATATGTACAAGTACACGATATTGACAACATCACGACCATGGAAGCTTGAAGTCCTTCGATTGGCTACATCTGAGATTGACCAACAGATAAACGTCTCTGGCTTTGATGATAAAGCTGCATCTGAGTTTATTAAAAAAATTGTACATCACTTAAATGCAAGGAATGAATCCTCAAAGTCTGCTTCTGATTTTGAGAAAAAAATCAAAAGCAACAAATTGTCTCAATTGAAAACAATTCCTGTAATGTTGAAACAGTTGATCTTGTTATGGTACAGTGGAAAACCCCTTGGTAAATCACAATGTGATATTTATAGCGGGATGATTGACCTACTGCTGACACAAGCCGAGATGCGAGATAAGACTTTGTTTGAAAATGTCTGCAGAAAATCAGATCTCCAGCTTCCAGAGTGTTTCAGTGACAAGTCAAAATGCAAAGAATGTATGCCTCTATTATATTCTCTTGCAAAATTGGCATTTGAAACATTAATTAGTAAAAACAGAGAAACATCCCTGGTCTTCGAGCAATCTGTTGCTGAGTCTCACGGCGTGGATGAAAACGACATACAAACTTGTCTTAAAGTCGGCATTATGTCGCAAGACATAGTTCCAGACTTATTAACGGATAAGACAAGCGTGTCGTTCTTGCATAAATCTTATCAGGAGTACCTAGCAGCTCTATACATCACGATGCGTGCGGGGGAAGACAAAATAATAGAACATATATTCAGTGTCTGCAATACAGTACAAATGTTACTGGAAATGTCAAAGGTAGTTTTGTTTGTTTGTGGAATGAATCCTGTCATAGCAGAAAAACTGTCACCGGGCATCAGAAATGTGACGGGGAATGACAGCCGTATCCAGCAGTACAGACGAGAAGTGGGAGAGGAGAATGAGTATATCAGGAACATTCACAATATGATTATTGACTGTATGAATGAGAGCTCAGCTAATGGCCATGGTCATCCCAATCTCCCTCTGGATGACATTTATATAGAACGGTATAGTAACTATAGTGACAGATATCCAGCCCTTCAACACCAGGTCACACAAAACACTGCTAATATCAAGTCTGTTTACTGTAAGTCAAAAGTCAGATATCCAGATCTCCTTCAACACATTGTACACTGTGAATCACTAGAGAAAATAGATCTGGAGGGATATTTAACTAATATGTCACTTGATAATTTCACTAGCATGTTGAACTTACCAAAGATAGTAGCTCTAGGACTCCACAAGTGTGAATTAACTCATGACCAGGAATCCATATTAATGACATCTCTGTCACAGAAAACTGTGCTCAGGAAGTTAGTGGCACTCAGACTATCAGGCAATGATGACTCCTGTATACTATTAACTCATGACCAGATGTGCACGTTAATGACATCTCTGTCACAGAGAACACAGCTCACACAGATTGTGTTATGGAAGGTAGGATGCAGTGATCATGGTTACCAGTGTAGATGTCAGCTAGATTTATCACAAAATAAACAAATGCAGAAACTTACACTACATAGTCTACTTATCGACAAGGTGACAGTGAACTCAGCAGAGATGACAGATATTAGTTACCTATTCATTCCTGGTGTAGCAGAGTCCATACTGAGATGTCTTCATGGAGCAACTAAACTACAAACACTGGAGTGTATCGGGTTACACGATTCTGCTGATATTGACACACTACAGACAGTCTTACCCACTCTAGTACACTTGAGAAAGGTTATGTTACTGAAGATAGACTTGAGTGATAGAAATATTATCTTGTCTCCACAGATGATGAACCTGGAGTATGTAAGGTTAGTGGGTGTTACATGGACAGATGCACGGCTGTGTGAGTTTGTGGCCAGTATTCCTGACACACCACATCCAGTGACATGTGTGTTGTGGTTATACGATGTGGAGTATACCAGAGTACGTGACTACATCCACTCCTCTCCAAGATTTGTTGTGACAGACTATTATCCTGGTGATGGTTATACAAGTATTGATTTCCACACACAGAAGTCTGGAGCAGGAACGCGACCACAGAAGTAGATACAAACATGTGCAGGATATTTGTTGTTTTTCAGTAAACAAATGTTTTATGTGTATTTTTAGTTGTTGAGTTGAGTAGATGAAACCACTTGGGTGAAAATGAGGGTCCTGGGTTTCCCATTTTTAGCGCCTGATCGAAAAGGTTCGGGAATATAGAAATGACCTTGGTGTCCGTTTGTCCGTGAGTCGGGAACTTGAAAGGTCGAATGTTCTTATTTCCTTGGTTGGCCTGTAACCTTTTAACCGAGGGATTTGAAGAAATGGTTTGAAAACCACAGCAGGCAGTGTGTCGTCCTGAAATATCCCAACCATACTTTTTAAGGTCAATGTCATGGCCAGGTCAGGGGTCAAATGCACGACTTTAAACCAATTTTTTGTTTTTGCAAAATTTGGATTTATATTTCCCATGTTAGGAAAGTTATTTTGCATATTTGTATAGAATCAGTGGTGTAATTTCTAATATTTGCACAAGTTGTACAGGAAACCATGTACGATGTAAGGAATGTTATTTTGCATATTTGATAGTTTGTATAGGATTAGCAGTGTGAATTTCTAATACACTAGACGACAATTACCGGTATAAGTTAACTCCGACTTTAAATGCCAATAAAACACTTATTTTTTTCATCATAATTTCCTCAAACTTTGAACACATTCTTGAAAGCGGTGACTGAATGTAATCCGATTATCAAATTATTTATTTTCAATTTTATTTTTGCTGAATCAGTTAAAAATAATTATATTGATGAGTTTTCAGACGATTTTGTCAAATAATTTAAATTTAAAAGATATGACATATAATGTAACCGGGGTGCTTATAAGTGTCGTCAAGTGTTTGTTTTGACAGTTTGTAATTGTACATGTATAATATTAGCTGTGTGAGTTTGTGATATTTGTATGTGTTATTTACTATAAATAATTTTAAGATTTGGCGCCATATAACCGTTTTGTGTTTGTGGGAGGTAAATTCAACTTTTCTTGTTAGTACAGCCTAGAACAGTGTCTATTAATTGGACATCAATGCTTTTAAAGGGACACACGACAATCTTCAGATTAATATCAAGCATTAAAATTAGCACCTCGATTTATTATTCCTGTATCATTTTGTCTTGGAACTTGCTTGCATATAATCAAAATTTGAGATTTCAGTTGTCTTCATTATTCTACCAGGTTTTTAAATATATAATTGTTGGAATATAATATATAGTTAGTAATTTGTAAACACAATTTGCTTTGAACTAATCTAATAATATAAATGACTGAACAAATGCAAGTTAGGTAGAAAACTAAAAGGACGCCTGCATTTTTAAAAAATCAAGTTTGCCAAGTGTCCCTTTAATTTGTAACACGAGGCAGATTTTGTTAACTGAAGCAATTCATCATGATCGAAGTCTTAAATGTGTTATTAACAAAGAACTTGCAATAATAAATCATCGACATGATAAAAATTCCATTTTTTATTTTGTTTTTTAAAGGGACACACGGCAATCTTTGATTTTTTAAACTCTCAGCGTCACGCTAGTTTTTCTGCATAACTTGCATTTGTTCAATCATTAATATTATAAATTATAAGAATAGTATTAAGCAATTCGTTTTTGCATATTATTAATTTTTGTCATTATTGCACAAATAATATATTAAAACTTAAAGTATAATAAGACGAAATGGTGAATATTTAAAATTTAATTTATTCAAAAGTGGCCAGGGTATAAGTAAAAATGATACTGTATATATATAAATCGAGACACCCATTTCAAAAATTTCAAGAATTTAAAGAGAGAAAAACTGTTTAGTATCTGACGTCATGGCAGGTTTATTCCATTCAACTTTTTTACTCAACCGATTGTTAAATACAACCACTTGTTTTCTTAGTAGGGTTATTTTCTATCTATTGAAGTGACTTTTATTAAGAATTTCTAAAAAATGGGATGGTGTGGTGTCCGTCTTCCGTCGTCCGTCCGTTAACATTTCTTCAAACGACTTCTCCTCTGAAACCGCTTGGCTAATTTTGACCAAACTTCACAGGAATGATCATTAGATGAATGCTTTTTAGAATTATTAAAATTAGATCAGCGCTACATCCAAGATGGCTGCCATTACCATATATAGTCGAAACATTAAAAATCTTCTTCTCCAGAACCGCTGGACAGATTTCAACAGTTTTTCTTTTAAAATGATTGCCAACGCCTAGGCTATCAAGTTTGTTCAAATAACGTTCTCGGGGTCAAAAATGGCCGTACCCCGGGGGTCCAAAATTTGTATATTGAGATTTTGCATGTTTTCATATAGACATATAGGAAAAAACTTTTAAAAATCTTCTTCTCTGAAACCACAAGGCCCAGAGCTCTCATGTATTACTTGTAGCATCAGCTTATGGTCCTCTACTAAGTTTGTTCAAATGGTGACCCTGGGGTCAAATTTGTCCCCGCTCTGGGGTCACAGTTTTACATAGATTTATACAGGATTTTGTTTTAAAAATCTTCTTTCTCGGAAACTGCAACAGCCAGAGGTTTGATATTTTGCATTTACTATAAGCTTATGGTTCTTTACCAAGTTTGTTCAAATGGTGACCCTCAGGTCACATTTGGCCCCGCCCCAAGTGACACATGTTTTACATAGACATGTATAGGGAAAAACTTAAATAATCTTCTTCTCTGAAACTGCACGAGCCAGAGGTTTAATATTTTGCATTTGCTATCAGCTTGTGGTCCTCTACCAAGTTTGTTCAAATGGTGACCCAGGGGTCACATTTGGTCCCACCCCGGGGGTCACAGTTTTACATAGGCTTGTATAGGGAAAAACTGAAAAAAATCTTCTTCTCTGCAACCACATAGCACAGAGCTCTCATGTATGACATGTAGCATCAGCTTATGGTCCTCTACTAAGTTTGTTCAAATGGTGACCTGGGGTCACATTTGGCCCCGCCCCTAGGGTCACATGTTTTATAATAGACATGTATAGGGAAAAATTAAAAAAATCTTCTTGTCTGAAACTGCAAGAGCCAGAGGTTTGATATTTTGCTGTTGCTATAATCTTATGGTCCTTTATCAATTGTGTTCAAATGGTGACACTGGGGTCACATCTGGCCCGCCCCGGGGGTCACAGTTTTACATAAATGCTTGTATAGGGAAAAACTGAAAAAAATCTTCTTCTCTGGAACTGCAAGATCCAGAGGTTTAATATTTTGCATTTGCTATAAGCTTATGGTCCTTTACCAAGTTTATTCAAATGGTGACCCTCGGCTCACATTTGACCACGCCCCAAGGGTCACATGTTAACATAGACATGTACAGGGAAAAACTTAAAAAATCTTTTTCTCTAAAACTGCAAGAGCCAGAGGTTTAATATTTTGCATTTGCTATAAGCTTATGGTCCTCTACCAGATTATCAAGTTTGTTCAAATGGTGACCCATTGGTCACATTTGGCCCCACCCTGGGGGTCAGTTTTACTTAGGCTTGTACAGGCAAAAACTGAAAAAAATCTTCTTCTCTGGAACCACATGGCACAGAGCGCTCATGTATTATTTTGCCTCTGATCTTAGCCAAACGTTAGCAGATTTTATGGCTTTGTTTGTTTCTTTTTTTTTTTAAAAAAAAAAAATTATTTTTTTTTTAATAAATTTATTTATTTGTTTGATTATTTTTTGGATTTTTTTTATTTTTTTTATTATTATTTTTTTTTTTTTTTTTCATTAATTTTTTTTTTTATTTTTTTTTATTTTATTTTCACATTTGGCCCCGCCCCAAAGGTCACATGTTTTTACATAGACATGTATAGGGCAAAACTTAAAAAATCTTCTCTGAAACTGCAAGAGCCAGAGGTTTAATATTTTGCATTTGCTATAAGCTTGTGGTCCTCTACCAAGTTTGATCAAATGGTGACCCATTGGTCACATTTGGCCCCACCCTGGGGGTCACAGTTTTACTTAGGTTTGTATAGGCAAAAACAGAAAAAAATCTTCTTCTCTGGAACCACATCGCACATAGCTCTCATGTATTACATGTAGCATCAGCTTATGGTCCTCTAAAAAGTTTGTTCAAATGGTGACCCTGGTGTCGAATTTGGACGCGCCCCGGGGGTACAGTTTAAAGAAAAAAAAAATCGATTTATTTTTATTTATTTTTTCAATTTCAATTATTTTCTTTAATTATTTTTTTTAATTGTTTCAATTTTTTCTTTTTTAATTTTTTTTTATTCATTTTTTTTTTTAATTTTTTAATTGTTTTATTTTTTTTTTTATTATCTTTTTAATTACTTGACACTTACTTTAAAATTTCTTGTTGGCGCTACTCATCCTAAATGCCTTGTTCAATTTCGACGAAACTTGGCAGGAAGCATCGGTAAGATGTCTTGTTGTGCATATCACGCTTTTGTTCCAGTTCGCTGATTTTTGACGGAGTTATAGCCCTTTGACATTTTATTTTAAATTTCTTGTCGGCGCTACTCCTCTTAAACGGCTTGTTGGATTTCTAAGAAGTTTGCAGGAAGCCTTAGTATGATGTCTAGTTGTGAAAAGCGCGGTATATCAATAAAATCCTGGGCAATTTTGAAAAACAGCTAGGTTTTGTTAGTAATAACAGAGTTATGGCCCTTGATTTGTTGAAAAATGCTATATTGTAATTTCCTTTGTTAAACTAAATCTATAAGAGCTGTGTTAGCCAGTAGAGCGTCCACAGGCCCTCTTGGGCCTCTTGTTTAGATATTTGACTGTCATGTCTTGTGGTAAAAACTATCTTAAAGGGACACGCAGCAATCTAAACTTTTTAAAACTCTAATTTTTTGCATATTTGCAAATTATTTTTAATAACTATTTGAACAGTACAAAGCAAATTGCATCTGACTAATTGTTGATTACATTGCACCAATAATATATTTACACCTTTGTAATTATATTGAAGAAAATGCAAACTAATTTAATTACCTTTTGCTTAATTATATACTTAATTATATACAAGCAGATTTGAAGACAAACTATGGTGCTAATTTTGATGTCAAGATTGCTGTGTGCCACTTAAAACTTGTTTCATTCCATATTAGATTCATGCAACTTTTAAACTATTTTGAAATTGTAACTGATCAAAAGGCTTGTTAATAATACATAACTTGTTTCATTAATTGTATATGGAACGAAAACTCTTCAAGTCCTGGTATATTACAAACCAAGGAGAATAAAGATTAGCAAAAAGATGAGGAGTTTGATGGCAATAATGCTTCGTAAAGTATGCCATTTATAAATAGATGTTGTATTTATTACCTGTGTTCTTAGCTCGTCTGTTTTTGAAAAACAATTGGTGAGGTATTGTCACCACTTCATCGTTGTCTGCGTCTTTCATAGAGCCAGTTTCTTTAACGCATGCTTATATTTTAGTAATAAATTTTATATACATGTAATAATATTATGGCCCCTTTTGACTTAAATAGAAACAATTGGTACAAGTTTTGTATAAGCCTGTATCTCGTAAACTTACAAATAATAGATAGAAACTTCACACATGTATAACTCATGTGACAGCCAGGTTCTATAACTCGTGCTATTATTTTTATATACTTACGTTTTAATTTTGTCAAAGTGTGCGACAGTCGAGCGTCTGCACCAGCAGGCTATGCTTCTTGTTAATTGATAAAATCGGCTTAACTATCCGACGTGGTTTATGTCCATTTTGATTAATTTTTGAGACATTTGACCATCATGTCAGGTAATAATTAGGATGTTAAAGGGACACATGGCAATCTTGCTTTTTAAAACTCTGTGTCGTGTTATTTTTTTCTACATAACTTGCATGTATTATTTAAATATATCAAAGTTATATCAAAGTTGATTGCTTTTGCATATTACTAATTGTTTATAACATTGCACCAATAATATATTTATACCTATAAAGAAACAGTTAATAGAACTAATTGATTACTTTTTATGCCCCCGAATGGAAGGGCGCATATAGTAGTAGCACCGTCCGTCAGTCCGTCCATTCGTTCGTCCGTACAATTGTGTCCGGTTAATAACTCTTGACAATAATGAACGGATTTTCACATAACTTGGCACAGTTGCTCACCACAGTGCTCACCACAGCAAGACTGTCGCGCACAAAATCCAGGTCCATGTCGTGCATAAAATCCAGGTCAAGGTCACAGAGGTCAAAGGTCAAAATGATGTGCTTTCGTGTCCGGTTAATAACTCTGACATTCATGGACAGTTTTTCAAATAACTTGGCACAAGTACTCGACACAACAAGATGACATGTCGCTCACAAAATCCAGGTCTGTGGCATCAAGGTCGCACTTAGAGGTCAAAGGTCACTTCGGGGGGCATTTGTCACTTAAGTGACATTATTGTAATTTAATTACATACAAGCAAGGTTTAAAG
Organism: Cyrtodaria siliqua; assembly: GCA_037043455.1. Taxonomy (NCBI): domain Eukaryota; kingdom Metazoa; phylum Mollusca; class Bivalvia; order Adapedonta; family Hiatellidae; genus Cyrtodaria; species Cyrtodaria siliqua. The sequence goes on from JAWPHD010002379.1 coordinate 228,646, forward strand.
TAAAAAAAATAGTCATTTAAAATTGTTCGTGCTTTAAACTTTCAAGATTGCAGTGTGTCCCTTTAAACTCATCTCCATTCCAAATAAGAGTTATGTAGCTTGTGAATCATTTTGAAATTTTAACCAAAAGTCTTCTTAAAATTAAAATAATTTGTAATTGTATATGGAATGGAAAGTCATTCAAGATCCTATATATATGTCGACCAAAGTTCTAATGTATTAAGGAGATTAAAGATTTGCAAAAGGATGAGAAGTTTGATGGCAATAATGCTTCTTATAGGACACGCGGCAATCTTGATTTGTGAAAAACTCCTGGGCATCCCATTAGCTGTTCTACAGAACTGACATTAACTGTTGATTATATTGCACCAATAATATAGTAAAACCTACATGTATATATGACAAAAAAAAATCTAAATTTTATTTAATAATATGCGAGCCCGTTTCAAGTCTAAATGATAGTGCATAAATAGAGACGCCCATTTTAATGCTTGATAAACACTGAAGATTGCTTTGTGTCCCTTTAAATGTATGTCAGTATATTCAGATATTGCTTGTATTGGCTCTTGTTAGTACGATTATTTGTATTTTATAGTGTTTATTATTTTTATTCATATCAAGTTTTTCCCGTGTGGTTGCCGGGGTAGTATACAACCCACTGCAATCTCACAAACAAACTGTCACATGCAGAAGGGCTAGCACCCTCCCCCAAACCCCATTCATATTTATTTTGTTTTTTATCATGAACATTCAAGGTCTTTATCATGACACCGTATATGCCAAATGTGGAAATATTCAGGCTTCATCGTAAGTGTCTACCATAGAATTTGCCCAGCAACTCTGCAGATCTGCAGGTAAGAAGGTTTACTAGGCCCATTCTCCATATTTTTTCTTGATGTAAGTGGAGGATGAGCCTGGCACGTTCATTCCTGTTAGGCGCCACTATAACCTTTCAATGTGTTGGTGCGAAACGTTAATGAATGCATTAAGAGTGATTGTCTGTCCGCTACAATCACCATGAATTTGTTGTGAAAACAACTGGCAGTTCAGTTTTATTTTACCGATTACCACAACTAGTCATTCAGTTTTGAAGGGATTCAATTCATTTTTGATAGGATTGTTTGCCATCCCATGAAGATCACCATTTTGTTTCGAAATTTTTACCGCAGTCGTGGCCATTTTTGGACATTTTATGGTCTAATTAGAACCTTTTGGTCACAACTTGTCGGTGAGTTTTGAATGGATGGTCCAAACCATGGATGTTTAGTTATATTGTTTGCCATCATGAGATGATGGTCATATTACATCACCATTTACCTACGACAATTTATACAGGAGTTACGACTCCTTTACAATATGGTCCATATGCATGTTGAAATAGCATTTGTTTGGGTGATCTTGCACGATTAACAATTGCACGATTCAGTTTTATTTTACCGATTACCACAACTAGTCATTCAGTTTTGAAGGGATTCAACTCATTTTTGGTAGGATTGTTTGCCATCCCATGAAGATCACCATTTTGTTTCGAAATTTTTACCGCAGTCGTGGCCATTTTTGGACATTTTATGGTCTAATTAGAACCTTTTGGTCACAACTTGTCGGTGAGTTTTGAATGGATGGTCCAAACCATGGATGTTTAGTTATATTGTTTGCCATCATGAGATGATGGTCATATTACATCACCATTTACCTACGACAATTTATACAGGAGTTACGACTCCTTTACAATATGGTCCATATGCATGTTGAAATAGCATTTGTTTGGGTGATCTTGCACGATTAACAATTGCACGATTCAGTTTTATTTTACCGATTACCACAACTAGTCATTCAGTTTTGAAGGGATTCAATTCATTTTTGGTAGGATTGTTTGCCATCCCATGAAGATCACCATTTTGTTTCGAAATTTTTACCGCAGTCGTGGCCATTTTTGGACATTTTATGGTCTAATTAGAACCTTTTGGTCACAACTTGTCGGTGAGTTTTGAATGGATGGTCCAAACCATGGATGTTTAGTTATATTGTTTGCCATCATGAGATGATGGTCATATTACATCACCATTTACCTACGACAATTTATACAGGAGTTACGACTCCTTTACAATATGGTCCATATGCATGTTGAAATAGCATTTGTTTGGGTGATCTTGCACGATTAACAATTCTTAATTTAACTTAAAGTGACTGGAAAAAGTGTGGATGTATATCCAGATATAAAAACAAAAACATGATGCGCTTTATTTGCGCATATAAAGTACGTTTACTAAATTGGATCTCTTGTTGTGTCCGGTTTAATTATTGTTCATAAAAATTATTGATATGGAAAACCCTGCAAGTTTCTGTGGTAAAAAGTATTAAAGGGACACCCAGCAATCTTATTTGTGTTAAAACTTGTGGCATTCCGTCAGTTTTTTCGGCGTAACTTGCACATTTGCTGTCATTAATAATGATCATTTAAATAGTTCAAAGCAACAGTTTTACCAGATTACTAATAGTTGGTCCCTGTGTGGTTCTCGGGGGACCCGTTTGGTCACGGGGCAAATAATAGGGCCATTGCAGATCCCTTTGGAGGGATAGGCAGAGGGGTAGAATCCCCCCAAATTCATGTTCATTTTATCATTTTTTGTTCATGTTCATTAAAGGTCTTCATCATGATCCCTGCATTGTTTCAGGTGCTATCTCGCTTGCATCAAAAGAGCAGTGGCAGAAAAACAATAGCGTGGCTCCAGCGTAAATGGACTTCCTACGATAGAATTTGCAGCAACTCTGCAGTTCAGGGTGAAAAGTTTCTAGGCCCATTTTCCATATTTTATCTCGATGCACATGGAAGATTAGCCTGGCATGTTCATGCCCTTTAGGCGCCATATAACCTTTTCATGTGTTGGTGCGCCTTAAAACACCAATTCAATTCAATAGTTGGTTACTTTGCACCAATAATATATTTAAAATAACAAGGTAAAAATAAAACATTAAATTCTATTATTTGATATTTAAATTTATGCAGGCAGATTTAAAGTCATGATACCAGATAAATGCATTGTGTTGCTTATTCTAATGCGTACTGCTTGAAAAATACTTGTCATGATTGTGTCCCTTTAATTCATATGGGGATAAAATATTGCCATGTGTCCCTTTAATTCATATGGGGATGCAATATTGCCATTTGTCCCTTTAGCCCCGTGTGGTTTTCTGAGCCCCGTTTGGTCACGGGGCAAAGAATAGGGCCACTGCAGATCCCTTTGGAGGGATAGGCAGAGGGGTAGAATCCCCCCAAATTCATGTTCATTTTATCAGTTTTTGTTCATGTTCATTAAAGGTCTTCATCATGATCCCTGCATCGTTTCAGGGGCTATCTCGCTCGCATCAAAAATAAAACAAATATGATGAGGTTAACAATTTAAAGGGACGCAAGGCAATCTTGAATTATTTATCAAGCATTAAAATTGGCACCTCGATTTATTAATCCAGTATCTTTTTGACTTTAAACCTACTTGCCTGTATTTAAATAATAATGAAAATTGGAGTTTTCAAGTTTACTTCGTTATTCTATTATAGTCTTTATTATATTGCAGTATAATCATATTTAAAAATAAATCCAACAAAATATTCCAATAATTACGATTTGCACAATTTGTACATTAAGTAGACAAACAAGCATGTTTGAACTTATCAAGATTGCCATGTCTCCCTATAATTGTTATTATATAAATATTGCTGTGTAGAATTTATTTAACTTTTGTTGACAGTTAACTAATTAATGAAGAAAACATTAAACTTAAAATATTAATTGACCAAGTGTTTGTTCCATTCTTTATGAAACATTATTTAGCTCTACCGATCAAAGATCATCAGAGCTTCTGCCGTGGTGCGACGTCCGTCATCCGTCCGTCTGTAATTAGCTTTTTTTGTAACAACTTCTCATCTGAAACTGCTAGATGAATTTTCATGAAACTTAACAGGAATGTTGCACTCGATGTATAGTTGATCCTATATAAAAATTCAGGTGAGTGGCAGTCCAAGATGGCCACCATAGCTCGAAAATATGTCAAATGACAATTTTGAGATGGATTTTCATGGAACTTAACAGGAATAAAGCGCTTGATATCGCGGTGGTCCCAAGTACACTAAAGGGAACGCAATTTCGGAATTTCCATTATATATTGTATGTTTAATATGATGCCTTTAATCAAATGGTACATGGCTATATCAGACTTTTTCTTTCGGAAATAAGACAAAACCAAATGTTATCCCTTACTGAGAGAATACACGTTTGTCTCAAGTAAGTGAGCATGTAACATTTTGCAATATCTTGAATAGTGCTGAGAATGCTCAAATTTCCACATGTTTTGTACAAAAAGTGCTACAATTAATTACAGGAAGGACATCTCTGTCATGTAGTAGACCTTTTAATCAAAGTATAGTTTGTTACACGAAATTCATAAATGTTGAAGTTTCGCTTGAAAAAGTCAAGCCATTTCAGTAGTGTATTTAATGTTAAAAGATTGCAACGTTTAAAACCTAAGTTTGCTCACCTGCTTGAGCCAAATGCTCATTCTGTTGATCATTAAACTTTTTCTGTCGATAATTGAACTTTTAAAGCGCATTCTGTCAATAATTCAACTTTACTGGGGACACCATTGGTGTGTTCGGTGCTGTTTAAAACTTCTTTCCGAAAGGACAGGCCTAATGTCACCCTGTACCATTCAAGAATATTGAACCTACAATGTATATACCCATTATGCGTTTCTTTTTCCTTTTAGTACAGTAATACCCTTGCCCTGATTCCTATTTTTGGATTACTTTCCTTGGACAAATTACAGGTGATTGTATCTAATGACTAAGCACGCACACTTCTTTAGCATGATCCAATGATTCGGGAAATGAATACATCTGAAAAAGGGCCACAACTCTGTGAATTATATTTTTATGCTCAAGGGAGAGTATATATTTGGAAAACGATATTCATTACAGTGATAAAGTGAAGTGATCAAGACCCATAAATATAGCTTCAATCAAGTAAGAGTAATTGCCCTTTGTAATGTTATACTTAAGAAATAGAATATCATTTACGGTGAACTATTGTGTAATATATCACAGTTTGGAGTTCAATTGTAAACAATAATTTCACGCGCCCTTCGACAAACCGTGATATATTACAAGATAATTCACCGTAAACGATATTCTATTTCTATTCTAATACCCCTAAAATGTGAAAATAACGCACACATCCGAAATATTTCGCATTGCTTTGCTTACTCTCCTAACGTAACAATCGTTAGTGATATCTTTCGCACTGCCTTGCTTATTTTCCTAACATTGCAAATGTTACAGTGATATATCGTTGAATATGACGAGATATTTTAAACTAGGCTATATAGTGCGGGTGTATTAGAATAATTCTTTCTCAGTTTCTGGAGCATAACTTGAAAACTACTAATGGGACTGCAATGAAACCACCCAATGAGGGGAAGTGCAGTGTGCAAGAACCATAATTCTATCGTCATTCAAACAGAGTTATTTCCTTTGGTAGTGTACATGTAATACTTGTATGCCTTGTCCGAAGCATATGAGTGTTATTGCGAAAACTGATAGGACTGGAGAATATGCAGAGCACAAGAACCACAACTAACTTTAGCTTGAGTAAAGACAGAATTATTCCTTTCTGTACACTAACGTTCATTTTAAACATGTTTATCAGACATATATTATCTAGAATGTCATGGATTGTCATTCTTCTAACTGGTAGGCAACATCGTCTTCAGGTGACCGAGCCGGGGATTGAAAACCCGACCTCCCGCACGCGAGGCGGAACGATCTACCAGTAAGCTACCGTCATGGTCCTAAGTAAAACCAGCTCGGAATTAAAATGGCTCTCAGCTCAAAATAAAATAGTTGTGTGACGCTATTAATTCTCGAAACAATTGGATACATGTTTATGATATTTGGCAGGACCAACCAATGCACATGATGTCTAGTTGCATCTACGGATTAAAGTTCAGCTTATGTAGTGGTGTGGCTTCCGTCCGTCCGTACGTCAACAATTGTTGTGGCAAATCCTCTTAAAGGGACAAAAGGCAATCTTGAAGGTTTCTAGATTTGTTTTGATTTTTTTATCAAACATTACAGTTAGCATCTCGATTTTTATTCGAATATCGTTTTGACAACATACAGTTAAATATAATTCGAGTTTTCATTTGTTCTTATTTTACCATAGGTTTAAATATAATATTGATACGATATAATCAACAATAGTTATATGCAAAAACAATTTGCTTTGTTCTTCTCTAATATTATATTAAATACAGAACAAATAGAAGATATGCAGAAAAACTAAGGGACGCCACAGGTTTTTCAAGATTGTCGTGTGTCCCTTTAAACCACTTGCTACATACAGGAATGTTGATGTTAGTTGATCTTCAGTAAAATTCCGAGTTGTCAGTAAGATGACAGCCATAGCTAAATATAGATTTTCAAAGACAATTTTGGTTTAAAGATATTTTATTTTCATATTATTCAACATGCATATGTAAATAGTACAAAGTTATTTGGGTTGGAACTACAATCTGATACAGTTTCTCTCCTTGCTATTTAACAAATGCAGTTGATGTTGGTCGTTAATACAGTTTTAACATCGATATGCCATTTTTATTTTTGATTATATATCCTTTTTTGCGTAAAAGGGAAAACAAAGACAATTTCGTGATGGCTCCTCCTCAGAAACTAATAGATGGAGTTTCCTGAAAGATGTACTTGATTTTTACTTGGAATGAAGGGGAAATTAAGTAAGCCTGAAATCTAGAGCTAATAGTAGATTCTCAAGACAAGTTTGTTTTGTTTGTATGGTGTTTTACGTCATTTTCAACACTTGTAAGGTTATATGACGGTCAATTTTTTGTGGTGGAGGCAGATCACCCACTTTTCCTGGGTAGAACCAATACTGTACACCTCCCGCCATCCGAAGACAAGTTTGTGACGTCTTCTACTCTGAAAGTATAAATTGGATTTCCCTAAAATTGTACAGGAACATTTGATACCAGCTAAACATATACCAACTTTACTGAGCGTGTACAGGAACAATGCACGTCATGAAACTGTCGAGTATTTTCAGAGGAGGTCGCCACAAGTTTTTCCGATGGCCGGCAGCCATTTTTGACATCGAATCAAAATTAATTTTGGTTAGGACCAACTACAGGTTATGGCAGACATGTTGGTAATAGTTGCAAATCAATATCATTTATGGATTTTGAGGAGTAGTCGCCATAAAATTGTATTTTTAGCCATGGTGGCCATCTTGAATTTTTCGGCGAATCTCAATTTTTGCTCGTAGTTTTCCAGTAGTCTATTTTTAGCTTTGGTGGCCCAATGTGAATTTTGATAGAATCAACTGGACATTATGGGCAACATTACTGTCACGTTTCATGAATATTCATCCAGTAGTTTCAGAGTAGTTGCTAATAGTTTTTACTATACAACTCTATGTAAACAAAGACGGCCGCTGGCAGTCATATTTTAATGTCGAATCAAACGATTTTTGTCAAGGACCAACATCATGTCATGTTGATCATTTTAGAAAAAATTCCATATAAATATCACATAGTTTTCTATAAGTAGTCGATGCAAACCAGTTTTTTAAAAATCTATTTTTAGCTTTGGTGGCCATCTTGTATTTCACATCAATGCGATTTTTTGCTAGGATCAACTAGACATGATGGGCAACATTCCTGTAAAGCTTCATGAAAATCCATCCAGTAGTTTCAGAGGAGTAGTCGTTACAATATAAAGTTTACGGACAGAGAGACTGATGGTCGCCGCACCAAGGTACCAAGCGCTGCTGATCCTTGATATAGCAAATTTCAATAAATCAAGGGCAAGTGTGATAAGACCAGGTCCCGGTTTTATGAAATAATTGATAATAATTTTGATTGGATGTCAATTTTTTAAAAAAAATTACTTCGATTTACAATTCACAAATGAACACGATTTTAATTCATTTTCTCATACATTTGACATTTCTGCACATAATGCATCTAATTGTCTAAATTGAATTTTTAGGTGCAAAAATGTGAACAGTTTTAAAATGTGAGTCTTATCGTAAGATGTTTAATAAAATGGGGCCCAGATGTAAACTGAAGGCCTTAAGGAGACAATTAATTGTAAAATGGGGATAATTCTGGTAAAATGCATAACGGCGTTATGGTGCCTGTCAAATATGGTTGTGTACTGATGATTGATGATGGCATTTGGAATGAGACTGTACATTTAAAATTTTAACTAAAAACTCTTGAGACAAAAAGGGAGATAATCATCAGAATACAATACAGTTACGGTTCTTGTCATATAACATGTGTAACTGTGCCAAGTTTCAAAGCTTTCAGACGATCAGTTTTTGAGAAATGAGGAAAAACAAACACTTTAACCAATCCTAGGTTTGCTTCACAATCCGGCTTAAAAATGCCATAACGCTGGTATTACTGGTTTGGTTCAAACTGGTCCAAGAAACTGCTGTTTTAATTGTTTTTCAGATAAATTATGTCATTTAATACAGTTAGCATGATAAAGCAAGAGGCCCAAGTGGGCCTGTAGACGCTCTACTGGTATGATGTGATTCAAAAACATAAACATGATAGAAAACATAAGCATGATAGAGTCCAACACAAGAAACATGTTTCCTATATTATATATAACTCTATGTAAACTTTGGGTTATCGTGGCGGCCATTTTGAATATTTGACGACAACGAAAAACACAAACTTGAACAGAGGCCAACAACAGGAACATGTATATGATATTTAACTAGAATGGAATAAGTGGTAATATGTCGTTTGATAAATGTCTTTAAATTTGACCTAGGTTTAGCCATGGTGGCCATCATGGATGACTGGAGGCCCCAAAAACACAAATCTGAGGGGAACTAACCCAAAGATCATTGTGATTAAGTTTCATCAAAATCCTTCAAGCGGTTTGAGAGATGTCATTTTTAACGTTTTCCTATATAACTCTATGTAAACTTTGGGTCGCTGTGGCTGCCATTTTTATTATTCGACGATAACGAAAAACACTAACTTGATAGAGGCTAACCCATGAAACATGTTTATGATATTTCACAAGAATGGAATAAGCGGTTTCGGATGAGATGTTTGAAATTTCCTTAAATTTGACCTAATTTTAGCCATGGCGGCCATCTTGGATGACTGGTGGCCGCGAAAAACACAAATCTGAGGGGGACTATCATTAAAATGAAATTTCATCAAAATCCTTGAAGTGGTTTCAAAAAATATGTCCTTTTTAGCCTTTTCATATATAACTCTATGTAAACTTTGAGTCGCCGTGACGGCCATTTTCATCATTCGACGATAACGAAAAACACAAACTTGATAGAGGTCAACCCAAGGAACATGTTTATGGTATTTCATAATATGGAATAAGTGGTTTCGGAGATGTCGTTTGACAATTCCTTAAATTTGACCTATTTTTAGCCATGGCGGCCATCTTGGAAGACTGGCGGCCATGAAAAACATAAATCTGAGAGGGGGCCTCCTAAGTAACATTGTGATAAAGTTTCATCAAAGTCCTTCATGCGGTTTCAGAGGAGATGTCGATTTTATAAAATTGCTAACAGACGGACAGTTTTGTTTGTTTGTATGGTGTTTTACGTCATTTTCAACACATGTAAGGTTATATATGAGGGTCGATTGTTTGTGGTGGAGGCAGACCACCCACTTTTCCTGGGTAGAACCAGTACTGTACACCTCCCGTCATCCGTAAGAATCGACACTTCCTCACTTACAAGCCGAGCTCCCAGTGGGATTAGAACCCGCAGTGGTGAGACGAATGTTTACAACGCAACGTCTTAACCATTCGGTCACGGAGACGCTTCACAGACGGACAGACAGACGACGGACGTAAAGCGATCCCATAAGCTCGCCTGGCCTTTGGCCAGTAGAGCTAAATATTACACGTTTATTAACTTAAATGTATTTTGGCTGGTGTCAAAAAGTGATAAATGCCCGCCAAAGGCTCCCATTTATCACTTTTCTTACACTCGCCAGATGAAATGCTGAGTTACTAACCACATAATTCTTATATGCAAGAAAGTGATTTCTGTTGCACACTATCACAGTTTTATATTCTCACAGAGGGAGTAAAGATATAATTATAGTAACAACAACACATGCTTGCTTAATAAATCTATTATACCTTATACTGAAGATGACATATATAAAATGAAGAAATAAATATTATAGTCTATGTTGAAATACTGATTCTGGTATTCATTTCAAACCTATCTACAAGCTGTATAAAATGTGAATCCTACATAAACAGGCCAACATATACTACACAGAAGTGGGCTATATACAGAACAGCAGTCTGCTGAAGTAACAACTCCATCTTTAAATTAAGTGTAACACCATTTCAGCAGATGCCAGACCGTCCCAGCGAGCTAGAACAGTTTTGATCTGTCTGCCAGCGTTCTGAAAATAAAATAAAAACAAGATAATAATCTCCGTGTTTGACCAATTTATTAAACCATGGATAATGTCGTGACAGACGAGGTCCATGACACCCTGGAGGGAGACGAGAATTTAAAAGTATATGACAACCAAGAAAACTCCCTCGAGGGTTCAACGCCATCTCTGAATAATGACACAGAAAGACGAACTGGATCACAAATCACCTTAATAACTGCTGATTTTCAATACAAATTAAGGGTGATTGCTCATGACAGTCACAAAACAGTCCTGGCCCCATATTCCTGAAATTTGCTCAGCCAAAATCACATGCTGAATCTCAAATATGTCTTTTAGGTATAACTTTCGTAAACGAGTGTTTTCCATTGTGAACTTTCAGGACAGTTGCAATATTTTCTTATCTTTATTTGTGTAAAGTTTCAAGCATGACTGTTAAGTTAGATTTTCAAAATGTTATAGCTCAACTTGAGCTTTCGATTCTGACTCAAAAGTTTCGAGAATACGAAGTCAGATTACGGTAAATCAAATTGAACAAGAAATGTTGTAATATTCAATTTAAGATAGCAAACACAAAAATAACGGGTACATCGACTACATAGTGACTACAAGACCTGGATGAATTTCTAGACAAGCACACAACAATAACGGGGTACCTCGACGACATAGTGACTACAAGACCTGGATGTATTTCTAGACAAACAGAAAACCATCAGCTCTTCAATTCACCACACCTAGAAACTGACTTCCAAAATGTACAGTCCAGGGGAGACAACTGCTATAGCAATCATCGGCAAGAATATGCTGAGAGATAAACCAATGGAATTATTTCAAGGGTGATTTTTCATGACAGTCACAAAACAGTCCTGGCCCCATATTTCTGAAATTTGCTCAGACAAAATTCCATGCTCAAGCTCAAATATTTCTTTTAGCTGTAACTTTTTTCAATGTGAGTTTTCCCATTGCGATCTTTCAGGACAGCTGTAAATTGTGCAATCTTTATTGTGTAAAGTCTTAAGAATACAAAGCCAGATTAAATAGAATTGAACAAGAAATGTTGAAATATTCAATTTGAGACAGCCAAATACTGAAATACATAGACCACATAGTGATTACTACCAGACTACAAGAACTAGATGTATTTCTAGACAAAGAGAAAACCATCAGCTCCTCAGTTCACCAGACCCAGAAACTGACTTCCCAAATTTACAGTCCAGGGGAGATAACTGCTATAACAATCATGGGCAAAATAACAACATCAACATGAAAATGGAACCCCCGAAATTCAATGGAAAAGACGACTTGTCAAGAGTTCTTAGACTTCTTTTAAATATGCTGCGAGATAAACCAATGAAATTATCAAGCCCGAGAATTATACTTGGGTGGTACTTTGAATGAAAATGCACGCTCCATCTTGACAGAAGTAAGCTCCACTGAGAGGAACAAAGATTCAGCACATGTCACAATATTGACAGCACGCTATGGCTCTGTAAACTAAGCAGAGCTTTTCAGAACTCTACTGAGAAATAGAATATGTAAACCTGTGGAAACAATATCCGAGCTGGCGCAAAATATTACAAAATTAAGTAGTCGAGGTTATGATCCAAAAGAATGGATTGTTATCTCGAATATATCATAGACACCATGATTGACAGATTCTGACATTTGTATAAAACTTAAATAATCAGGTTTAAAGGACCTATCAGAAGTTGAACAAACCACCATCAGACTTGAAGCATACTGTATTGGAAGACAAACAAAGACATGACATTATACAACAAGAGCAGCGCCAATGGTGCAGATGCTCGACTTTGGTGGAATTACACTTGATAAACAATGTTTTCATCAATTACATACAAGCTTTAACCAAGATCTCTCAGTATAAAACGGGTCATAATTTTGTTATAATAAAACGTGGGCAATACAAGATGCCAAATACATGTGTGAAATTTCAGTGCATTTTGTAAATTACTTTTGGAGATGTAAGCTTACATACATTACAAACTTTAATCTAATTTATTTTCAAACACTAAAAAGAGGCCATACTTTTCTTAAAATAAAAGAGTATAGAACCTGACTCTGTGGTGTTGTTTAATGCTGCTGAATGCATGTGTGAAGTTTTAATCCATTATGTAAAGTAATTTGCGAGATACAAAATTACATACAAACTTAAACCACATTTCTTAAGTACAAAAGGGGCCATACTTTTTTGTTTAAATAGATGCAAGAGTTATAGAACCTGGCTCTGTGGTGTTGTGTTATGATGCCCAGTGTATGTGTGAAGTTTTAATCTATTATGTCAAGTTCTTTACGAAATACAAGCTTGCATACACACTTTAACCAAGTTTACTAAGTATAAAAGGGGCCATAATTCTGTCAAAATAAAATCAAGAGTTATATCACCTAACTCTGTGGTGTCATCTCATCTAATGATGCTGAGTACATCTATGAAGTTTGAATCCATTGTGTAAAGTGCTTTGGGAGATACAAGCTTACAAACTTTAACCAAGCTTACATACAAACTTTAACCAAGTTTTCTAAGTATGAAAAGGGTCATAATTCTGTCAAAATAAAAGCAAGAGTTACATCACCTCTGTGGTGTCATCTAATGATGCTGAATACATGTGTGAAGTTTCAATCCATTATGTAATGTGGTTTGGGAGATACAAGCTTACATACAAACTTTAACCAGGGGATGCAGACGACAACGACGACGATCAAGTGGTGACAATAGCTCTTTTTTCCCTTCTGAGCTAATAAAACACAGTATAAGGGAGGTAACCCATATCAAATTATCCCCAAAACCCCTAAAATAACAGAGACCCATAACATGTCTCGGGAAATGAGATCAGGTCAACCTGGAGGCCCCACTGGACAATCAAACCAGATCGGCCAGACAATAATGGTGCAAAAGAACTCTTCATTTGAAGAAGGTTACTTTCTGCCAAAAACAAAATCTTACCCTGATTGTAGACAAGGGACTATTTTGTGGAAAGACCTCCTGGATACGTGGCCTGTACAACAACGCCCAAAGGTCATTCCTAGAAATACATAATTAGTAACAGTTACGGGACAAACTGAGTACTTTTACAAACAGGTACACAGTCCTTCGAAAAACTGATACTTACAGCAAATATACAAAATGACTTGGAAGAGATTTCATACAACCTCAGTATTCTGACGTTTGGTTAAGTAAGTATTCTGACGTGTAAACCTTAATGGGGAAAAACTAAACTGTTTTCCGCACACAAACGTTGTGTAGAGTGGTGTTAACACAAGACGTGGAAATACCGCCCAACACAGACATGATAGTTGCGGGAAGAACTATAGATGCCTTTCAATAAGACCAGGTACGGTTAATTGAGATTAAACCACATTTCACAGACAAATACAAGCTTTTATTAGCGAAGGCACTGGTTAAACCAGACTAGAAGGGTGTTCCATGAAACACTGGGTCGCCTGTCGCTTGCTTATTTCACCAAGTACAATCTAACTATAAAGGCGCTCATGTGAATCACAGCTTCTGACCACCATCCAAGACATTACTTCCAAAGTGACGAAGGGCAAGCAGGTTGATGTTATACTGCTTGACTTCGCCAAGGCCTTTGACAAAGTCCCACACATAAGACTCCTCCACAAACTGGACCACTACGGAGTGAAAGGCAGTACCAATAAATGGATCCATTCCTTCCTTAGCCATAGAACACAACAAGTTGTCTTAGATGGTACGAGGTCGGAGACAGCAGATGTAATGTCGGGAGTCCCTCAGGGAACAGTGCTCGGACCCCTGTTGTTTCTTACCTTCATCAATGACCTACCAGAGTCTATCAGATGCTCCCAGACTAAATTATTTGCAGACGACAGCCTTCTTTACAAAGTCATTGAGAACTCAACCGACAGCCAGCTACTCCAAAGGGACCTCACCGCCTTAGAAACCTGGGAAGAAACTTGGCAGATGAGTTTTAACCCCAGTAAATGCACAGTACTGATGATCATGCCCAACAACAAAAAGAAGGCCATACAGTCCAACTACCAACTCCATGGCCACACACTGGACGTAGAGGAGGCCAGCAAATACTTGGGAGTCACCATCAGCAACAACCTCTCATGGGACCGGCATATCCAGAACACAATTGGTAAAGGCAACCGAATTATTGGCTTACTGAGAAGGAACTTAAAGGAATGCACGCCTCCGGTCAAAGCAGCCTCGTACACCGCTATGGTTAGACCAACACTGGAATACGCCTCCACTGTCTGGGACCCATACCACCAGACCACTATCAAAGCACTAGAGCAGGTCCAACGCCGTGCCGCCCGCTATGTCTTCAATGACTACTCCAGCAAATCCCCAGGATGTGTCACTAATATGCTGAAAGACCTCAACTGGGAATCGCTAGAGACCAGACGAAGACATAACCGACTATCCATGCTATACAGAATACAGCACGGTACAGTTGACATCCCCTTGGAGAAGTACTTGCACACCAGTGACACCCGTACAAGAGGACAGCACCGATTCTTCCAGGAGAGAATAACAGACAAGGTCTACTACAATTCATTCTTCCCAAGAACGGTGAGAGATTGGAACACACTCCCGTCTACAGTGGTATCCTCGCCCTCACTGGAAGAATTCAGATCACTCCTCTTGGTGTGATCTGCTCCTTCATGACGACAAAGACAGCAGTGTAAATAATTTTACCAATTTTAACTGTAGATAGTTGTTGGACTAGCTGTGCGCCATCAGCATGCCTAGTCACGCAGAGCTAATTACGATCTATGAAGATCCCAGCTCTTTACCTGGAAGAAGAAGAAGAAGTTTGAAGACACCGGGTGCAATTCTGCATGAATAATAGAGCTTTTTTTTCAGTGTTAAACTTTATGAAAAGGGGCATACGGCTGCATTGGATAATTGGTAAGGAAGAACTGTATAAGTTACGTGACCATAGGCCAATATTTTGCCAAGTTATGAGCTAGGTTAGGTTTTATGAAAAGAGGGCATAACTCTGTGCATGTGCAACAACATTCCTTCAGTTAAGATGAATATGTGTGTGAAGTTTCACGAACATAGGTCAGATACTTTTCAAGTTATGAGCTTGGTTAGATTGCAGGTTAAAGTTTTATGTAAAGGGGCATAACTCTGCCAAAATGAGAATCAGAGTTATAGGACATGTGTAACAACACACCTTGAAGTAAGATGATGATGTGTGTGACAGTTTATGAGCAATGGTCAAATATTTTTTCAAGTTAAGGCAAAGTTTAGGTTGCAGGTTAATGTGTGACGGACTAAGGCAAAGACATGATCCCTAAGTGTCTGCCATGCTATGCAGGTGACACAAAAACTTAGTGCAGCAGCTAGGAGTTTCTTTATCAAGGTTATATTATAACGACACAAACCTAGTACATAATAATAGTAATACCAAACTATCTGATACACCAATATATCTTTCCAACAGCTGTTTCATTTGTAACTTACCATTTAATTTGTTTTTTGCTCTTCACAAGTTTTTGTGCACAATATGACCTATTCATGTGTTGACGTGCCTTAAAACACCATTCATGCACTTGTAAACTGCATACATGTCTGTAAAATATGGACATCAACAGCTACAAATCATAGATTAAATATGAAAGAGATAATTAACTACTCAAGCTGAAATTTAATAATCTCAAATAAACTGAAGTTGTTTATTCATTTGTGTCTTTCATTGTATTTACAACATTTCATAACAAAAAAACAACAACACTATAACAACAGATATAAAAGGCAAATAGAAAGCTGTGGATCAGGTTACCAGACAGACTCCTTATTTATCTGACCTGTGATACTACTGTAACCTGGACACGATTTCGTCTCGTCGATTTATCATATCACACTAGTGAAATAAATATTCAAAAGAAGGTCTAATCATTATTTGTTCTTTTCCGTTCAATTCGGAGTACATCGGAATTGTCGTCAATTTCTGTAACCGTTAAATACCGGATATGAGGTAGTTCCGTTGTTTGGCGTCGTACGGAGATTACGGAGTCAAGTTACGACGTCATAAATAGAGGATCTTACACAATTGATTGAATTGATTGAATTGGATTTTATAGTCGCACCAACAGCTAAGTTCATATGGCGACTTTACAGCTCCCATTGGTGGAGGAAGACCCCAGGTGCCCCTCCGAGCAATTTTCGTGCACGGGCGGGCACCTGGGTAGAACCACCGACGTTCCGCAAGCCAGCTGGTAAGCTTCCTCACATAAAGATTCCTAGGCCCCTGAGGGATCGAACCTACAGCGGTGAGGGGCAAGTGATTTCAAGTCAGAGACGTTAACCACTCGGCCACGGACGCCCCTGGATCGTACAGGAGTACACATTCATTATTGAAGCTGGCAAAATGATATAATGCGAGGCTCTTGCCGAGCATTATATGCGAGGATCTTGCCGAGCATTATATCATTTTTGCTAACGAGTTTAATAAATTCAATAATGAATGAGAACGAATGTTAGATTCTGTTTATCACTTAACTCACATATCGACTTTTACTGTATTTTGCCTGTCGCGTTAACATGCAAAACCAACATAGACCGTGGGAATTGGATCACAGTCATTATCATTTTTTTCGAAAGTGCATACTAGGCTTATTTGCATAGTTATATAACTAGTGGTATATCGAAAATATAGAATGGGTGTTATTCCACTCCCACATCGTAAGTTATGTGATAAACAAACATATGACATCTTTTTACAACGTAAATATATATAGTCAGCTACAATAATAAATGTTGCTTATTAAACTCGTTGGATAACATTATAATACTCGGCACAGCCTCACGTCATATAATCTTATCCTGTTTAATAAGTTTAATATTAAATAGACACTCATATGACATCTGCTATACGTTAATTATCCGCTGTATGTTAATTAGTTGCTATATGTTAATAACAAATATTCAGTGCTCCAGCTATTATAATATTTGTATTTGCATTTCAGCACTGAAATTTGAGAACGAACAACCAAATAACTGAGCACTGAACATATATACAATTTTCATTTACAAGCATGGCATAATTCTAGGTAAAAACCGACGAGTTTTATTCCAATGAAATACACTTTGACAGGAAAGCATATCTGGAGCACTGAAAAGGGAGTCTTCACATTACGATACATCATGCACTGTTAAAGAGTGTTGATTTCTTCCATGAGACTCTGTTATGTAATTTATGTAATTTACAACACACTATCCATTACATATCTCATATATAATTGTAATTTATAACACACTATCCATTACATATTTCATACATAACTGTTATTTACAACACATTATCCATTACATATCTCACACAAAACTGTAATTTACGACACACTATCCATTAAATATCTCATACAGAACTGTAATTTCCAACACACTATCCATTACATATCTCGTAAAGAACTGTTATTTACAACACACTATCCATTACATATCTCATACAGAATTGTAACTTACGACACACTATCCATTATATATCTCGTACAGACCTGTTATTTACAACACACTATCCATTACATATCTCACACATAACTGTAATTTAAACACCCTATCCATTACATATCTCACACAGAACTGTAATTTCCAACACACTATCCATTACATATCTCATACAAAATTGTAATTTACGACACACTATCCATTACATATCTCATACAGAACTGTAATTTACAACACACTTTCCATTACATATCTCACACAGAATTGTATTTTACAACACACTATCAATTACATATCTCATACAGAACTGTAATTTACCACACACTATCCATTACATATCTCAGACAGAACTGTAATTTCCAACACACTATCCATTACATATCTCATACACAATTGTAATTTACAACACACTATCCATTACATATCTCACACAGAACTGTAATTTACAACACACTATCTATTACGTATCTCATACAGAACTGTAATTTCCAACACACTATCCATTACATATCTCACACAGAATTGTATTTTACAACACACTATCCATTACACATCTTGTACAAAACTGTAATTTCCAACACACTATCAATTACATATCTCGTACAGAACTGTAACACACTATCTATTACATATCTCATACAGAACTGTAATTTACAACACACTATCCATTACACATCTCACACAAAACTGTAATTTACAACACACTATCCATTACATATCTCACACAAAACTGTAATTTACGACACACTATCCATTACATATCTCAAACAGAACTGTAATTTTCAACACACTATCCATTATATATCTCATACAAAATTGTAATTTACAACACACCATCCATTACATATCTCATACAGAACTGTAATTTACAACGCACTATCCATTACATATCTCAAACAGAACTGTAATTTCCAACACACTATCCATTACATATCTCATACACAATTGTAATTTCCAACACACTATCCATTACATATCTCATACAAAATTGTAATTTACAACACACTATCCATTACATATCTCATACAGAACTGTAATTTACAACGCACTATCCATTACATATCTCAAACAGAACTGTAATTTCCAACACACTATCCATTACATATCTCATACACAATTGTAATTTACAACACACTATCCATTACATATCTCATACAGAATATATGTCATACAGAATTGTAATTTACAACTCACTATCCATTACATATCTCATACAGAACATATGTCATACAGAATTGTAATTTACAGCACACTATCCATTACATATCTCATACAGAACATATGTCATACAAAATTGTAATTTACAACCCACTATCCATTACATTTCTCATACAGAACATTTGTCATACAAAAAAGTAAAGTTTCGTAAAGATCGGATGGAACAAACGAGGCGAAATATAGCATTTTTAACTAAATCAAGTGCCATAACTCCACTGTTACTGGTCCGATCTGGCTGGTTTTCGATTAAAGATTGGATGAAAGATGAAGGTCCTATCAAATTAACGAGGCAAAATATAGCATTTTAAACTAAATAAAGGGCCATAACTCCACTGTTGCTGGTCCGATCTGGCTGGTTTTCGAATCTATCCGAGATTTTATTGATATTAAAATTCTGGTAAAGTTTGGTAAATATCAAATGAAAGATGAAGGCCCTATCAAATTAACGAGGCAAAATATAGCATCTTTAACTAAATCAAGGGCCATAACTCTGTGGTGAATAGTCCGATCTGACTGGTTTTCTAAATTGTCCGAGCTTACATTGATATTAACAATCTTTGCAAGTTTGGTAAAGATCAAATAATAAATGAATGTGCTAGAGTGTTCACAAGCCTTAATATGGCATTTTTCAGCAAAGCAAGGGCCATAACTCTGGTGTAATTAGTTTTCAAACTTTCCGAGCTTTCATTGATATAAAAACACTGGCAAAGTCTCGTAAAGATCCGATTAATATTGAAGGCCCTAGAGAGTTCACAATGCAGAAAATCGCATTTTTCAGAAAAAACAAGGGCCATAACTCCGGTGTTATTGATCCGATTTGGCTGGTTTTCGAACATGACCAAGCTTTTATTGATATTAACAATATGTGCAAGTTTGGTAAAGATCAAATAATAAATGAATGTGCTATAGTGTTCACAAGGCTTTATATGGCAATTTTCAGCAAAACAAGGGCCATAACTCAGGTGAAATTATTTCGATCTGGCTGGTTTTCGAACTTGTCCGAGCTTTCATTGATATAAAGACACTGGCACAGTTTTGTAAAGATCAGATTAATATTGAAGGCCCTAGTGTGTTCACACGGCAAAAGTTAACGGACGGACGGACGACGGACAACTCGTCATACCATAAGCTCTGCTGTCCTTTTTAAATATAATTATTTTCAAAAAAAAATTATTTGCTTACTTGCGAATTACAATGTCAACGCATTGAATACTGTATAATACCACCAAGGAAATTACGTATGTAGAGAAATGTAGTCTAAAAAAAAAAAAATGATTTACTAACTGAAATAAGAAAAAGAATGCCAAAATAATTATTTTTAAAAATAAAAGAATACCAGCCAAAGCAATTTGTACACCAAACCTGCGCCACAGCAGCAAGACCCAGTCCATACGTGATGGTCAAGATAGCTAACCGCACTCTTGAAAGTATGACTGCAGCATCTGTAGGTAAAAACCAGAAGGACTGGGACAAGTACCTACCACTTCTTACCATGGCATACAATTCCAGTGTCCATGAATCAACAGGAGTTACACCATCTTCCATGCTGCTTGGTCGAGAAATGAAACTTCCCGTAGATCTGGCAATTGAAAGACCTGCAAAAGAAGAAAGAAGAAGCTCTTCTACGCATGGTTATCAACATGAAATGAAAACGTTACAAATACATGATACAGCCCGAGAACAACTCACCAATGCATCTGTTAACATGAAGATAATATACAACAAAGGTAATTATGTCAGAGAGTATAACAAAGGGGACGCGCATGGTTCCCTAATCCAAATCGACGTAAACACATAAGTTGCAAAAACGTGGACTGGTCCTTTCATTATTGCAAGGAAGTGGAGCGACATCTTGTATGACACTAAAAGTGCCCCAAACAAGAAGGTACCAGGCATTGGTACACCACGACAGACACGAACTTTAGGTAGTGATAATAGTGCCTCAAACAAGAAAGTACCAGTGGTACACTATGACAGACTCAAACTCTAGGTAGTGATAAAGGTGCCCCAAACAAGAAAGTACCAGTGGTAAACCATGACAGAGTGATAGAGGTGACCCAAACAAGAAAGTACCAGTGGTACACCATGACAGACTCAAACTTTAGGTAGTGATAAAGGTGCCCCAAACAAGAAAGTACCAGGCAGTGGTACAACATGACAGACTCAAACTCTAGGTAGTGATAAAGGTGCCCCATACAAGAAAGTACCAGTGGTACACCACGACAGACTCTAACTCTAGGTAGTGATAAAAGTGCCCCAAACAAGAAAGTACCAGTGGTACACCACGACAGACTCTAACTCTAGGTAGTGATAAAGGTGCCCCAAACAAGAAAGTATCAGTGGTACACCATGACAGACTCGTACTCTAGGTAGTGATAAAAGTTCCCCAAACAAGAAAGTACCAGTGGTACACCACGACAGACTTGAACTCTAGGTAGTGATAAAGGTACCCCAAACAAGAAAGTACAAGTGGTACACCATGACAGACTCGAACTCTAGGTAGTGATAAAGGTGCCCCAAACAAGAAAGTACAAGTGATACACCATGACAGACTCGAACTCTAGGTAGTGATAAAGATGCCCCAAACAAGAAAGTACCAGTGGTACACAATGACAGACTCGAACTCTAGGTAGTGATAAAGGTGCCCCAAACAAGAAAGTACCAGTGGTACACCATGACAGACTCGAACTCTAGGTAGTGATAAAAGTGCCCCAAAGAACAAAGTACCAGTGGTACACCATGACAGACTCGTACTCTACGTAATAATAAAAGTGCCCCCAAAGAAGAAAGTACCAGTGGTACACCATGACAGACTCGAACTCTAGGTAGTGATAAAGGTGCCCAAACAAGAAAGTACAAGTGGTACACCACGACAGACTCGAACTCTAGGTAGTGATAAAGGTGCCCCGAACAAGAAAGTACCAGTGGTACACCATGATAGACTCAAACTCTATGTAGTGATAAATGTGACCCAAGCAAGAAAGTACCAGTGGTACACCATGACAGACTCGAACTCTTGGTAGTGATAGAGGTGCCCCAAACAAGAAAGTACCAGTGGTATACCATGACAGACTCAAACTCTGGGTAGTGATAGAGGTGCCCCAAACAAGAAGTACCAGTGGTACACCATGACAGACTCGAACTCTAGGTAGTGATAAAGGTGCCCCAAACAAGAAAGTACCAGTGGTAAACCATGACAGACTCGAACTCTAGGTAGTGATGAAGATGCCCCAAACAAGAAAGTACCAGTGTTACACCATGACAGGCAAGGTGCCCCAAACAAGAAAGTACCAGTGGTACACCATGACAGGCAAGGTGCCCCAAACAAGAAAGTACCAGTGGTACACCATGACAGACTTGAATTCTAAGTAGTGAAAAACGTTTAAAAACAAAAACTGTTAAGCAGAAAATGGCTGATGATGAATACATCAATGTCCTATTTAAAACAAAAATTCTAAGGCAACTATTATGTATCATGTTACTTCATTGGCTAACATCTCAAATTTGTGACCATAAAACGCCGATTTACCGTCTGAAAAGTACATGACGAAACATAACGTTGCAACAAACGTCATCATTGGATGACATCAACAAAATGATGACACCCGTGAATTTGAGTTTTCATAGAAAACCAAGTGTGTATGTATGAATTAATTTCATATTTGTGGCATTTAAATGGAAATCTATTAGAATTAGATAACCATTCTAAGATTTTCCATCTGGGACAGTATGTGCCTATGTGGTTGGTTCTACGATCTGAAATTACGTTTTACAGCTCCGCTACCACGTCGCCGTAAAACGAAATTTCAGACTGTAAAACCACCCACATACCGTCCCAGTTGAATATCTTAGCATGGTTATCTCTTAATTATGCTGTTGCTATGATGTCATATATACCCTACCTGATATACAAACCAGAGATCACTTCACACAGACCCTGAGAGAACCTTATATCTGCCCCATCTTCTCCAACCAAGCTTCACTGTCAAAGTCAGTAGTAGCCTACAAATGAATTGAATTGAATTGAATTGGGGATTTAAGGCGCACCAACACATGAAAAGGTTATATGGCGCCTAAAAGGCATGAACATGCCAGGCTCATCTTCCATGTACATCGAGATAAAATATGGAAAATGGGCCTAGAACCTTCTCACCCTGAACTGCAGAGTTGCAGAGTTGCTGCAAATTCTATCGTAGAAACTTCATTTACGCTGGAGCCACGTTATTGTTTTTCTGCCACTGCGAGCGAGATAGCACCTGAAACAATGCAGGGATCATGATGAAGACCTTTAATGAACATGAACAAAACATGATAAAATGAACATGAATTTGGGGGGATTTTACCCCTCTGCCTACCCCTCCAAAGGGATCTGCAGTGGCCGTATTCTTGGCCCCGTGACCAAACGGGGCCCCCGGCAACCACACGGGGCGCCTACAAATGACAAATGTTAAAATAGTGTAAAATAAAATAAAAGAGAAATGATAAATAAAATGGTAGTGCTGTTAAAACCAGGTATATAAACAAGAGGACCACCAAAATGGCCCTATAGCGATCACCTGAGTACTGACCCATTATCGAACTTCTTCGAATACTCATGGTCATATACAATCTTTGCAAGTTTGGTTAAGATTGTTCACGAAATGTA
This sequence comes from Cyrtodaria siliqua, assembly GCA_037043455.1. NCBI lineage: Eukaryota > Metazoa > Mollusca > Bivalvia > Adapedonta > Hiatellidae > Cyrtodaria > Cyrtodaria siliqua. The sequence continues at coordinate 252,437 of JAWPHD010002379.1, forward strand.
GCCTCTGTTGTGCTAACAACATTGATATAAAGACACTGACAAAGTTTGGTAAAGATCAAATAAAAAATGAAGGTGCTGGAGTGTAACCCCTAAATGTGACCCCAGGGCTACATGTAATATATGAGAGTTGTGTGCCTTGTGGTTTCAGAATATCATTGTTTAAGTTTTTCCCTATACAAGTCTATGTAAACATGTGACCCCTGGGGTAGAACCAAATGTGACACCAGGGCAACCATTTGAATAAACTTGATAAAGGAATATAAGCTCACAGTAAATGCAAAATATTAAACTTCTAGCTCGTGTAGTTTCAGAGAAGAAGATTTTTTAAAACATTTTACTATATAAATCTATGTAAAACTGTGACGCCCGGGACGGGGCCAAATTTTACCCCAGGGTCACCATTTGAACAAACTTGGTGGAGGACCATTAGCTTATAGCAAATGCAAAATATTAAACCTCTGGCTCTTGCAGTTTCAGAGAAGAAGATTTTTTGATTTTTTTTCGATTTAAGTCTATGTAAAACTGTGACCCCGGGGTGGGGCCAAATTTGACACCAGGATCACCATTTAAACAAACTTGGTAGAGGATCATAAGCTAATAGCAAATTCAAAATATTAAACATCTGGCTCTTGCTGTTGCAGAGAAGAAGATGTTTTAAGCTTTTTCCTATACAAGTCTATGTAAAACATCTGACCCCTGGGGCGGGGCCAAATGTGACCCCACGAGTCACCATTAGAACAAACTTGGTAAAGGACCATAATCTTATAGTAAATGCAAAATATTAAACCTCTGGCTCTTGTAGTTTCAGAGAAGATTTTTTATTTTTTTCCTATATTAATCAATGTAAAACTGTGACCGCCCGGGGCGGGCCAAATTTGACCCCAAGGTCACCATTTGAACAAACTTAGTAGAGGACCATAAGCTGATGCTACATGTAATACATGAAGGCTCTGTGACTTGTGGTGTCAGAATAGAAGATTTTTTAAAGTTTTTTTCCTATAAAAGTCTATGAAAAACATGCAAAATCCCTATGTACAAACTTTATACCCCCATTGCAAGATCATTTTTGACCCCGGGAACTTTATTTGAACAAACTTGATAATCTAGGCGTTGGCGATCATTTAAAAAAAAACTGTCGCAATCTGTCCAGCTGTTCTTGAGAAGAAGATTTTTTAAGGTTTCCACCATATATGGTAATGGCGGCCATCTTGGATGTCGCGCTGACCTAATTTTAACAATTCTAAAAGGCATTTATCTATGGATCATCCGCGTGAAGTTTGGTCAAAATTGGCCGAGCGGTTTCTGAAGAGAAGTCATTCCAAGCAAAAGTTAACGACGACGACGGACGGATGACGGACGAAGAGTGACGAAGAGTGATCCCAATCCTAAAAATTGATGTATACCATGGATACACTTTCTGAACAGTGCACAAAATGATTCAGAACTCTTCATAAGTGATTCAGACAATTTCAGAGTATACATCTTCTGAATATAAACTGAACACTTTCTGAGCTTTTCAGACTTAGATATTGTATTATATCAAGTAAAGTCTGCATCTGTCTGTGTTAAGGTAAACAAAACATCTTAAAGTCTAAACTATTCAGACAAATAAAAAAGATCCATACAAAATAATTAGAAAACCTTTTTTCAAATGCTTACTTTGGCTGAAAAATAAATCAGAACTGTCAAAACTGTTCAGACTTTGAATAAATTTGTTTAATTAATGAAGATGAAGTCTGAACATTTCGGACTTTAGGTGGCACAACTAAAGTCTGAAATGTTTAGACTTCATCTTCATTAATTCACCTAAGTCCGAAATGTCCAGACTTTATCTTCATTAATTAAACAAATCTATACTATAAAAGTATTAACAAACAAATATATGATAATCATTATTGCATGAAATTTTCAATATAATAACATTATCTGAAATTTAAAAGCCCAAGTCTTCATTTATATTTGCAAAGAAAGTAGGTAAAGAAAATCACAAATTGTGCCATTACTTGTATTTGACTTGTAATTATGTCTATTTGTTTGAAAATTGCCAAATATACATGTATAGATGTAAGAAGTTTATATATCTCAAAATACACCACATGACCACTACCTTGATATGTGTAGCAAGTTTTATGAAGATATCGTTTTTAGTTTAGTAGTTTGGAAAGAAAAATGGATAGTTTTATTCATAATGACAACTGAGTGTGATTTTGACAAAGATTGCAAATAAAATGCATACATCATCTTTTGAATTTTGGCGGGAAAATGCAGACACCAACTGAAGATTGTGCTTGCACCATTTAATGATTACATGTAAGTGTTTTGTGATAATAATAATACTTAAATAACTTATTGTGTCAAAACATCTCATGCATTTAATAGTTGTATTTGAAAGATGAAATTTCTAAATGTATCTTTAGAAACAGTATTTTAAAATGAAACACTATTGTCATGTGTTTTTGCGGATTGACAGAAAAATGGTATTCAGCACTGCAGATATTATTTCATTTCAGTATCATATGTAACATTTCACTAAGTATGATAGGCCTTCTGAAGTTTCAATTAATGAATTGTTCTTTAACGGTTATGTAGGTTAAATTAGTGAATTGTTCTAGTGGAGCTATGTATGAACTGAATTGATGAATTATTCATGAACAACATGTTAAATGGCCGCCTTTCAAAATTGCATCAAGTTCTTGAACTTTTCTGGAACAGTTATTTTCATGAACAGTTCAAAAACAAAACTGGAATAATTCATGAACAATTCAAGGAAATGTCATGTAGGGTTTAAAAAAAAAATCTAAATCTTTCTTAAAATATTCTGAGAGATTCAGACACTTTTCAGTCTGAATATAGTCTGAATAAATTCTGAAGATGCAGACGATTTTCTGTCTGAATTTTGTCTGGATATGTTCTAACTTAAGTATTTATTCAGACAAGGCCAAATAATGCCAAATAACATCTGTTCAGCCAGCCAAGAATCAGACAATGTTCAGTTAAATTTCAGACAGTGGTTTAAATTAAGCAACTTTTCAGAATAAAAGTCTGAATAGTGTCTGTACCATTTTCTGAATCTTTCTTAAAATCTTCTGAGAGATTCAGACTTCAGACACTTTTCAGTCTGAATATAGTCTGAATAAACTCTGAAGATTCAATTGATTTTCAGTCTGAATTTTTTCTGGATATGTTCCAATTTAAGTAATTATTCAGACAAGGCCAAATAACATCTGTTCAGCCAAGAAGCAGACAATGTTCAGTTAAATTTCAGGCAGTGGTTTAAGCAATTTTTCAGAATAAAAGTCTGAATAGTGTCTGCACCATTTTCTGAATCTTTCTTAACCTTCTGAGACATTCAGATTTCAGTCACTTTTTAGTCTGAATTTAGTCTAAATAAACCCTGAAGATTCAGACGATTTTCAGTCTGAATTTTGTCTGGATATGTTCCAATTTAAGTAATTATTCAGACAAGGCCAAATAACGCCAAATAACGTCTGTTCAGCCAAGAATGTTGAATTTCAGACAGTGGTTCAGCCAATATTCATGAAAGTTATTAGCCACGATCATTTGTCAGGTAAAAGTTAATGGACAGACAGACGGACGAACAACGTGACAACATAATACGTCCCTACGGGCATATAAAACGGTTAACCAGTGCTGACGCGGGGGCATGTGGACTAGCTTCGAATAGTCAAGCAGTGCTCCAGAAAGGCATTCAGCACATTGCGTGTTGTATGCATGAAAAGAAAACATTACGTATTTACATTTACAAATGTGTAATTTTAACAAGAGATCAATGACCTTGAAGCGCTACTGATAGAGTTTGATGTAAATAAGACCAACACTTTCGGAGTAATCGCCACAAGTTTTTCCTATATCAATCTATGTAAACATGCCAGTCATTTTAGTAAAGGTTCCAAATCAATACCACTTATGGTTTTTGAGAAGTAGTTGTCACAATCTTGTATTTAAGCTGTGGCAGCCATCTTGAATTTCCGGCCAACCTGATTTTTACTTGGGACTAACTGGACATCAAGACCAACATTCCTGTAAAGTTTTATGAAAGTCAATTTGGTAAAGGTACCAAACCGATACTGCAAACCGATACCACTTATGATTTTAGAGAAGTAGTCGCCACATAACTGTATATAAAATCTATTTTTAGCAATGCCATCTTGAATTTTAGGCCAACCTGATTTTTACTTAGGACCAACTAGACATCAAGAGCAACATTCCTATATTCCTAAATATTATGATTTATTATGCAACATTACCTATGCAACATTATAAGCTCATTCAATTCTATCCTAGTCTAAAGACTGTATCTTTTTATAAACATGTCATAAGGCTACCACAAATTTAAATTATAAAGCTATATATCAATTCAATTTACATCAGCCTTAGCATATCCTATATGCTGCTCAAACATTAAAATCTCCAAACCACCCTTTTGTAAAATAAATGGAATGATCCATATTCATAAATATAGCAGGTGTGTGACCAGATCACAGATAATGTGATGCAATTTCTCCTGAGAATTAGGTTACTATCTCACCAGTACAAGTAGATTTGCTCCGTATCCGTGGTCATATTTGGAAAATCAGAATCAAAATAAAATCTTAAAATCCTACAATTTGTGTTTCAGTTTTTATCTGAGAGCCAATAATACAAAAGAGACCCAATCCTTCCCCCCCTATGAATGTGTAATTGACTTTACATTGTTGAATTTTGACCAGTCCATTTATAGTACAAAGGGGTGTTTCGGTCAAATGACTTCATGAGCACCCAGTTTAAACCCTAATCAGCCTGCAAGATGTCGTGCCAGACATTTTGGTAAAGGTTCAATATCACTTACGGTTTTTGAAAAGTAATCGCCACAAAGTCGCATTTTTTAAATCTATTTTTAGCAGTGGCAGCCATCTTGAATTTCCTATCGACCTGAATGTTTGCTAGAATCAACTAGACATCAAGAGCAACATTCTTGTCAAGTTTCATGAAATTCCATCAAGTAGTTTCAGAGGAGTAGTCGCCACAAAAAAGTTTACGGACGGACGGACGACGCACCATGGCATAAGTTCTGCTGACCTTTTATCAGTCGAGCTAAAAAACAGTTTTGGACAAAGTAATAATGTAAAATGTTTACTCTTTATTCATTACCATAAACTATATTGCGTATTTCCTTTTCTCCTTACATTGGGCTTACAGGATTTGAAATTAAATTTACTTGTCCCCGCACTTCATGTAAAAGTGATAAAAAAACAAGATCATTATGTATTTCAGTTTATTTACAATACACTTGTAAACATTTTATATGCGTTATTCTGCATTGTTTTGTCTGACAAATAGATGCCTATGGTTATTTAACATGGCGGACTGACGGTCCCCATCCGATAAATGAGACTACGGCAAAATGTCTTCCCCAAGAACACACCAAAGAAACTCAGTGGTGCTGGTAAGGCTCGAACCCTGGTCCTCTGATTTCAAATCTGCGGTGTTATCCACTGGTCCATGGCAATCCCAGTCCCAGGAATATCACACTGTGCTATCCACTGGGCCATGCCAATCCCAGAACTATCACACTGTGCTATCCACTGGGCCATGGCAATCCAAGTCCTAGAACTATCACACTGTGTTATCCACTTGGCCATGGCAATCCCAGTCCCAGAACTATCACACTGTGCTATCCACTGGACCATGGCAATCCCAGTCCCAGAACTATCAAAGTGCGCTATCCAATGGGCCATGGCTATCCAAGTCCCAGAACTTTCACACTGTGCTATCCACCGGACCATGGCAATCCTAGTCCCAGAACTATCACACTGTGCTATCCACTGGACCATGGCAATCCTAGTCCCAGAACTATCACTGAAGGTGATTAATACCCCTGCAAACGAGTACCCCAAGACAATATGCACATCCCCACTTCATACTGATGCTTCTCACAAAGTTTGGTGGAAATCAATCAAGTGCTTATGCAGAAATAGCTTGGACAAGATTTTTTCTGAGAAAATATTCAAGCGGCAAGAACTCCATTAAACTCAATTGACACTTACTTTTCTGCCAGATTTTCCGAAGACCTTAACGAGACTGCCAGTTGTGTTTGGAGCCCATCAAACAATGGAGGATAATATGTGGATGAAGAACGACACGCTGTGCAAGGTCCTTCTCATATGTATATATGACAGGTTCACCGTTTTACTCCTGTATGCAAAATGGAAACAACAATGGTCAACTACGGTTACGTTCACAATTGTAATATATAATATACAAGGTGTCGGTTCAAAAGCTCATTACTTAACTTGCTATGTCTGCCCTTTAAAGGGCCACATGGCAATCTTGATTTGTTTAAAACTCGTTGCGTCCCATTAGTTTTTCTACATAACTACATAATTATTTCCAATTGTTAATATTAATTAGTTTAAAGCAAATTCTGGCTAACTATAGATACATTATTGCACCAATAATATATTTAACAAATTACATGTAGTAGAATAACAATGAAAATTTCAATTTAAATTTTTTATTTAATTACAAGCAAGCAGTTTTAAAAGTCAAAATATTGCATGTCAGATTAATTTTTATTGCTCGTTTCAAAACTCAAGATTGTCGTATGTCCCTTTAAGCTCCATATTTCACATATAACCACAGATCTAAATATATTTGTGGTGCAACATAATCACCAGCTAGTAATATGCAAAAACAATTAGCTTTATACTATAATTATAATTACTAGTAATGATTTAGCTATTTGAAGTTAATGTGAAAAAAGTAACGAGACACCACGATTTTTAAACAATCAAGATTGCTGTGTGTGCCTTTAAGCTAATATTGCAAGTTATTTAGCATGATTGAAGTTGTATTTAGCCGTGTTGTTTTTTCTATATTTAGAAACCATAACCATAATAACCCATACTGACACAACTGGGAACTTTAGTGCCATTTCTTTATAGAAAAGGGGGGAAAATGCAGTAAAACAGTTGTTCCATAATTGTATCTTGGTGTATCTTTAATAATGTTTAGGCCAGAGATTTTTATTTATTGGTTTAGGGGAAATTTTTCAAAAAATTTGCACTAGAGAGGATGAAATAAATAAAAAATTCAGACCAGCATTTACACTGAGTCTAAAATAAAATTAAGAATAAAAGTAACTTTTTGAGACTTTTTTTATTTTCATTTTTTGGAAAGCAACAAGAGAAGAATTCTTGATGTGACATTGACACTGATTTTTATTCATCCGTTTTTTTATAATAGAAACTTATTTCTAGTAAAATATAGCTTAACCTCTGGGACTGCTGTGTTCCTTAGGTAGTTTTAGGATGCAAAACCCCTGCTATCCACAGCACTACTGGGACAGGCTAAAGTTCAAAGTCCTGTTCTTTACACCTGTTACGTCCCAGGCTGGGTGGGGGCAGGGGTTTCAAATGACGATTTTTTTTTTAGTAAAATCTTCATCCTTGTCAGGCATATGGATGCAGACTGTGGATATGGTAGTCTGTCACAGGCCAAATTGTCAGTGAATTCACTAATTTTTTTAAAGTGAATAAATATATCAAAACTGTGTGAGCAAAGTATACTCGGTAAAAAAAGTCATATAAAAATAAAACTAGTGGACAGAATTTAAGTATCTTTTTTTAGGAACCAAGGTCGACCCTACCCGGTTAATATGGTACCAGAAACATTAAATTCCAAACAAGATTTGATTTCAAAAAAATATCGCTAACACACAAAGGGTCTGTAAAAAATGTTTCAAAGTGCATAAAAAGTAACAGTTACGGACACATTCGAGTAACCAATAAAAAGATTATTATTTTTTCGCGAACTTTCATTGTAAACCATAATTATTGTTGATTGTTGATCTATTGTGAATTATCAAT